>JASVEL010000431.1:0-168342 GCA_032618575.1 Nicotiana noctiflora
TAATAATTAAGTACTTTTTATTTTTTTGGGTTTATTCTTTCAAAAATTTGAAATTCCTATTCTTCTCTTGTCACTATAGAATATAATCTTATATAATTAAACAAAATGTATATATTAAAATTAATTGCAGTATATGATGTAGTATATACTCAATAGGTTCAACTCTATTCCCAATATTTTCTACATGAAAAAATGATATGGATATAAGAAAGTTACTATATAAAAAATAAATAGTTTTGAACTTATAATTCTAAAAGTTGTAGTGGCTGGACAACAGTAAGAAGTAAAGGTTGAATTTATATCCTTCTTCTTAATAGTGTATTCATTCTGTCAAAATCCTGTATCCGCCTATATATATATATATATCATATTGGAAATTAACTAAATATTTAGAAATATTTAATTGTGAACCCAATAACTATTATACTATTGACTTGAGAGTTTCCTAGGAATCCATAAATTTCAAATCACGAATCTCCTACTACTTAATAAAAAAAATTATAGTAGTAGTATATTGTGAGTTGAAGCAAAGATTAACTTACATCATTACTATGAATACCACCAAAATGGCTGGTGCAACAGTGGAGATATCAACAATGGTTTCACCGGTGTGTCTTGCATTCACAACTTGAAATAACGATCCCACTATTTTCTGGTAGCTATTTAATCCATTAAGAGAAGAAGATTTCCATTCCAAAGAGCAAAACATAATCAATTGGATCAAGATGAATCCAAACACTGTGACCACTAATAATCTTGAATGTTGGCTAGGAAGCAAGTGGAGATGTCTTATTTCTCTTGAATGCTTCAACAAATATTTAGCTTCTCTTTTCCTATAAAATTTTCCCAACAACTTAATACAAAGTCTCAAACATGCTGGATATAATGTGTTTCCTAATAGGACTTGAGGGATTAAAATCAAAAGAAGACCTGAGTTTTTGTTAAATACTATCATGTTTTCGTTCGTTGGAACAAAACCACAGCTAGCAAAGGTTGAAACAACTGTAAAAATGGCAAAAGTGAAGGTTTTTAGCCCCTTGTTTCTTAGTACATCTTTTGCACTTGAAACACAGGCTAAGTACACAAGAACTGATGAGATACCAATAATGTTGATGACTAGAAGATAAACTAATGTTACAAATCCTAGGAATTTGATAGAATGGTACTTGAGAGTTTGTTTATCTGATGATCCAAAATCATCTTGAAATTCATCATTTTCTGACTTTTGTTTTGGAGAATCAGGTATTACTACAATGTCCAACTCAATATCATCATTAAAATCTGAGTTTCTTGGAGAAGTTGTAGTACTACTAATTACTGACTCAATTTTACTATCTTTTCTCCATGGTTTGAACTTTGACCTAATTAAATGAAGCCCAACCATAGAAGTGAAGATTTCACCACCTATGAACATTAAAAATGTAATAAGAATGAGTTGGGAATTGGAAAAGACTTCCATTTCTACAGTGGACATGCTTGAGACAGTTACTGAAGAAACAGAAGTGAAGAATAAGTCTAAATTCCTAGGTGTAAGATCAACGCTCCTAGGCTTCAATATTCTGAGAATACAGAAACCAAAAATAGATATGAAAATGAAGTAAAATATTTGTACGAAAATTTTGTTTACTCTGAGAAGAATGGATTTGTGGAGGCAAGAAATGAGGAAGCATGTTGATCTACACAAACAAGCCAGATACAAAAATATTGTGCTATAAAAATGTTGCAGCTTCTTTCCAAAATAAGATACGCTACTCATTTTATTTTATTTTTACTTTGGACGAATCTTGGATCTAGAGTATATAGGTATTTATAGGTAATGACCTTGATAAATTCTCCCACCGTTCAGCAGGTAACACTCCTTTTTTAATTAGTATCGAAATAATGACATATTTTATATTGAAAAATGTTAGTAGCCCCACATAAGTGGGTGGGACGATAATTTTATTACATTATATAGTTTTAAATAATCCTCAATTTTTGAACTAGCTTTTGAAGTTGAGTTAAACACAAGGTTTGTTTATTTATCGTGGTATCATAATGACTGTATAATTTCAGCTTAAAGAAAAGAGTGAGGATTCTGCCGACGCCAACTTTGTTTGGACTGAGGCGTAGGAGTTATTGTTATTGTTTTTGGTATCAGAGCCAAGTTAAATCACTTTTTATTTCATTCGATGTTGGTCCACCATATTATCTTGTCCAAACTTTAGTTGTCGGCCTAAGCATACAACAAGTGTTATTAGCAGTTCATATTAGAGGGATGGTCTTGACAATTCTTTAACTCTACGCTAGTTTTTGAGGCTGCGTTAAGTTCAAATCTATTGTCTTAACAAAAAATAATTTATCTTTAATTTTTGAGTTATACCCGTAATAATATGGTTATAGAACCACACAAATATCTATTTTGTTAATATCACAAATTTTTAAAACTTATACATTTATTTTTAAACTTCTTATTATCCTTTAAACAAGTACAAATAAAATAAAGCGAAAGAAATACTATATATCCTATTTATATATAAAGGGTTTTTGAGTTTCCAAAGAGAACATGAAAATTATCAAAGTAGGTACATGAAAGCAGAGTGGTGTTAGACGAAAATGGAAATTTCTTAGAAATTTCTTTGGCCAAAGGAAAATCCAACACGTGCATAGGAAATGAGTGAAATTTCCATTAATTGAAGGATAGTCTAACCGCCCTTATGGAATCTTTTACTAGCAAATGGTCATATTTTTATGATTTGGTATTCGAGATTTATTAGTTTAAGGAAAATAACAAATATTTTCATTTCTAAATTCGAACCCAGGATTGTTTATTCAAAGTAAAATGATTTAATCAAGAATAAATCATTACACTAATTGATGGTAAGATATATCAAGGATTCAAAACATAATGATCGATTTGTTCGTTTCTCAACTATTTTTGTTTTCTGTTTTTGAGGTCCAAATGAATAGGTTAAGAGCCTAAGATATATTAAGCTACACTTGGACGAACAAAAAGTCGAAGTAATTTGCAAAAACTGGAAAAGATGTCATCAAATTTTTTTTTTCAACCAAATGTCAATAGAGAAATCATTTCCAATTTTGTTGAAAAAAAAAATACCACACTTAAATTTCCATATTTTACAAACAAATACAGGCCACTGTTATATTCTTCATTTTTTGTTCATTTCCATTTGTATGAGTACTTTATAGTTATTTTTCCTGAGGAACATCAAGATGGACCATGTGTCCAAAGCGTAAGAAAGGGATCTGTGATGACTCATGAGCAACATACTGATTGAGATTAATATATTGGATGATTGTTTCATAATAATTCACTAATTATCTATGGTTTATAAGTCAATATTTCATTAAACAAATGTTATCACTATCTAAGAACCTTAAATCATTTAATAAGCCAAGGGTCGTACAAAGGTACATTCTCATATGATGCTCACGATTGTTACGTAATTTGTTCGTTGGCCTAAATTCACGATTTGTTAATCATATAAACAATGATTATTTAAAAAGTTAATTATTTTTGAATTAAACTTGTGTCCTGCTTAATATCACATCCATTGAAGCTATGAGCACCATTAACCTAATATCCTTTTGAAGTACTAGCCTGTCATTACGTACAACTTTATACCTGTTACTCAGATTATATAAGAGGATTTACAATGTATTAACATCAATATGCTAAAAAAGAGGAAAATAAAAACTATGCCTGTGTGAGATGTAACAATATGACTTTACCTTATGTATGTTGTATACGGGAGAAATTAGGTATGCCTAATTTTCTGGGCTTGACGAGTCGCCTTAAGTCCAAGTTCAGGTAAGATCGAGTTCGAGCTCGATGGACCAGACTCGAGCTAGAAGACAGAGTGCAATGCCCAAGGATTGAAGTGTGCGATGAGTATCGAAGCCGAGTATGCTCAACCCCGAGATAATGTTATTACGGATTTGTAACAGAAAGAGCGTAAGATTCCTGCCTTGTCCCCAAGAACATGGCGCAAATCCCAGAATAAATTTGTACGAATCTGTACTAGGCGGTTAGACAATTGTCCCAATAAAATTCTTTACTGTAAATAGAAATGTACCTTATTTAGGGTTCCCCTATTATATAAAGTGACCCCAATCATTTGTAAAGATCATCATCATTGGCAAAGAATATACTCTCTTACTTTCTCGCTTGTTGTTAATCAAAATTATCTTTTAGTTTATTATTCTTGCTTTATTGTTCTTGATCCACCTCTAGATCACTTTGGCTCAAGGGCGAGACTGGCCTACATTCTGGTTTGATTTTACTCATTCCTTTCATTTATACTTCAGATTTCTTGGTTATTAATTAGTATTGAACTAAGTCACGTATCTTTAAAATCACAAATAAAATTTAATTGTTGCTCATATTTTTGAGGTAAAAAGTTTGGCGCCCACAGTGGGGCTAAAGATAATAGTGATTATTTCATTATTGATGCTTATAACACACGTTATTTTTGCACTTGTTCTTGTAAATTTTTTTTATTCTCATGCTAAAACATGACAAACTCGCAAAACGCACCTATACACGACAACGATAGTCTTGGATTTCATGGAGAAAAAAATAACGTAAGGGTCGATGTACCACAGATAAACCCTGGGGAAGTGCCAAATATAAAATCGGTTGATGTTAGTCATACATTGTTTTGAACGCGGACTTAGGTACAGAACCCGGAGGAAGTGTATATAGGGACGCCCGATCTGGTGGCCAAGGAACGCAGGGTATAGGAGATGGAGGAGTCAGCCTCCAAGTGATATTCAAGATGCCACAAGCTCAACACGTTGCTATCTCTTAGCTTCAAAGTCAACACAAAACTCCAAATATTATCGAATTAGACAACACTCGATGTACTGAACCGATACCGGAAAGATCAAGCGGTAACATCTCGAGGACTGATCCCACGATTATGAGGATGATCGAGGAACTAACCAAGAGAATCGAGTCCAAGGCAAAGAATACTGATGATAATAACAAGAAAGTTGAGACTTATAACTCCCATGTTGTCGTGGGCACATCCGATCCTGAAAGGTTTGGATGCCAACAAATTCATACAATATCCATTCCCACCGAGTGCGGCTCCGAAACCCATTCCTAAAAGGTTTCACATGCCCGATATACCTAAGTACAATGGGACAACTGACCCTATTAAACGTATTACTTCATACACTTGCGAGATTAAATGGAATGACTAAATGATGGCGAGATCGAATCATTATTGTTGAAAATAATTAGTGAAACATTATCGAAGGGAGCCATGATTTGGTATCACAACTTGCCCCCAAACTCTATCAGTTCGTTTGCTATGTTAGAAGACACCTTCATGAGTGAACATGCCGGGGTATAAATATGGCGATAAGGAAACACGTTTTTAAGGTAGGTAGAGGAACGATGAGATGCTAAGGGAGTTCGTATCACGATTTCAAATGGAGCGAACGGAATTACCATCGGTCTCGGATGATTGGGTAGTACAAGCTTTTATGTAGGGTTTGAATGAGCGGAGTTCGATCCCGTCTCGATAATTAAAACATAATCTGATCGAGTATACGTGGTCAGATGTACATAATCGTTATCAATCAAAGATCAAGCTTGAGGACGACCAGTTGGGAGCCCCCTCGGGTTAAGTTCATCCTAATAAATTGGCATCCAAGCCCTCGAGTGATACAAACAGGGAATCAAGACCAAACAAGGAATGGTATAAGCCGTATGTCGATCGGAGAAACAACGAATTGGGGCATAACACTCTTGGGAATGATCGAAGGAATGATCAGGGTCAAAATATCTCGGGGACTCATGAGTATGAATAGGTTCGATACACATATCGACCCTGTGAAAGCATCCTCAATTATTGGAGTATAATTTCAGTGTAGATGCATCGGGGATCGTATCAGCTATTGGAGGAATCAAAGACACCAAGTGGACCAGACCTATTCAAATCGATCCATCTCAAAGAAATCCAAACTTCATGTATGTAAGTCTCATGGAACACATGGTCAAAATTAGGTATGCCCGATTTTCCAGGTTCGAGGATTCGCCTTAAGCTCGAGTTCAGGTAAGGTCGAGTTTGAGCTCGACGGACCCGACTCGAGCTCGAAGACAGAGTACAATGCCCGAAGATCAAAGTGTGCAATGAGTATCAAAGCCGAGTATGCTCAACTCCGAGATAATGCCATTACAGATTTGTAACAGAATGGACAAGATTCGTGCCACGTCCTCAAGATCATGGTGAAAATCCCGAAATAGATTTGTACGAATCCGTACTAGGCGATTAGACAACTGTCCCAATAAGATTCTTTACTCTAGATAGAAATATAACTTAATTTAGGTTCCACATTACATATAGGGGATCCCCGTCATATGTAAAGATCATCAGAATTGTCTTTTAGCTTTATTATTCTTGCTTTATTGTTCTTGATCCACCTCGAGGTCACTTTGGCTCGACGTCGAGACTTGCCTACTTCTGGTTTGGTTTTACTCATTCCATTCATTAATACTTCAGATATCTTAGTTATTAATTAGTATTAAACTAAATTACGTATCTTTAAAATCATAAATCAAATTTAATTGTTACTCGTATTTTCGAGGTAAATATATATGCGCAAAATGTTGCGTAGACTAACTTTACCGCTCGTATTAATCTCATCTATATTAGTAACTCCACTATCCGTCGTACTAATCTCATACTAATGCAATTACGTTTTCTTTTTTGAGGTTAAAGACGACATATTAATGCAATTACGTTTACACCGTAAAATTATAGCATTTACGGAAATCCTAGTACTATCCGAAACTATTCATATCAAACTAATTCCTAATTTATCTGTCCAAAAAACTTTCTTGACAAAAATAGGAGGAACTACCAAAAATAAAATGTTAACTAAAGAGGCTTCCTTGCTTTTTCATTTATATATTCCCCCGAAGGA
The DNA here is from genome assembly GCA_032618575.1 of Nicotiana noctiflora. Taxonomy (NCBI): domain Eukaryota; kingdom Viridiplantae; phylum Streptophyta; class Magnoliopsida; order Solanales; family Solanaceae; genus Nicotiana; species Nicotiana noctiflora. Next base: position 6,937 of record JASVEL010000431.1, read on the forward strand.
TCTCCTTTACCTATTTATATTCACTTCATCAACTAGTAGTAGTTAATAAGTCAAATGATGAAAGATGAATGTACAGTCGATAGGTCACGTGTTGGTCTACTTCAGGAAATAATTAAACTGGCAGGGTTTCGAATAAAGTAAGAATCATGGGTAATACGAGTCGTCGTAGAGAAATAGGTTACTAATTAAGCCAAAGTAAGAGAGGATTTGATAGTAAATTACCCTAATTTTAACGAATAAGATTAAAAATTAAAGTAACTTCAACACCCCCTTTTCATTTGATGTGTTTTTATTTTTTTATTAATCTGTTTAAAAAGAATAATATTCTTTATATTTGAAAATAACAACAACAACAACAACCCAATATATTCCCACAAGGTTATATTTGAAAATAGTTTAACTTTAATTTTTTTAATATTATTCTTAATGATAATTTTTTAATGTATAGCCACATAAAATCTCATAAGATCACACGATTTAAAAAAGATATTCGTCTTAATCTCACTGTCGAGTCAAATCACGTTTATTACATCAATTTAAATTGTCGGAATATAAGATTAGATGTACAATAATGCATATATTGAAGGTGCATACTCCAATAATTGCTACTTACTATAGTGCATATCTTGAAAATTACATAGTAATTGCAAGTTATAACTAGATTAATACTTTTGAAAATGTCAGTTTTCCAATAGAACAATTTCTATCAGGTTTATGCCATATCTTACGTCCAATATTTGAGTTTTCAACTTAGACGGATCGAATGCTAATTTATGTTAGTCGAAGCTTCAATTATTGTTATTATTTTTATTGGCTGCACGGCATAAAGAGGGCCTCTATGATAGACTTCCCCTATCTTTTCTATTTTTTCTTCCTTTTGGATTGATCGGTTTTTGATCAATTTATGTTATAGCAATAATAGTATTGTGCATAATTCTGCATTATTTCATTTATATATCCATCTCTATGTGTACACATTCTTTCATACGTATGTACATACATATATTCATATATGTGAGTGTCTATATAGAGACATCTGGTTGATTTATTTGATTGCCTAGTGGCAAATGAAATAAGCCGAGTATCATGAGAATTTAGGTTCAAATTTTAATGGAGGCAATAATGCTGAGTGATTATTTTTCAATTGTCCAATACTTTATTGATAGAACAACCCGAAATTTTTGTTAGTCGGAGATAACATATATTCCATCCGGTCCACAATAAATGATCTTTTGACCTTTTTATTTTGGTCCAAAATAAATATTTTTTTACAAAATCAAGAAGGAAATAATTTTATTTTTCCAAAATTTTCCCTTATTTACATATCGTAATGTGTCAAGGCAACAATATGTAAATTTAATTAAGGGTAATTTAATGAATATATTTTTCTCTTTCTATGAATTACTCCATCCGTTTCAGTTTATGTGAACCAATTTCTTTTTTGGTCGTTCCAAAAAATATGACCCTGATGTTTAGCTTAAAGCATATATATATTTGTACGTATATCGCCACATATTTCACGTTTATTTCGCGAATTCGGGATGGTAAATATGACGATTTATATTAATTTAAAGTGTTTTTATGTGTAGGAATTATTTCGCGAATTCGGGATGGTAAATATGACGATTAATATTAATTTAAAGTGTTTTTATGTGTAGGAATTATTCGGGAGCAATTGGGGGTGAAAGACGCAAAATTAGAGCCAAAACGAACGAAATCGGGAAACTTGTGACGCCAAAAACAGTAGCTAAAAATATTGGAGCACCGTGGAGTGCGCCTGGCGCTAGCTGGAACGCTGGTGACATGAATTTTCTCCAATCCCACACGGCAAGGTTATTTCGACCCTAGACATACGCAACACGTGTAAAAGAAAGAATAAACCTATTTTCGAGGGGGAGGATTCCATTTTAGAGAGATCTAACATACTTTGAAGGGAGTTTCACGTGGAGGAACACACACCACGTTTGGAAGAGGCTTCTAGCTAGTTTTTCTTCTGTTCTCTTCCTTTAATTTCATAGTTTATTAGTTCTAGAGTTTTGGGTGCTACATGAACTTTGTAGTTTGAAGCTTGAATTGTTCTTATTATTTTATCACATTGGTTTATTTATTCAATCTTGCATTTAATTATTTGATTGCTTGATCACGAATTGAATACTATCTACAAATCTAGGATTGAGCTCGGGAGAGGAAATTCTATTGCATATAAGATTGAGTAGAGCAAGATATTAACTCTGGGGGGGGGGGGTTTGCGGTTAGGATAGGAATATACCTAATTGCCTTGCTTGATTATTATACGAGAATTATAAATGCATTCTTGTTAATTTTAATTCCATAGGAATACAGGCTTTAGATTAGCTTGAATAGCCGAGTTGTACTTCGGGAGAAGGCTACGAGCAATATTAACCCCGTCAACCAATAAACCAGACAAAATAAATTAGACAATTTAAGTAAAAAATTTAACGGTATTGTTAGCTAACCCATAACTCTAGAATATTCACTAACATTGAATTTGTCTCTATAATTTGCCAACTTGTTTTCTTTAATCTCTTAATTTGTTATTTAAGATTAATTTTAGTTAAATATTCATATTGGGATTCACTTGAATAGTTTAATTATTTGATTTATTTTGTTGATACTTAATCACAAGTCTCTGTGGGTACGATATCAGGAATTCCAATCCTATATTACTTGTCAACTACGTATACTTGCATGTGCGTTTGAGAGCAACATATTTTTTGTGCCATTTTCAGGGACTTAGAAATTAACTATTCTACTAGATTGGATTTTTACTTCTTCCCTATTCAAGTTTTTGTTTTTTTTATTTAACTTAGTTTAATATTTTATTATCTTTGTTGTTATGGCATCTTGGAATGATAATTATCGAATATTGGTTATTCTTATTATGGTAATTCTTGTCCATATTGTGGAGGACCACACTTTTGAAAAAAATTATAAGTCTCAATCTTATGGGTGAAATATTTATAATATGTATGGTTGTCAAGGTGGTCATTGGGATGGTTGTCCTAATTCTTATTATCCTTCTCAGAACACTTGTTATGATGTTTCAAATAATATTTGTGAGTTTGATAAGGGTAATGAAGTGTATGATATGAAACATGATGCATATATTAGGGATATTCTGATGCAAGTAGGAGAGCAATAGGATGACCTCAAAAAATGTATGAAAAGAATTAGTGCAACAATCATGAGAATAAAGGCCGAGGCAGATGAAGTGGATGAAGAGAGCGAGTTCCCACCAGAAGATAATTTAGAAGAAACAGATATAATAAGCCAATCTTGGCTAGAAGATCAAGCTCAACTAATAAAATCTCATGAGTATCTTCGTGATGGTCTTTCTAATATGACAAAATAACTGATAGAAGGAAGAATTGATCTTAGACAAGAAATCAACCAATTTAGCAGCTCTATTTCCGACATGGATGCAGAATTGACTGCAAAGATTGATGCGTGTAACGACCAATGATTTAGTGATAATTTGTGTGAAGTTGAAAAAGATATTCTAGGCCAAATTGAGGAGCTATGACGAGAATGCCAATTATGAGACCATGTTCTTGTGGATGATGCTAAGGTTGAGGTGTCTGATGCCCTACAACCAATTTTTGTGGATACGGCCAGCTTGTGAAGAAGAAAGAGAAATTCCAACTATTCGACCAAAATATTATTAATGATGCCAAGGTTGACGAAGAGTTCAAAATTGAGGATGTCAAAAATAGTACAATTTTGGAGTTAGAGTGTATTAGACCACATTCCAAATGCTTTCAAAATTGTGTTTGGTTGGTGACATGAGAATTGATCCAGTCGAGCATATGGAGGAGTCAATAGATGTGGAACAAAGTGTTTATATTCAGAAATTTGCCACACAAAGGAGGCAAAATGTCATTCCTCATTTAAATGCCAAAAAAGCAAGATGTGATACCTAATACTTGGGTTCTTTATTTTTACACCACTGCCTCATGAACATGATAGAAAGATTGATGCAAAATTGGGGGCACAATTCATATCCTCAAAGTATAAGAAAAAGTGGTAAAAGTGATGGAGTCGTGCCACCACTATAAATAAGACGCTTGTTGGGAGGTAACCCTATCTGTATTTCAGTTTTTAATTTTTTACTTTCTTATATAGTGTGAGGTTTCATGTTGTTTTTATTTTAGAGAGTAGGTAAAGTCCGAATACCTGAAGTTGAAGCTGGGGAGCATGTTTGAGCTTGTCCTGACCCTTAATACTGAGGATCATGTCCGAGCTAGACCTGAAAGGGTTTCAGGGAGTATTTCTCACCATTGTTTTAATATCTTTCTCTGTAATCATGCATCGAGGACTATGCATAATATAAGTGTGAGTGGAAAAACTACTTTCTGAAGTGTAATTGTATAAAATTATTTTTTTTATTTTGTTTTTCTTTGAAACTCGTAATAGACATAGTCTAGGTAAAAAAAAAATTGAGAAAAAAATTGAGAAAAAGTTCAGACTTTTCCGATGTTGGAGCTTTTGGAAAATTTTCTTGAGCGATAAAAGTTCGATTAAAACACCAAAAAGACTTTTTTTTTTGGATAGTTAGGTAGTATCCCTTGGTTTTTCTTTAGGCGCCAGTTCTTTTCCAAGGATGTAGCTTGAATCGGGTACTTTAATTTTATTTTTTTAAGGGTTAGTTTAGAAAGAAACTGAGTAACTCCGAGATACTCATTGACATGGTTGATGCTGACACATTAGGCTATGACATACATTCTATTTTTCCGTAAATATAGTATATTAAAGTGATTAGGAGGATTAACCAATATTTCTAAATGTATCATACCCGTCCCTTAGCCTATATTACAATCTTAAAGACCTAATTGATCCTATATTTAGCTGGATTAAATTAGTGAATATATACACTACGGGCAAGATTATGGTACAACGACGGGATGCACATGAATTCTTTGTGAGGGTGAGCGAAATTTGTTCAATTGTGTGATGTCCTTAATTTATTTTTAAAAGAACATTTGAATGTGTGGACTAGTATATTTTCACTCTCCTTGTTTATGGTGAGGGCACATGATCTCATGAATGATGTGTGATCTTGCAAACTTTCTTTTTGGGTAAGTGGATGAGTTGAGGGTGTTTAGTGGTTGCAAGTCGGCTCTTGAGGTTGGGTGGTGACAAATTGGTTGTTGGAGTTAATTGAATTGAAATATTATACTTCGTCATGCTTAAATAGGAAGAATGTAAAATTTTGTGTGTTCATGCTTGGGTGCCGGTATTGATCATAGTCAAAGGTATAGTGTGTGGTTAAAAGTTAAGGTGCTACTCCATAATTGAGACTTGTACGTAGTTGGGGGTTTATTTGATAGTCCCATTGCTCGAGGACGAGCAAGAGTCTAAGTGTGTGGTGTTGATGTTTAGCTTCAAGCATATATATATTTCTATGTATATCGTCTTATATTTCACTTTTTGTTTTCGTGAATTTGGGATTGTAAATGTGATGATTTACATTAATTTGAAGTATTTTTATGTGTAGGAATGAGTCAGAAGCAATTGGGGGCGAAAGATGCAAAATTAGAGCTAAAACGAACGAATTCCGGAAACTTGCGAATTTGGCTGTGGCGCCAAAAACAGTAGCTAAAACTATTGGAGCGTTGTGGCGCCAGTTATGTGAATTATCTCCAATTTCGCCCGGGACGAGGTAATTTCGGCCCTAGATCTACTCAACACGTATAAAAGCAAGACTAAACCTATTTTTGATGGGGGAGGACGCCACTTTAGAGAGATCTAACATACTTTGAAGGGAGTTTCACATGGAGGAACACACACCACATTTGGAGAAGGCTTCTAACTAGTTTTTCTTTTCTTCTCTTCATTTAATTTCATAGTTCATTAGTTCTAGAATTTTGGATGCTACATGAACGTTGTAGTTTGAAGCTTGAATTTTTCTTATTATTTTATGATATTGATTTATTTATTCAATCTTGCGTTTAATTATTTGATTCTTCAATAAACTATTGAATACTATATACGAATCTATGATTGAACTCGGGAGACGGAATTCTACATTGCATATAGATTGAATAGAGCAAGATGTTAATTCTAGGGGGGGGGGGGAGGGAGCGTATGTGCGGTTAGGATGTGAATATACATAATCGCCTTGCTTGGTTATTATACTGGAATTATAAATGTGTTATTGTTAATTCTAATTCCATAGGATATATGCTTTAGATTAGCTTGAATAGACGAGTTGTACTTCGAGAGAAGGCTACGAGCAATATTAACCCTGTCAACCAATAAACCAGATAAAATAAATTAGATGATTTAAGTGGAAAACTCAACGAGATTGTTAGCTAACCCATAACTCTAGAATATTCACTCGCATTAAATTCGTCTCTATAATTCGCCATAATATTTTCTTTAATATTTTAATTTGTTATTTTAGATTAATTTTAGTTAAATATTTATATTGGGATTCGCTTGAATAGATTAGTTGTTTGGTTTAATTTAGTTGATAGTTAATCACAAGTCTCTATGGGTACGATATCTGAACTTACAATCCTATATTACTTGTCGACCACGTATACTTGCGTGTTCGTTTGGGAGCAACATAACCCTTTCTAAATTTGGAAGCAAGTTAGCTTAAACTTACAATTCTAACATTAATGAGAAGTTTTATAATTACACAAATACTCTCGGCCCCTTTTTAACTTGTTTAAGAGCGCAAATTTCAAAAGTCATCATTTTTTAAAATTCCATGCCCAGTCTAACAAGTTTAAATAAATTGAAATGCGTGCAAACTTATCTTGTATACCGAGGTAGTCCACACACAAAAAAAAAAAAAAAAAAAAAAAAAAAATTCTAAAGTAGCTTGACGGCGAATCACTCCCAAAGGCTGATAGTACCTACGAGCCGACAGCAGTGATTGGTATAACATGCCGAATTGACAATAATGTTGGTAATTTATTGAGCTAAGTCAATTGTTTCATGATTGACTATTGCTGATTATTTCTAAAATCCATCATTTCATGAGCTAAATATTCTTTGTATAGTTCATATCCAATAATGAAAGACATTGGAACGTACTGATCAAAATAAAAATTATAGCGTTCATTAATTAAAACCTGAGGATCTTATCCCACATGTATATCCTATAAATTTTACAGCAAATCATAATTGTTAAGAAGAACATGGTATATGGGTACGGAAAAATGAGTACTTCGAGAGAGATTTTTGGATGTGCTACTTATTATTGGACTACATTATATAATGAATGATTATTTTCTGCTACGTTAATCAAATATATAATATCGTGAAATTCAGGTTGGCCTTTCTCTTGGCAATCGATGTTATGTTAATATAAGTGGATATAGCTTTTTTGCTATGTGGTTAATCTGCGGATCTCTCTATCTATATCAATAAATATACTTATTATTACAATGAAAATATAACTAAAATTGTAAATATTAAAATCATTAAATTCAAATTTCAAATTTGTTTCTAGCTATATAACTCCTTAACCTCCCCTCTCCACCCATCCAACAAAAAAAAAAAAATGAAAAAGAAAAAGAAAGAAAAAAAAGAAAAGAAAAAGGGGCAATCCCATGTTAGTATGACTTAGAACTGATTGGCAATTTCTAATTAATTTTTTTGTCTACCGTGTAGAAACCGTGTCAACCTTTGTACTTTTTTTAATCCTAAATAAGGAATATATCAACTTTTTAGATAGTAAGTATATGGGGGACTAATCTCACTATTTTTTATTCATATTTCCCATAACGAACTGTGTCCTGTATCACATCAATTACATAAATAAAAACTCACATCCCACTCTAGCCTATTTATTTTATATCTTATTTTGCTGTGATGGTTGTCATAGCATCGATGCTTCAGACTATTATCCAATTATTTTTAGTTCCTTTTCCTAGTTTTTTAGTTATTATTGTTGAGATGATTGGATTAGAGTGGGAGCAAAGTAACGTGGGACGCGTAGGATAGGATTATATCAAAAGGTTTGTGCAAATATACTGAGGATTTGACTTTTTTTAAATTTCAATAAGATGAAGTGATGAACTAGTGTAGTTGGGGTTTAATAATTATATTGGCTAGAATTCGATTGAAAGTATTTGCGTAATCAATCCTAACATAAAATTTTAAATAAGATAATGTAGTATTAGGTTAGTCGCATACGAAAAAATAATTATTGCATGACTAGTTAATTGTTTGGTTAGTGGAGTATTAAATAATAAATAAATGCATTAAGAGCCCGTTTGGAAATACGAATTTTTTTTTCATTTTTTTGAAATCAGTGTTTAGTTATTAAAATCTTACAATTTCCTCAATCTCACTTGAAAATGCATTTCAAATTTTAAAAGCTCGTACGAATATCTGAAGCTAAAGGTGAATATGCAAAACTTGCAGGTTTTTTCTTCTCTTCTTGATTCGCGTAAATGTTATTGTCATTGTTCATCAAATTTCAAAGTAAGCGATTTAAACTTTTCAAGAGTGTCTTCCCATTGTATATTGAATAGACGTTGTACACTATGTTGGTGGTCTACCCATGCGAAATGTTCTTGGCTACTGAAATTGTGTTGCTACAACTATTTGTAACGACCCGACTGGTTGTTTTGTATTCTGGAACCTTGTTCCCTTAAATAATCCTTTCCACATTTTACTTTAGCTGAATTATGACTTGCGGGGGGCGGGGGGTTTGGAAGTTAGAAGAATTTCGGGCCAGAATAAGCCTATTCGCTTTATTTCATATTTTCATAAAGGCCAAGTTTGACTTTGGTCAATATTTTGGAAAAACGGATCCGGAATCGAGATCCGGTAATTTCTTAGAGTCCGTGAAAAAATATGGGTCCTGGGTATGTGCTCGGAATCGAATTACGAGGTCTCTAGCCCGAGTAATGGAATTTTTCGTAAAAATTGTTAAGTTAAGTTTCAAAGAATTAAGTAAACCAAGAAATTATTATTTTTATAGGTATCGGGGTTGGATTTTGGTTCCGACACTTGGTACGAGTCCGAAATATCGTATAAGACTTACCCGTAAAGTATGGCGTTAATTTGAGTGGTTTAAGGGCGTTTTGACCCGTTGGTAGGAAATTTAGAACTTGGAGTTTATTTGATTTGATTAATTTCTTTTGGGGTCCCATTCCGTGATTTAATAATATTTTGGGTGTTCCGAAGGTTCGATTAGGTCCGCCTCGTGATTTCAGACTTGTTGGTATGTTCGAGCGGGGCTCGGGAGGCCCGAGTGTCAAATGGTCGAGGTTCGAGCGAAGCTAGGAATTGAGAAGGGGCAACACCTGCTGCTTTTGTCAAAACCGCTTCTGCGGCTCTTGGACCGCAGAAGCGGAGTCCGCAGAAGCGGCCCTTGATCGCGAAAGAGGATGTCGCATAAGCGGTCTCCTATCGCAGAAGCAGTTAGATGGCCAAGGGGGAAAACCGCATAAGCGGTTCCGCCTTTGCGGCCCCCAGACCGCAGAAGCGGTCGTCCAGCCTTCACCCAAACCCGCAAACGCGGTTCATCTTCCACCTATGCGGGACCGTAGAAGCGGTCCAATGAGCGCAGAAGCAGAAATCGCAGCGAGGAGTGAGCTCATTTAATGCGGGCTCAAATGTTTTATCTCCCATTTTCTCATCTCTTGGGCGATTTTGGAGATTTCAAAGAAAGCGATTCTTCCTATTATCACAAGGTAAGTAATTTTTACACCCTCTAAGCTAAAATACATGAACATTAGGTAGATTTAATACCAAGAACATCAAATAAAATCAAGGGTTAGGGCTAGACCTAGGGTTTTAGGAAAACTATGATTTAACCACCTAATTCGTTGTGTTATGAACTAAAATTTACATAATAGTAATCCTTATGTTATAGAGAATAATTTCCTCAGAAAATCTCAAAATTTGGGCACGTGGACCCGGGTTCGGACTTTAGTAAACTTGCGTAAAGAGTTAGGAAATTATTTAATTATCTAGAATTCAACCTTGTGAGCAATTATTGATTAGTTCTTGCCTTATTTAAACTAGTTGGTGCTTGTTCGGCTTCGAATTGAGCTTGGAGCCTAGTCTTGTGGTTGAAGGCTTCAGAGCTAGGTGAGCCTCCTTTCTAACATTGTAAGAGAGAATTGTCCTCCTAAGTTTCATGTTGAGTACTTGTTGCTAAATGCGGGGACTATGCACACGTTATGTGACGAGAGCCCGTGCGTACTGGCTTCTATATTAGATGTCCGGTAGCTTAGGACCTATAATATGACTATTAAATATGTTCTTATGGTACGTTTGTGGACTTGAACACCTAGTGTTTAATAGAGGCTTAACAAAAGAATATGAGTATATTTCTATAAATTGAATTGTGTCGGTTTGATATTTTGCCTACTACGTGTCATTTGAGGTGAACTTGATATATATATATATATATATATATATATATATATATATATATATATATATATATATATTTATATATATATATTATCCTTAATTGTGGATCGGGCCGATCGCCTCGGTATGAATAGATGCATCTATAGGCGCACCGTTGAACCTCGGCAAGTGCACATTTATTTATGTTGGTTCGGGCCGATGCCTCGGTATTATGTGCGCATGTTAATTGTGGAAAAGCTTATATATATGCTTCATTTTGCCACAGTTTCATTGATAAATGATAAATTTGATATTGGAATAATCTGAATTTATACTACATGCTATAACCTGCCATTACTTGTAAATTCTTTGCTTAATCATGATATATTCACACTTATATATTTTTATATATGTATATATACTAATTTACCTTAGTAAGTATCGAGTCAACCTCTCGTCTTTACTTCTTCGAGATTAGAATAGGATACTTACTGAGTAAACGTTTTTTACGTACTCATGCTACGCCTCTGTACTTGAATGTACATGGTTTGAGGCAGGTGGATCCAGACATCACTCGGGTGCATATATGAGTGAGCACTTTTTAGGACTTCTATGGTGAGCTTCTTTCTCTCTCATGCCGATTCGCAGCCGAAGGAGTCCTTTTCCTGTATTTATGATTTTCTGTCTATTTTGACTCAGACAGTAGGATAGTATTTTGAATATTTTTGTCTAAACTCTACTGGTTGCCCGTAGCTAGTGACACCGGGTTCTGGCACACATTATAGAGAACATATACTTTGGGGTTTTTTATGATTATCTCAGTATTGTATGGTCTTGCTAGTTCCCTTTTATTTACTTGAAAACACTAGTATATTTGGTTGGTTAATTAAAAATCAAGACATAATTATAAACATCCAGAGTTGGTTAGCCTAACTATGGTGTTAGGCGCCATCATGACCTAGTTAGGAAAAATGGATCGTGACAACATGGTATCAGAGCACTAGGTTCACGTAGGTCTCACAAGTTACGGGCAAACCTAATAGAGTCTTGTAGATCGGTACGGATACATCTGTATTTATCTTAGAGAGGCTATAGGGTGTTAGAAAAGACTACTCTTTATTCATTCTTCATCGTGCAAAGGTCAGTGTACTAAGTTTCCTCTTTTATACTCTCAGAGACGGTGAGGACCCATACCACCGATATTCCAGACCTGGGATGAGCTGCTCTCCCCGTTGCCAGAGGCAGAGGTAGAGGCCGGGGGAGGGCACCGGCCCGTGATAGGGGATGAGGGCGTCCCAGAGCTATTCTTGATGCACCAGCAGTAGACTCTGTGCGGGATCCCACTACTGAGGTGCAGGGCGAGGCGCCTACAGTTGTGCCTACTCCGGCGGATTTCATGACAGTGCCAGGATTCCAGGAGATCATGGGCCGTACGCTTCGATTCATGGACACCATGACTCCAGTTGGTTTATTTCCAGCAGATCCAGCAGCTTTACAGGCAGGAGGGGGAGCACCGACCCTTACTACTCAGGCTCCAGTTCAGGCATCACTAGTATATCATACTCCGGGTGCCTAACCCATAGAGGAGGTTCAGCTAGTTGCTGCGGCGGTACCCCAGCCTAGGCCAGCTGTGGAGTACGACCCGCAAAAGCTACTAGACAGATGGACTAGACTTCACCCCCCAGTCTTCGGAGGCTAGCGCCATGAGGATGCTCAGGATTTCATTGATAGGCGCAGGGACAGATTGCACGCTATGAGGATATTGGAGTCAAATGGAGTTGACTTCACTATTTTTCAGCTTGAGGGCAAGGCCCGCAGATGGTGGCAATCTTATATTCTTGTCAGGCCTGCCAGTTCACCTCCCACCACTTGGGGTCAGTTTGTGCAGTTGTTTCTGGACAGGTATATTCTACCCTCTGAGAGGGAGGAGCTGCAGTATCCATTTGATCACCTTTAGCAGGGTCAGATGTCTGTGACCGACTTTGAAGCGAGGTTTTTTGAGTTATTACGCCATGCACTCATGATACTTCCGACAGATGCAGAGAGAGTGTAGAGGTTTGTTGCTGGTTCGTAGCCCGGTATTCAATCGGGGATGGCCCGAGAGGTAGAGATAGGTAAAGAGTATCAGCTTGTGGTCGAGATTGCTCGCCGAATTGAGGGTTATCGTCAGAGGGGTAAAGAGAAGATGCATCAGGATAATAGAGCCATGCCAGAGAGTTCCTACCGCCCGCCAGCAATTCAAGGTTCTACCAGTGGGTATTCAGGTCCTCAGGTTTCTTCTGGTCCCTACTTCAGTGCTATGCCAGAGACTTCATATCGCCCGCCAGCTATTCAGGCTCCTCCCACGGGATCTGCGAGCCATCGTGGGCAATCATCAGGACAGCAAGCTGCCGTGCCACGTTGCTTTGAGTGTGGCGATCCAGTCCACATGAGGAGATATTGCCCCAGGTTTAGGGGCAAGGCAGTACAGCAGGGGCAGCAACCCACGTCCACTACCAGCGGCCCAGTGGCAGAGATGCATCAGTATTATTTGATCCAGGGTATTTCTTTTGTTTTTTGTTCATCCGATTAATTAAGGTGCTTTTTTCTGTAGAGATCATCTCAATTTTACCTTCCAGTGATTAATTTCGTTTCAATAATTATTAGTTTCTTTTATTTGGGGTTAAACTTTGGCACCATGTAGAAATGAGAGGAAGCAGTGATATTTAATTTTTGGCACCATGTAGTAATGGAAGGAAGCAGTGATATCTAAGAGAATACTCTTGCATTGAAATAGTTATCTTTATGATTATCTTAGGGTACTCTCTTAGTTGGTTTACTTTAAATTATTTTTCTTTCTGCTTGTGTTAATTATTTTGCAAATCAAGCTATTTACGAGAGCTATAATTTGATGAAATTGGCAAAGTTTGGCGCTCAACAATAACAAGGTCCCTTTATAATGTATAAACAACCTCCATCTTTTGTGACATCCATGTACCATCAAGACCAGCAAGAATTACTTCGTAAAAGGCTGGTCAAATCGGCAGTAAATAAATATAGTACTAGTAATAGTTTTGGGTTGTCTTCTGTACATAGTAATGGATGTATTAGGTACTATGATTTTCCCCTAAGGGTTCCTCTTTACTAGGTTTTGCTTCTACTTATGTAAATTTGATGCCTCTAATGCATCACCTCAACCGCTTTGTACGAGCTTGATCTTTCAATATATATATATCTCCAAATTTGAATTGTAAAAATAATAAAAAATACAACTTCATCTCCAATTTAAATTTTAATAAACTTTCAAATGTGGATTTTTTTAGGAATTCATATCCAAACACCTACTAAGTTAAGCGATTATGTATTATATGCAGAAGGAAACGTATAAAGTATATATGTATTATTAATGCGGAAATTAAACTATCTAGAATAAATATCCTTTAAAGTAAGTGATTCATGTGTAACAATTACTTCATTAATACCATATATTATTATTATTATTATTATTATTATTATTATTATTATTATTATTATTATTATTATTATTATTTTACCTTCAAAATCGGATAACAATTGAATTTATATGCAATTAAGGATACGTGATATAACTTGACACAAATTAAGAAAACATATTAATATTGAAATTAAAGTTTGAAGCTCACTTTAATGAGCAACACTTCCTCGTAGGGTCACCAAAGCAGGCTCCTTTAGCCACTTCGATTGTTAGAGCGGTAAAAATAAATACAAATCACACAAATTGAACAAACGTTAGCCTTTGAGTTTGATCACCCTCGAGCCAAGAAATGCTTCAAAGAACGGAATAACAAGATGATAAGAACTAGAAATAACAATGTATTGCTTCTTTGTGCATATTACAATGTGATTTACAGATGATCAAACCTCCATTTATATAGTAGGGGAGTCCTACTCTTGATACAATTCTATAAAAGGTAACCAATCTCATGACTGCTAATTAATCCGCCTCTCCTTGATACGTGCCAAGATTTTCACCGTGATCTCCAACTGATTCCGAATATTTCGGCCTTCTGTTTTTGGCTCGACAAAGTTTCCTTGATCTTTTTCGATCCCGGAGTCATGAGCTCAACAATTTAACTTCGCGTCTTTGTTCGATATAACCCGGGGTCAAGCATCGACCTACCACGTTTCAATCCCGACTGGACATACAATAAACGAACCCGGTTTAGAGCGTATATAGACAATCCCCTCACTTTTTTTGAGAGTAAACGACGAGAAATGACATGATCCCTTCATTTTCATCTCGATTTTTTGCGCCAAAAATCACAAAACTGTCAAAACATTTCGTCAGTCACGAATTTAAAGGCATTTAAAGATCTTCAGTTGCTGGTCAGCAACTACGTGTTTTGAACCTTCGTTTGCAAGCTATATATACCTAAACTTTTATTTATTCAAACTTTATGTTTGAAACTCCTCTACTCTTGTTCTTAAAAACCTTTGCATTCTCTAATACTCGCATCAAATTTCGTTAGGCCTTTGCAAGAATTTCCGCCTATTCTCACTCCAAAATATTAAGCATGACCTTTTAACTTCTTTCTCCTTATCTCTATTCAAAGAAAAAGGGCGAAAACTTCCGAGACAATTCTGAAAAAGGAGACTCCTTCTTCATCACGACCTTCCAACGACGGGGCTGTGGCAGAACCACATGCTGAAGAGCTTGTTCCTGGAGGATTCTCGACCAGTGTTGATTTCAAGGCGAATAAACTTCCTCGGTTCCGGGTTGATGTGAGCCGATTTCAAGATATATATGCTTGATCACTAGTGATCTCCTTTCCAAGTTTAAAGACGATTGCAACTGGGTCAATAAACATCTGGTGGTGCCTTCGCCTGATGAAGCAATTACTACCCACGAGGAGAGTATTTTAAGTGTATACACTTACCCTTTTACGTTGGGTCTCTTAAACCTAATCATCATTACCTTCTGCAAGAGGTACAAGGTGACCCTTAGTCAAATACATCCCTCTTTCTAGAGGATCGTGATCCTTCTCCGCTTTCTTGTAAACAAAATTGAGGGGTGTCCATTCACCATCGATCATCTCATGCACTTGTATAGTCCCCGACTCTATCGAGGGGAATGAATCAAACTCTCTTGCCAGGTTAATAGGGACTCATTCTCGAGTATATATAAGGATCAGGACCAAGGCTAGCAGATTTGTTCGAGTGAAGAACTGGGACTTAACCCCGATCGAGAACATGCCATTTTTCGAGAAATAGAACATGAAACGTAAGTATAAATCTACTTGAATTTTATTTATTATTGTTTTTTGGTAGTAGGCTATAGTTATGCAGTTTAGATATCATTTATGCTCCAACTTAGCTATACATTATTGTTACATGAATGTTAAGTGACAACAAAATGGCTCTAATTATGAACTTTATACTTTCAAAGAGAAATTCCTGACTAAGAGGACATTAAAGAGTGTTTGGAGTCAATTTGGAGCAAGAAAGGCCAGCGGAGGTGAGTGCACACAAAAGATGAAGGAAAATGGATGGCAGGGTTGAACTCCAGGAGCGCGGGCCAACCGCAGTCGTGCTCATGCCACGCTCATTAGGCAGAAAGAAGGGTAATATGCGCAGCCCTTCTTCGGTCCAACCGCGGACGCGCTCGTCCCTCCGAGGATTAATATTTTAGGGTAAATTCGTAAGTTCAGTGGCGACTCTTCTTGACCTATAAAAAGCCCAGCTCGCCCAACAGAAGGTTTTGAAGTTTTTGAAGGCAAGAACAAGCAAGAAGCAAGGCGAAAGATTCGACATAGTATTTTACCTTTCTTCCTCTTATTTTTATCATTGATGATGAATTCTATTGTTATGATTGTGAAAACGATTATGCATTTCTGAACTCCTAATCTTAGGTTTTGATGGGACTTCTTGGAGGTTGAATTCCTTATTATATTAATATAGATTTTCCATAGTATTTTCTCTGTTTGGTCAACTATATTATGATTTCTGTTGATTGGAGGGCCCTCAATTCATTATGCTTATTTCATATATATTACTCGGGAGAGTGTGCATATTTAGGTATTATTGAATAAAACCACTCCTAACGTATATGAGGGATCAATATGAAGAGTTTAAAGGTGGGATTATGGATAACGAAACCTTGGGTGCGATGTAAGTGAGCTGTAACTAAGCCCAGCTAGTGCAATTCGGGAGAAAGTATATTATTGTAATTAATCAGGAGAGAGTTAACACAGTCAGAGTGCCAATCATCGATAGAGAAGACTTAGGCAAATTTATAGCAAACATAGCGGAAAGAATTCCGACAAAATGGGAAATCAGAACTTTAGATCAACAGTGGCTTGTGCCCAAATATGGAAAGAAATCACAGAAAAGTAGCAATCTTGGCAAAAAAATATAATTTGAACCCTAATAAAGTAAATAAAATTAGTGAATACCCTTTAATTGACAGAACTAATGAATAACGAGCAGAATATTTAAATAATCAATGAAATAAGTGTGAGCACGTGATTTTTGCCTTACTCGAGAAGTACTCCCACAGAAAATTCAAAAATAAAAATAGTCTCGCGTTGGGCATGATTTGTGTGATTTTGTGTTATTTTTATCTTTTGTGTGCACGTTTATTTATTTAAATTAAAAATACAAAAAATATATGCTAGGCTTTGCATTTTTAGTGTTTGATATCGAAGTCATGTGATTCACATTTTTTGGGTGATATGTAATTGTGTGCGTTAATTGTAGTAAAAACAGTGGCGTTATAGGTTGGTATATATACATATGTGTGTATATATATATATATGTATGGATATATACATATATATATATATATACACACACATATGCATATAATACACATAATATCCGATCTGGGCCAAATTCAGTCTAAAAGCCAGGCCCAAACGGATTTCTTCTAAAAGCCCAAACACCCGCCCAGCTACAGCCTGTGTAACACTTGATCTGGACCGTTGGATTTTATTATCCAACGGCCCAGATTAATCCTTTAATTCTAATATGCATTCAGCTTAAGACTTGACCAAACGACGCCGTTTGGTTTAAGTGAGAAGATCCTGATCGTTGATCAAGTTTGATCCAACGATCAGGATTTAACTACTCAAAACATATATAAGCTCATTTCCATACCCCGCCCCCCCCAAGCCAGACCCCCCTCTCCCTTCTTCTCCCTCAGGAGCTCTCAAATCCCCGGCGTAACGCCGCCGTGCGCCGCCTGCCGGAAATCGCCTCACGGCGGTTCCGGTAGGCCAATCACCACCAAACCAATGCCAAACCCTTCCCCTCACCTCCCCCATCACGATCCCAGCCTCCATTAACCTCGAATCATGCCGGAGCTCCTCGAATCTTCATTTGAAGATTCGAGTCAAACTCGAACCTATGCCAAATTACCCCAAATTCACACCACAGTCTCCCCACACCTCCCCCACACTCCCATTGACATTGGTTTGCTTCGAATCTAACCAAAAATGCAAAAGCCCCAAATCCGAGCCCAAGAACCCTAATTTTGAAGAAATTCAATTCAAGCCGGGTTAGCCACAATTGAAGTCCAAGGGACTTTAGTCCAGGTGTTCTCAATCGAGAACATCTTGATTAAAGCCCGTTTGGCTTCAATAAGTCCGAGTTTTAGTTCGAAGTTTGGTCGGCAGTCTTCTTTTGAGGTATTCACTCCTTCTTTGGTCGTTTTAAGTCGATTTGTGTGAATATGTGTGTTTGTTTCATTCATTATTTCAGTTTCTCATGTTTTTAATTTCCCATACCCGTTTGGTCTGTTTCTTCTCATTTGAGGCCCTTTATTTGGCCAATTCTTCTGTTTTAGTAGTTAAAACGAATCATGAGTCCAATGTGATTAAAGCCGTCAATGAATCAGTTCGTAACATCGATCCCTTGAATCTGCCTGATGCAATTCACTAGAGTAGGGGTTGGCTACTGTTACATTCAGATAAAAGGGGGGTAATTGGTTGTAGTTAATTGTTTAATCACATGTCCATACTAGGCTAGTGGAACTGAGCATAGCAGGGTATCCCACTGATGCCCTGCCCTCAGCCTTATTGTTTAATGCTGGAGTCCATACTGGACAGTAGGTAGTGGGAATGCAGGGCATTTGATGGGTCTGGCAGAGTTGGGAGTGGGCAGGGTGATTAGTTAATTAGGGGCAGGTGTTCTGGAGGGGCTGTAGCTATAAATATAGCATCAATATAGACATTGATGGGGACAGACATACACTTGAGAGGAGACAGACTTGAGAGCATCTGTGATAAGCAAAATACCTGGAGATATACATTGATAGACATACATTCATAGATACATTGATAGGCATACATACACACACATTAGAGAGAACACTGGAGAGCAATAGTTGGAGAAAAGATAGGATCAGAGATACTTTTGATATACACATACAAAGTCATTGTTTCATTGATTCTTGGCTACTGTCTCGTGTGCTTTGATTCGATAGCTGAGTGCTTTTTGGTCATTTGTGTGTTGTTGTTGTGGCTGTGTTGCTGCTTGGTCCAGACAGTGCTGGTTCTTCTATTGTTTGGGTATTGCTGCCAGTTCAGTGCTAGTGTATTAGTGGCTGGTCTGTTAGTTTTGCTGCCTGGGGTTTGGTCTGTTTGGGTTGCTGCCTTGGTCGCTTGGTTGTTGCTTGGTTTGGTTATTGCTGCTGGTTCATTATTTTGTTGGCTGGTTGGTCTGTTTGGTTGCCGCACTGGTTTGGTTGTTGTTGTTGTTACACTGTTGTGTTGCTGTTGGTCAGTGGTTTATTGCCTTGGTCGTTTGGTTGCTGCACTGATTTGGTTGTTACTACCTGGGCATTGTGGTTGCTGGTTCAGCATGGTTGAGGTTGGTTTGTAGTTTGCTACTTGTGTATTTAGTTGAGTGGTTCACTGGTTGTTGTTACTATTGGTTTACCGTTGGTCGTTATTGGCCTTTGATTGCTGCTGCACCTGTTACTGTTCTTGTTGCGGTTGCTGCATTGCCATTGCTCACTCTTCCTTGTTATTCCGCATTCCAGGTACACATCTCTGTTATTGTAATTCCTTGGTTCAAAAAAGAGTGAAGCCTGAAGTTCATGTTTGAAGTCTGTTGAATCATGTAGTCGTCCAAAGTCTATGTTTGATTATGTTCTGTTACTGTCTAATTAAATCTGTATTGCTAGTTTTGTTATGGAAAAGCGTAGCTAGGCCAAAGATACATTGTCATTAGATAAGCATGTAAACCTGAATTAGTCTTCGTATCTCTATTCAATCTTCCCTACTCATGCGTGTAATCTCCAAACCTGTTAAATGATAGACCTTATGTCACAAGCAAGATTAGCTAGAGAGTTGTTACTCAACGGAATGACGTAATTAGATTAAAAAGAGTCGGGGGTGCATTTCACGTGACCCGACCCCAATTTCGGGCAAGAGTAAACAAAGCATGTTAAGAACTACAGGCGCATTTCATGTGATGTGGTTCGTAGCAAGTTTTAAGTAATTTGGGATCAACTCTTAAGTAAGATACAGTGAGATGTAGTTCGCTTTAGATTTGAATCAAAGGTATGCCTCGCCCGATAGTTACACTAATCACATAGCCGTCATAAATGTACATATAAATACTTAGGTTTCGGGATGCGTCGCTTCTTAACGAATATCACGCCTTTCTCAACAATGTAAATAAGTAGTCGATCCGGGCATATATTTTAGTTTTACCTTTTAAATACGGGTGTGCATTTCATGTGACCCGAATCCAAACCCCGAAATGTTGAATAAGAATATGTTGAGGATCCGGGTGCATTTCATGTGACGTGATTCGAAAGCATATTTTTAAGCAACTTTCTCTTTCGTAAATCACAACCAATAATAAAAGCGGTAAAAGGGTATTAACTTGCACCAAGTACATAATTGTAAAAAGCAGATAGATAAGCCAAACACGACAGTTGAGCGACCGTGCTAGAACCACGGAATTCGGGAATGCCTAATACCTTCTCCCGGGTTAATAGAATTCCTTATCCGGATTTCTGGTTCGCGGACTGTTAAATAGAGTCATTCTTTTCCTCGATTCGGGATTTAACCAGTGACTTGGGACACCATAAATCTCCCAAGTGGCGACTCTGAAATAATTAAAATAAATCCCATCTCGATTGTCCTTTAATTGGAAAAACTCTTTGCATCCTCGCGGTGCGTAAAAAAGAGGTGTGACATGCCTTCCCCCACTTCAACCATATTTACATCCCAGCTCGGAATAACTGTTGTGTTTGGCATATTTTATTGTCTGATTTTGTTACATGTTGGCATCAATGTGCAAAATGTTGTTTTTACCGCTTTGATATTGTGTGAACTGTACATATAAATTGTGCCGGAACCAATCTCCTTTCCTGAGTCTTCTAAATCATGAAGAAGGGTGCACTTCGTGTGACTTCTTTTCCGTATAGTGTCTAATTCCCATTTTAGAACGAGGTTTGGATAAGTTGCAAAACCGGTGAAGCTTCTGTATTCCCGGATTGCTGCCTCCTCCTCGGCTCGAGCTGTCCGCTCGGGTAAGCCAAGTCTAGAACAGATAAACCCAGGTTTTTAAACCTAGAATAACGAAGCTTCATGCCGGATCCCTAGTAGGAAACGTTTATTTGCATCATGTTGCATTTGGCTTAGGGGACTCAACACAGGGGTTGGGTCCGTCTAGGACAGGTGACCTGAAATGAACAGACTATCCTGCCGCATCCTGTTTGTCTTGCGCATTTATCTGTTATAGACTTGCATGCTGACCGGCTTTAGAAAAAAAAAAAAAAAAAAAAAAAAAAAAAAAAAAAATGTGTGTGTTTTGCTCCCAAGATAGAAATAGCTTATTTGTTTTCCTTTAGTAAAGTGAATAAATAAATAATGCCGTTTGTTTCGTCAAAACCGAACTACGGGGGTTTGATTCTCATCGGATGTGAGATACGTAGGCAACCTCCATCGGGTCCAACTTCACCTTTTGAAAAATTAACTTTTGTACTAAATAAGTCGGTGACGCTGTTTTTGAAAATAGCCGAATGTTCCCGAAAGGGACGCCGGAAGGCTAATTTCGTATAAACGGCCACCTTTGGGTCAATTTTGATTTCGATCAATTTACCCCACAGCCTTGAAAGCCTTCGTCCCCGAGACGTTGAGAGGCCGTGATTGAAAACTAATTTTTTTATTTTTTTTTTTTAGCAAAACAAAGTTGTTTTCTTATTTAAATCACCTTAATAAATGTGCAGGATGAGCACGAATCAGAATAAATCATTTTCAATCTTTAGTGAGGTCCCTCAGCAACTCCGTATATGGTGGAACGATTTGGAAGACAGTAGCAAAAAGGTTGTAGGGAGAATTTTGGGAGGTTTGGTTGATCTATCGAATATCGAGCCAAGGGAGGACATCATCAAGGCACTGGTATCTTTCTGGGATCCGACCCGCAATGTGTTCCGTTTTGTTGACTTTGAATTGACGCCCACATTAGAGGAAATTGCGGGCTATGCAGGACTTAATGGGAAATTAAGAGGGCAATACCTGCTCTCACCAAGACCGGTATCTCCACATGGGTTTCTGGATTTGTTGAGCATTAGTCGAAAGGTGAAAAATGATGATCTGTTGAAAGGGTATTGCGATCTTCAATTCTTATATCAACGGTACGGCACTCCTCGGGGTTTTGAAGAGTCAAACCTTGGACTGACTCACGCAGGGAATAGAACCAAGTGGGAGGCCAGACGAATTCTAGCATTCCTAACGACATTCTTGGGGGTTGTGATTTGTCCGCGTGAAGATAAGAAAATAGAGATAAGTCTGGTAGGAATAGCCGATGTTGCAATCAAAAAGGCTACCAGCACTGTGGTCCCTTTGGTTTTGTCCGAAATCTATCGGGCTTTGACTGTATGCCGAGAAGGGGGCAATTTCTTCCAAGGTTGCAATCTGTTACTTCAACTGTGGATGCAAGAACACCTCCATCACCGAACACAATACATGAATCATGGGTTGACCGGGAAAAACTGTATCAGGGGTTTCGAAGAACGGATGATGGGTGCTGTATTCCCTGAAGGCGTCGAGGCATGGCTTGCACGACTGAGCTCAATAGAAGCCGATCGGATTGAATGGGCATTCGGGTGGTTACCCGATACTGAAGTAATATATATGGCAGCCGAGGAGTGTTATATCCTTCTGATGGGAATCCGCAGTGTCCAACCATATGTCCCTCACCGTGTATTACGTCAACTAGGAAGGTTTCAAGTTATTCCTACCGATCAAGACCTAAGGAAATACGCCATTGAGTTGAGCCCGGGAGTTGTCTTCCCCGAAGAGAAGGTTAGAAGGCTGTGGCACGAGTGTCGGTTCCTTGAGCCTAAAACCATGGTCCGGGAATTAGCCAAGGGAGAGGTGGATCCAAAGTACAACGTGTGGTTCGGGAAAAGATTTCAGATTCGTCGGAAATGTTCTAAAAGAGCCCATATCCAACAATTCACGGAAAATTCACGGGAACAATGGGATTGGTTAGCAAAGGAGGAGGATACAGGACGAAGATTGGCAGGATAGAACAGCAGGTCCGGGACCTCCAATTCGAGAAGAACATGCAAGCTGCCACCGACGAAGGAGACAAAAAGAAGTTGGCACAAGAAAATGACTTCTTGAGAGCTCAAATCCAACAAATGAAAAGAGATGCTGACAGACAGTCGAGGAGTCGGGCCGACGAAAAATTGATAAAGGGTTTGAGAAGCCAAGTCACCGACGTCCAAAGAGAATTGGACGAGTCAAAAGCCCAAATAACGAGGATCCGTGCTAGCTGGAAAAAGGAGGCACATCAACATGCACTTCACCTAAAGCGGGTAGAAGAAGATTACACCGATATCATCACTAACCTGAGGGAAGCAAATGTTGTCCTTAGGGAGCGGGTTTTCAAGCAAGCCCAAGATGCCAGAGCAGACCTCGACCGCTGCCACAATTTGATGGCCCGACTACAAGGACAAGTGGATAGGCTCCTAGATCAAGTCACCAACAATGCCCAAAGATTGGGAGCGAAAAACCAGCAAATAGAGCGGCTACTCGGAGAAAGGGACATGATCAAGGATAGAATTGGAGAAATCGGGCACTATGTCACCACGAAGTGCCTAGCTTGTGAACGAATGCCCCGCGCCGACCTTTTCGCTTCAATTATGGGTTATGTTCATCGGATCATGGAAGAGTTGAGGGAACTGCACAAGGACCTCACACCAAGGCCCGCGGCAAGGCCGAATGATGCCTCGCAGGCCCCCAGGAGTTTTAGGGCATTAGATTTTTGATTGAAAATGTATTTTAATGTTGAGTCAAGCTAGTTGGCATTTTCTTTACTTTTCCAAGTCAAGCATTTTCTTTTGTTTTGCTGATCGTTGTAAGACGTGTTTTGTAACTACACGGTTTTATTTGATATAAAAGTTACTGAATTTTGCCACAATCTTGTTACCAGAACTACGCTCGGTCTGATTCACGCGGGGTCGTGATACGTAGGCAATCCACATAAGATTCGACCACCACTAAAAGAAAGAAAAAGAATCCAAAGGTTAAATAACAATAAGGCTTGCAAAGATAGTCGAAAAGAAAAAAAGAAAGGAAAAGAAAAAGAAAAAGGAAAAGAAAATGGGCCGGGATGACGCATGTTAAAGAGTACACGTAGAAAGGGTTATTTGGTTAGGTGCATTGCATCCAACGTGCTATAACATATCTGTCAAACTCGGTGAACTAACA
The DNA here is from genome assembly GCA_032618575.1 of Nicotiana noctiflora. Classification (NCBI taxonomy): domain Eukaryota; kingdom Viridiplantae; phylum Streptophyta; class Magnoliopsida; order Solanales; family Solanaceae; genus Nicotiana; species Nicotiana noctiflora. The sequence goes on from JASVEL010000431.1 coordinate 30,972, forward strand.
AGTTTGTTGCGTATTCCAGAAAGTTTAGCAGTTGGTTTGACAGAATATCCTGGCTAGCCATCACTACCGTACTAGATCCAAAGGACCAGTTACAGTAAGCATGTCGAGTTCTGGCAAGAGTCTCGAAGAAGAAAAGTCCGAGCTACAAATCATGAAGGAAGAAGTAGACCGGTTAAAACAACAGATAACGGAGATGCACTTGGCCTGGGCCAGGGAACAGTCTTCACCAAACCGCCCTACTCTCGCCTCAGCTCCGGAACATCCGCCCATCGATCCTTCAACAAGCGCCCCGAGCTATCCATACTTTCAGGGGGAAAATCCATATGCCACCCACATTCCACCAGCCAAACCAAATCCTCCTCCAGTCACCCTCGTTTTTGTAGCACCTCCACCTGCTCCTCTGCAAAGGCCGGCCAGCGAGCCATATGTTCAGATCCATGACAACTCTTACTATCCTCCGGAGCCTACTTTCAGGGCTCCTGAACCACAATCACATACACCTCACTGGGATAATCCGGCAGAACCGGAAAAACACTTCCAAAGTTCGGAGCACGAGGAAGTTGCCAGAAAAGTTAAAAGCCTGGAGCAGTCCTTCAGGAACATGCACGGTTTAGGCAACCAGGTCAGCGTCGCCTATAAGGATCTGTGTCCATTTCCGGACGTCCAGTTGCCCGCAGGATTTAAAATGCCCAAATTCGACCTATACGAGGGGCATGGTGACCCAGTGGCCCACCTGCGGGGGTTTTGCAGTAAAATGAGAGGGGCCGGAGGACGGGACGAGCTTCTGATAGCCTACTTCGGCCAGAGTCTGGGAGGATCGGCGTTGGAGTGGTACACTAGACAGGATCCCAGTAGATGGTTTACGTGGGATGATCTGGCTCAAGCTTTTATCGGCCAGTTCCAATACAATCTCGAGATAATCCCCGACCGCCTATCATTGCTAAAATTAGAGAAGAAGCCTGCTGAAAGCTTCAGGGAATTTGGTTTCCGATGGAGGGAACAGGCGGCCAGGGTAGATCCGCCGATGAGAGAAAGCGAGATGGTGGACTACTTCTTGCGGACATTAGAGCCCACCTACTTCGGACATCTGGTAACGTCCGTGGGCAAATCATTCACTGAGGTGATAAAAATGGGGGGTATGATCGAGGAGGGTTTGAAGGCCAACAAGATCATGAGTTACTCAGCACTGAAAGCCACCACTCAGGCTATCCAAAGCGGTACTGGAGGAGTACTGGGGAAGAAGAGGAGAGAGGAAGTGGCGGCCGTCGAGTCCGGGGCATGGTTCAAAAATAGAGGCCCCGCACCACAATATAGCCCACCCCAACCTCACCACCAAAATTACTCTCACAACCCATATAGCCACCCACAACATTACTATCCCGCACTTGATCCCCATTTTACTGTCCACCATGCACAGTCCTATTCCGCACCTCCCGCTCATGCACCGTGGCGTGCGCCAAACCCCCAGAACAATCATCCACCCCCAAGAGCTTACAGAAACCCCTCGGGCGCGAGTTTCCGTCCGAACCAGTCATTCAGGGGCGACAGGGCGCCGAGGCCAAAGACTTTCACTCCCTTAGGAGAGTCCTACACTAGTCTGTTCCACCGGTTAAAGCAGGTAGGGTTGCTGAATCCGGTTGAAGCTAAGCTACCAAACCCCCTCCCGAAGAACCTGGACCATTCAGTAAATTGTGCCTACTGCTCGGGATGTCCGGGACATGATACGGAAAAGTGTTGGAGGCTGAAGACGGCCATCCAAGAGCTCATTGACACCCGCAGGATCGAGGTCCAGACTCCAACAGAGCCCAACATCAACCAAAACCCGCTCCCAGCTCATCATGAGACCAATATGATCGAGTTGGTACGGGCGGAGGAAGGAAAGGAGAAAGCCTCTCAGACTGTAATGATGATTGGGTCTAGCGGGGCAAGAACGAGAAAAGGGCCAAGCTGTGATGAGTCGCCCGGTTGCAAGAAGGACATACCAGGAGAATCGGAAGCAGGAAAGGAAAGTGTGAACGAGGTACCGGTGAAGCCGGCCAAGATAGTTGTACCAGGGGCAGCAATCAAGCCCATCTTGACAGTAGCGGGCGTTCGAATGGATCCTTTCATCATCCAACCGGCAACACAACTGCCAGTAACTGATAGCCGGGCTGTACCATGGAATTATGCTCGGATTACAACGACCTACAGAGGAAAGGAGGTGAAAGAGGAAGTTTGTGAAGCCCAAGGGTTGACCCGCTCGGGGAGATGTTTTGCCCCTGCGGAATTGAGGAAGACCACTCCGGCAGTATTGAAAAAGCCGGTCACCGATGAAGAAGCAGAAGAATTCTTGAAAAAGATGAAGCTGCACGACTACTCCGTCTTAGAGCAGTTGAAGAAGACTCCGGCGCAAATATCATTGCTATCCTTGCTGATACATTCTGAAGAACATCGGCAAGCATTGATGAAAGTCCTGAACGAGGCACATGTACCGGATAAAATCTCAGTGAGCCATTTGGAGAAGATCACCAATAGGATCTTCGAAGCAAATCGGATCACCTTCACCGATGACGAGTTGCCTGAGGAAGGCACTGAGCATAACAGGGCTTTATATCTTACGGTGAAGTGCGAAGAGGCGGTGGTTACCAAAGTCTTGGTCGATAATGGGTCCAGTGCTAACATTTGTCCTCTCTCTACACTGGGCAAATTAAAAGTAGACATCGGCAGGGTACGCGAGAACATGGTATGTGTTCGAGGGTTCGACGGAGGAGGCAAAGCGTCGGTTGGTGACATAGTGCTAGTCTTGACAATCGGGCCAGTGGAGTTCACCATGGAATTCCATGTGCTGGACATGGTGGTGTCATATAACCTCCTAATAGGGCGACCATGGATTCATGCTGCAAGAGCAGTTCCGTCCAGCTTACACCAGCTCGTCAAGTTTGAATGGGACCAGCAGGAGATCGTCGTCCATGGAGAGAACGATCCACAATCAGGCACCATCATTCCCTTTGTTGAAACAGAAGAAGATGTTGGGCCGTGGGTGTATCAGGTCTGCGATGTGGTGTCCGCCCACCGAGTTCCAGAAGGGGAATGCATTCCCGGCGACAGAACAATTACCGCGGATGTCATGGTGGCGCATGAAATGTTGCGACATGGTTTCGTACCCGATAAAGGTCTAGGTGCATCTCTGCAAGGAATCATACAACCGGTATCGGTGGTCGAAAACTTGGGAACCTTCGGCTTGGGATTCCAGCCAACCTCAGAGGACATCCGGCGAGCAAAGAGGAGCAAGCAGAAAACATGGGTGCTCCCAAAGCCTGTTCCACGCCTTTCCCAATCTTTTGTCAGGTCCGGAGCAAGAGGACATCCAGCGCCAAAGATTCCCGGTCCTACGGTCGGGCCAGACGAAGAGTTCTTCAGGAAGTTCGAAAACCTATTCACAGATGTATGTATGCTCGAAGATGGTGAAGGGTCCAGTCATGCCGAGATACAATTTGTGGGACCAAAGGCAAAACTGAATAACTGGAAGGCTACTCCTCTCCCTGTCCGGAAGGAGTCTTGGTAGTTTGTCTTGGATTGTTTTTCTTTCGAAGTTTTGTATTGGGGGTTTGTCCCCGGAGTAAAATCCCGTTTGTTTTGTTCATTTTTGATTTAAGTTTGCAGTTTGTTTTCCCTTTGTACAATTCCCATTAATGAAATGTGGTTCCTTCGCGTCTAATTTTGTTTATCTTTTTCCTTCTTTTTACTTTTCTGAACAGCCTTCTTGCAACTGATCTTAATGATATGGCGTGCTTAAAGATTAATCAACCCAGCCTAGAAAGTCAATCGGGTTTGGAAATAATAACACATGAAATAAGAAGTGACGAGAGTGAGTCAGAGTACGGCGATGATGAAGCCGTAGAAGAAATCGGTGAAGAATTAAGTCACTTCGAGGAAAAACCCAAACCGAATTTAAATGATACTGAGGCCGTTAATCTAGGGAATGCTGATAACGTCAAAGAAGCCCGGATAAGTGTCCATATTGAACCCAATTTGAGAGAAGAACTGATCAAAACGCTCATGGAATTTAAAGACATTTTCGCATGGTCGTACGACGACATGCCCGGACTCAGCACTGATCTAGTGGTTCATAGATTACCCACTGATCCGGCATATCCTCCCGTCAAGCAAAAGCTGCGGAAATTCAAGACGGAGATGAGTGTGAAGATTAAGGAGGAGGTAACCAGGCAGTTGCAGGCGAAAGTCATTCGTGTCACTCGATACCCTGAATGGTTGGCTAACGTAGTACCGGTGCCAAAGAAAGACGGAAAGATCAGGGTATGTGTGGACTATCGCAATCTCAACAAGGCAAGTCCTAAGGATAATTTCCCACTTCCCAATATCCATATCCTGATTGATAATTGCGCCGGACGCGAAATCGGATCCTTTGTGGACTGTTATGCGGGATATCATCAGATTTTGATGGATGAAGAAGACGCAGAAAAGACGGCTTTTATCACACCATGGGGGACTTATTGCTACCGAGTGATGCCGTTCGGTTTGAAGAATGCAAGGGCAACCTATATGAGGGCGATGACTACGGTATTCCATGACATGATACACAAGGAAATCGAAGTGTACGTGGATGATGTGATCGTGAAATCCAGACGTCAAGAGGACCATGTCGCTGACCTCAGGAAGTTCTTTCAAAGACTTCGAAGGTACGACATCAAGCTTAATCCGGCCAAATGTGCATTCGGAGTTCCATCGGGAAAGTTGCTAGGATTCATCGTCAGCCGACGGGGCATTGAGTTGGACCCATCCAAAATCAAGTCCATTCAGGAGTTACCCCCGCCGAAGAATAAAACAGAGGTAATGAGTCTGTTGGGAAGGTTGAATTACATCAGTAGGTTTATTGCCCAGCTTACGGCAACTTGTGAACCCATATTCCGCCTATTGAAGAAAGACGCTGCGATAGAATGGACGGCAGAATGTCAAGAAGCGTTTGACCGGATCAAAGGGTATCTGTCAAATCCACCCGTACTAGTTCCGCCTGAGCCAGGTAGACCCCTGATTCTTTACCTGACGGTCTTGGAGAATTCGTTTGGCTGCGTACTGGGGCAGCATGATCTTACTGGCAGGAAGGAAAGGGCCATTTACTACCTCAGTAAGAAGTTCACAGTCCACGAGGTCAAGTACACTCATCTAGAAAAGACATGTTGCGCCCTGACTTGGGTAGCCCAAAAGCTGAAACACTACTTGTCTTCTTACACCACGTACCTCATTTCGCGGTTGGATCCGTTGAAGTATATTTTCCAGAAACCTATGCCTACAGGGAGGTTAGCAAAATGGCAAATATTACTTACGGAGTTCGACATCATATACGTGACAAGGACGGCTATGAAAGCTCAAGCCCCGGCCGATCACTTAGCCGAGAATCCCGTTGACGACGAATACGAACCTTTGAGGACGTATTTTCCAGATGAGGAGGTGTTGCAAATTGAGGGGTTAGAACCAACCAAGGATCCAGGGTGGAAGCTCTTCTTTGACGGAGCAGCGAACGCAAAAGGAGTCGGAGTAGGGGCTGTGCTCATGTCTGAAACAGGACATCATTATCCTGTTACTGCTCAACTGCGTTTTCATTGTACCAATAATATGGCCGAGTACGAGGCATGTATCTTGGGGTTGCGATTAGCGGTGGACATGGATGTACAGGACGTCTTGGTCTTGGGAGACTCGGACCTTCTGGTACATCAGATTCAGGGAGAATGGGAAACCAGAGATTTAAAGCTTATCCCATATCGTCAGTGTTTGCATGATTTGACCAAACGCTTTCGATCGGTAGAATTCAGGCACATCCCAAGGATGCATAATGAGGTTGCCGACGCGTTGGCTACTTTAGCGTCAATGCTACATCACCCGGACAAGGTTCGTGTCGATCCGTTACATATCCATGCCCGGAATCAACATGCTTATTGTAATGTGATAGAGGAAGAGGTGGATGGTGAGCCATGGTTTCATGATGTCAAGGAATACCTCAGGTTAGGAGTATACCCAGAGCAAGCAACTGGAGACCAAAAGCGAGCTATTCGGCGGTTGGCGAACGGATTTTTCCTTAGTGGAGGGGTGCTGTACAAAAGAACCCCGGATTTGGGACTGTTGAGATGTATAGATGCAAGTCAAGCCACAACAGTGATGACAGATATACACTCGGGGGTTTGCGGACCACACATGAGCGGATACGTATTGGCAAAGAAGATTCTTCGAGCAGGATATTATTGGCTCACTATGGAGCGGGATTGTATAAGTTTCGTGCGAAGATGCCATCGGTGTCAGATACACGGAGATTTGATTCATTCTCCGCCGACTGAATTGCATACAATGTCAGCACCATGGCCGTTTGTCGCATGGGGTATGGATGTTATTGGACCTATTGAGCCTGCGGCTTCCAATGGTCACAGGTTCATTCCGGTAACGATTGATTATTTTACCAAGTGGGTGGAGGCCAAAACATTCAAATCAGTGACCAAGAAAGCGGTAGTGGACTTCGTACACTCCCACATCATTTGTAGGTTTGGAATTCCAAAGATGATCATTACAGATAACGGTGCAAATCTTAACAGTGGATTGATGAAAGAGGTATGTCAACAGTTCAAGATTACACACCGAAATTCCACACCGTATCGCCCAAAAGCAAACGGTGCGGTCGAGGCAGCAAACAAGAACATAAAGAAGATATTGAGGAAGATGATAGAAGGGTCTAGGCAGTGGCATGAAAAGTTACCATTTGCGCTGTTGGGTTATCGCACTACCGTCCGGACTTCGGTAGGTGCAACTCCTTACTTGTTGGTATACGGGACCGAAGCAGTAATACCCGCAGAAGTTGAGATTCCATCCCTCCGAATCGTCGCTGAAGCTGAGATTGATGACGACGAGTGGGTCAAAACCCGATTAGAGCAACTGAGCTTGATCGATGAAAAGAGATTGACAGCAGTATGTCACGGCCAATTGTATCAAAAGAGAATGGCGAGAGCATATAACAAGAAGGTACGTTCCAGGAGATTTGAAGTGGGACAGCATGTGCTGAAGAGAGTTCTACCACATCAGGCCGAGGCGAAAGGCAAGTTCGCTCCAAATTGGCAGGGACCTTTTGTGGTGACTAGAGTATTATCCAACGGCGCTCTATGTCTGACGGATGTTGAGGGAAGATGCACCGATATGGCTATCAACTCTGATGCAGTCAAGAGATATTATGTGTAATTCTTTAATGCATTTGTCAACGTTTGGTTCCGTTTGTGTGTATTTGGCATTTTTCGGAGAATGAAATGACAGAGGCAATTTTTCTACTACCCAAACACTTTAACCTTTGTTTCCCCATTTGAGCCTTAATTATTCTTTCATATACCCTCTTTCGGAATCGTCAAGGAAGATGCGTAACAGAATAGAAAAGAAACAAAGAAGTAATACAAGAAAAAGTGAACTACGTTCGACCCTGATTCCTCAAGAAGGATACGTAGGCGCCACACGGCTCGGTCATAATAAAACAAAAATCAGAAAATCCCCCAAGCAACAAAACTGGGGCAGAAGTTATTGTTTTCGTTGGAAAGATAGTGTGGATTCCGAAAGTTGTAACAAGCTAACCGTTGAGGCTAAACCCCTTTCTTCGGCCTCACGCGCAGAAACCATATTAAGAACCAGAAAGACCTCTCGATCAGTATTTGAGAAGTGCCAAGGCATGTGAATGAAAGCCAAGAGTGACATCCCGACCCTCGATTGAATTCGGGATGCACAAGCCGAAAGGGGATAACGCTCTAGAGGGAATCTCAGGGGTGATACCCCGCCGCAAGGAAAGAAAGCATAAATGAGAGAGTCTTAACGGTGAAAACCCTCGCGGGCACCTTAAGGCGAAGGAAGTTGAGAGAAGTAAAATGAGAGAGTCTTACGGTGAAAACCTTTACGGGCACCTTAAGGCGACGGGAGATAGAGAGAAATGAGAGAATCTCATTAGTGAAAACCCTTTGAAGGGCACTATGAGGTGGCAGGATGAGATGGTTACAAGATGTCCTGCATGAGACAAGGTTGGGACATCCGTTTACCTCTAGCAGGACGCGGTATCGGAAAGTGATTGACATGAATAGACTGGGTAGTTTAATCTCAAAGGCGCGGCATAACATTGGATCAGGCACACATTCAGATAAGTTTTCCTATTTTTGAGTTCAGAAAAGTTTTTTTTTTCTTTTTTTTTTGTCATTTGCGGTCAGTATTCTTTTCTTTTCTTTCACTTTCGAAAATTGATTTTTCAAAGCTTACTACCAAGTCTCCCAAAGCAGTATATTGAAAGTGAATAGGCATGGAACAAGGCAATGAGACAGAAGTCGTTGCGATAGTGAGATTGGGATGACAGGCTGAGTGGAAGGTTCGCAAGAATTATGGAGTATGATGGACACATGTGGCATGTCCGAAAGATGATTTCACGCAACGGATCACCGGCTAAAAAGAGTCGGATCAAACCAAAGAGTGGAATAAAGGGAAAGATGAGAGGTCGTTCGTGGAAAAAGCATCTTCCCAAGCAAGCGTCAACGTCGTCCTCAAAGTTCGAGAGAGGCCAAGCAGTTGAAAGAGAATGGCCTCAACAAGAGTGGCACGACCACTCGCGGCGTTTTGAAACTAACAATTTTTCTTTGATTTAAAGCAGGAAAAGAGGGTCCGACGGCAGAAAAAAAGCATACCGTCCAGAAGTTTATCACACTGGGGCAGAAAATTTTCTCCTGTTGCGAAAATTTTCTGGAAAGCAAGACTCGGAGGATAAGTGTAGAAAGCAACACAAGATGGGGTGATCTTTGAGCCGGGTATCATCTCCAGCAGTTATCGGAAAAAGAAAAATGGCTTCGAGATTCCCCCAGCAGTATTACATCCTATAATTTGATCAAGGAAACAAAAGCGTGAGTCCCAAAAGAGGTAGGGGAAGAAGGAAGAGAATGAGGGGTGAAGGAAACGAAGAATGCTTCCTCAGCAGCATCACCCCCAGCAGGCGAGTAAACAGTTCCGAAAATATCCCCAGCTGCCAGAAGAAAAGTAATACGACCGGGGGAAAGCAATTCCAAGACAGGATAATTCAGAAGAGAAGGTGGTCCGAGAGGTAACGCAGGAACAAGGGTAGGGTACAAGAGGCAAAGGAAGGTAATCAAGATAGGATGAAAATCAGTGAGTAGTAATGGAAGTCAGGGAGCCCGCCTGGAGAATGGAGTGGCGATTTTATTTTTGAAGTAGTAGTTGAAGTCAGGGAGCCCGCCTGGAGAATGGAGTGGCGATTCAATTTTGAAGTTGTAGCTGAAGTCAGGGAGCCCGCCTGGAGAATGGAGTGGCGATTTAATTTTGAAGTTAGTCAGGGAGCCCGCCTGAAGAATGGAGTGGCGATTTAATTTTGAAGTTGTAGTTGAAGTCAGGAAGCCCGCCTGGAGAATGGAGTGGCGATTTAATTTTGAAGTTGTAGTTGAAGTCAGGAAGCCCGCCTGGAGAATGGAGTGGCGATTTAATTTTGAAGTTGTAGTTGAAGTCGGGAGCCCGCCCGGAGAACGGAGTGGCGATTTAATTTTGAAGTTGTAGTTGAAGTCAGGAAGCCCGCCCGGAGAATGGAGTGGCGATTTAATTTTGAAGTTGTAGTTGAAGTCGGGAGCCCGCCCGGAGAATGGAGTGGCGATTTAATTTTGAAGTTGTAGTTGAAGTCGGGAGCCCGCCCGGAGAATGGAGTGGCGATTTAATTTTGAAGTTGTAGTTGAAGTCAGGGAGCCCGCCCGGAGAATGGAGTGGCGATTTTATTTTTGAAGTAGTAGTTGAAGTCAGGGAGCCCGCCTGGAGAATGGAGTGGCGATTCAATTTTGAAGTTGTAGCTGAAGTCAGGGAGCCCGCCTGGAGAATGGAGTGGCGATTTAATTTTGAAGTTGTAATTGCAGTCAGGGAGCCCGCCTGGAGAATGGAGTGGCGACCTGTTTTAATTTGGTAGAGGAAAGCGGTAGAATGTAACAGAAGTCTTCGGCGCGAATCCAAGTTCATAAGAAGAGAAGAAGCATCAGAAGGAACGCCAAGTCAAACGGGATGGCAAGGAGCGCGACAAGATCCAGTTAAAAAGGATAGATAAGAACTTGTAGTACTGTAACTTAGTCTAGCTTCTTGTTTTTCGTTGCCTAATGCGGTGTAACAAGGAAATCAGCTGAGCAGTGGTAACAGCAGTAACAGCGGCAACGGCAGTAACAGCGAGATCGCAACAGGCATGGTAGGCCCAGCTACCAGAACTTCCCGAACTACACTGACCTGATTCCCTTTTAGCCAGGGATATGTAGGAGACCTTTGAAGCAAGGTTCGGTCAAAACTTTTCCAAAATGCTTCATACGGAGTGTTCGAATAGGCAAAAATCGCTTATATCCGCTCATTTATCTTTGCACGAAAACTCTGCGTGTTTACGCGCAAAGAGGGGCAGCTGTGAGCACGTGATTTTTGCCTCACTCGAGAAGTACTCCCAGAAAATTCAAAAATAAAAATAGTTCGTATTGGGCATGATTTGTGTGATTTTGTGTTATTTTTATCTTTAGTGTGCACGTTTACTTATTTAAATTAAAAATACAAAAAATATATGCTAGGCTTTGCATTTTCAGTGTTTGATATCGAAGTCATGTGATTCACATTTTGGGTGATATGTAATTGTGTGCGTTAATTGTAGTAAAAACAGCGGTGTTATAGGTTGGTATATATACATATGTGTGTGTATATATATATATGTAGGTATATATACATATATATATATACATACACATATGCATATAATACACATAATATCCGATCTGGGCCAAATTCAGTGTAAAAGCCAGGCCCAAACGGATTTCTTCCAACCCAGCCCAAACACCCGCCCAGTTACAGCCTGTGTAACACTTGATCTGGACCGTTGGATTTTATTATCCAACGGCCCAGATTAATCCTTTAATTCTAATATGCATTCAGCCTAAAACTTGACCAAACGACGCCGTTTGGTTTAAGTGAGAAGATCCTGATCGTTGATCAAGTATGATCCAACGATCAGGATTCAATCTCATCTCTGGTATATATTCCTCATTTCATACCCCGCCCCCCAAGCCAGAACCCCCCCTCTCCCTTCATCTCCCTCAGAGCTCTCAAACACCCGGTGTAACGCCGCCCTCCTCCGCCTGCCGGAAATCGCCTCACGGCGGTTCCGGTAGGCCAATCGCCACCAAACCAATGCCAAACCCTTCCCCTCACCTCCCCCATCACGATCCCAGCCTCCATTAACCTCGAATCATGCCGGAGCTCCTCGAATCTTCATTTGAAGATTCGAGTCAAACTCGAACCTATGCCAAATCACCCCAAATTCACACCACAGCCTCCTCACACCTCCCCCACACTCCCAACGACATTGGTTTGCTTCGAATCTAACCAAAAATGCAAAAGCCCCAAAGCCGAGCCCAAGAACCCTAATTTTGAAGAAATTCAATTCAAGCCGGGTTAGCCACAATTGAAGTCCAAGGGACTTTAGTCCAGGTGTTCTCAATCGAGAACATCTTGATTAAAGCCCGTTTGGCTTCAATAAGTCCGAGTTTTAGTTCGAAGTTTGGTCGGCAGTCTTCTTTTGAGGTATTCACTCCTTCTTTGGTCGTTTTAAGTCGATTTGTGTGAATATGTGTGTTTGTTTCATTCATTATTTCAGTTTCTCATGTTTTTAATTTCCCATACCCGTTTGGTCTGTTTCTTCTCATTTGAGGCCCTTTATTTGGCCAATTCTTCTGTTTTAGTAGTTAAAACGAATCATGAGTCCAATGTGATTAAAGCCGTCAATGAATCAGTTCGTAACATCGATCCCTTGAATCTGCCTGATGCAATTCACTAGAGTAGGGGTTGGCTACTGTTACATTCAGATAAAAGGGGGGTAATTGGTTGTAGTTAATTGTTTAATCACATGTCCATACTAGGCTAGTGGAACTGAGCATAGCAGGGTATCCCACTGATGCCCTGCCCCTAGCCTTATTGTTTAATGCTGGAGTCCATACTGGACAGTAGGTAGTGGGGAATGCAGGGCATTTGATGGGTCTGGCAGAGTTGGGAGTGGGCAGGGTGATTAGTTAATTAGGGGCAGGTGTTCTGGAGGGGCTGTAGCTATAAATATAGCATCAATATAGACATTGATGGGGATACAGACATACACTTGAGAGGAGACAGACTTGAGAGCATCCGTGATAAGCAAAATACCTGGAGATATACATTGATAGACATACATTCATAGATACATTGATAGGCATACATACACACACATTAGAGAGAACACTGGAGAGCAATAGTTGGAGAAAAGATAGGATCAGAGATACTTTTGATATACACATACAAAGTCACTGTTTCATTGATTCTTGGCTACTGTCTCGTGTGCTTTGATTCGATAGCTGAGTGCTTTTTGGTCATTTGTGTGTTGTTGTTGTGGCTGTGTTGCTGCTTGGTCCAGACAGTGCTGGTTCTTCTATTGTTTGGGTATTGCTGCCAGTTCAGTGCTAGTGTATTAGTGGCTGGTCTGTTAGTTTTGCTGCCTGGGGTTTGGTCTGTTTGGGTTGCTGCCTTGGTCGCTTGGTTGTTGCTTGGTTTGGTTATTGCTGCTGGTTCATTATTTTGTTGGCTGGTTGGTCCGTTTGGTTGCTGCACTGGTTTGGTTGTTGTTGTTGTTACACTGTTGTGTTGCTGTTGGTCAGTGGTTTATTGCCTTGGTCGTTTGGTTGCTGCACTGATTTGGTTGTTACTACCTGGGCATTGTGGTTGCTGGTTCAGCATGGTTGAGGTTGGTTTGTAGTTTGCTACTTGTGTATTTAGTTGAGTGGTTCACTGGTTGTTGTTACTATTGGTTTACCGTTGGTCGTTATTGGCCTTTGATTGCTGCTGCACCTGTTACTGTTCTTGTTGCGGTTGCTGCATTGCCATTGCTCACTCTTCCTTGTTATTCCGCATTCCAGGTACACATCTCTGTTATTGTAATTCCTTGGTTCAAAAAAGAGTGAAGCCTTAAGTTCATGTTTGAAGTCTGTTGAATCATGTAGTCGTCCAAAGTCTATGTTTGATTATGTTCTGTTACTGTCTAATTAAATTTGTATTGCTAGTTTTGTTATGGAAAAGCGTAGCTAGGCCAAAGATACATTGTCATTAGATAAGCATGTAAACCTGAATTAGTCTTCGTATCTCTATTTAATCTTCCCTACTCATGTGTGTAATCTCCAAACCTGTTAAATGATAGACCTTATGTCACAAGCAAGATTAGCTAGAGAGTTGTTACTCAACGGAATGACGTAATTAGATTAAAAAGAGTCGGGGGTGCATTTCACGTGACCCGACCCCAATTTCGGGCAAGAGTAAACAAAGCATGTTAAGAACTACAGGCGCATTTCATGTGATGTGGTTCGTAGCAAGTTTTAAGTAATTTGGGATCAACTCTTAAGTAAGATACAGTGAGATGTAGTTCGCTTTAGATTTGAATCAAAGGTATGCCTCGCCCGATAGTTACACTAATCACATAGCCGTCATAAATGTACATATAAATACTTAGGTTTCGGGATGCGTCGCTTCTTAACGAATATCACGCCTTTCTCAACAATGTAAATAAGTAGTCGAGCCAGGCATATATTTTAGTTTTACCTTTTAAATACGGGTGTGCATTTCATGTGACCCGAATCCAAACCCCGAAATGTTGAATAAGAATATGTTGAGGATCCGGGTGCATTTCATGTGACGTGATTCGAAAGCATATTTTTAAGAAACTTTCTCTTTCGTAAATCACAACCAATAATAAAAGCGGTAAAAGGGTATTAACTTGCACCAAGTACATAATTGTAAAAAGCAGATAGATAAGCCAAACACGACAGTTGAGCGACCGTGCTAGAACCACGGAATTCGGGAATGCCTAATACCTTCTCCCGGGTTAATAGAATTCCTTACCCGGATTTCTGGTTCGCGGACCGTTAAATAGAGTCATTCTTTTCCTCGATTCGGGATTTAACCGGTGACTTGGGACACCATAAAATCTCCCAAGTGGCGACTCTGAAGTAATTAAAATAAATCCCATCTCGATTGTCCTTTAATTGGAAAAACTCTTTGCGTCCTTGCGGGTGCGTAAAAAAGAGGTGTGACACCTCCGACTATAAAGGCGTGTTGACAAACTTGGCCGTATAGGCGCCCCGACTCCCCCCGCCTAATTCCATTACTATAGTAACGGTAGTTCTGAAATAATGTAATGTGTTGGCGAGGGGCCTTCTTTCTATATAAGGAAAGATCTCCATCATTTATAAGGCATGTGTTATTATTCAATAATAATACTATCTCTCTCTATCTATCTATCATTCTTTCTATCTATCATTCTCTCTCTATTATTCGCCAACTTTAACACTTCACTACGTTCTCTTGCAATTTTATAAGAACAATCCACATACGAATCATAGACCTGTCTTTGAATATATTACCATTGATTCCGATTTACCCTCTTATATAATCTTTGATTGTCCCTAACTCAAAAAGCAACCGATAATTTTTGAGTCAAACAATTTGGCGTCGTCTGTAGGGATTTCGAGAATCAAACTCGTAGTATACATCCCAAGAATCCAATCACCAGAAAAACCCCAAAATAGCCGAAAACAACACCCGATCCAAAGCCATAGCGGAATTACCACCAACCTCTTGAGTTCCCTGAACGAGGCCGGTGGTAGCGCTGCCGTCAACGCTACCCCTGATATTACACCTGAGGCGAAAGTCTCACCTTCCCCCTTCGGGAATCTTGCAATCTTGGCAGGAGAAAGACACCTCCACTTCAAGAGAAGCACCCTCAGCGGTCAGGAAATTACTGGAGGAATGGCCAACCAGCACCCTGAGGGGCTTAGTGGAAAAACCACCAAACCACGTCCGAATAACATGGAATTTTTCAAACACATCCTAAATGACACCACCAAGCTACTGCAACTATTGGAATTCTATTCCGACCCCTATATTAAAATCTCGCCTACCAACCAGAAATTGTCAAATTATCAACTTTGCCAATTCAAACCTAAATGTTCTCTCAACCTCCCAAACCCATTCCGATCACAGTCCTAAGTCTCAAATCACTTCCCGATACTAACTGAATCATCAGAACTCGTATCCAAGCCCTCAAGCACATAAGTCACCATACCGTTGACTTTTCCAACTTAAGCCTTCTTAAAAGAGATTAAGTGCTCAAACTTTACCAAAATCATTCCAGATTCAATCCGACCAAACCGATACCACAAAACACGTATAAACAAAACATAAAGAAGTAGAAATGGGGGAAACAGAGCGGTAATTCCTGAGTCGACTGGCCAGGTCGTCACATCCTCCCCTACTTAGACAAACGTTCATCCTCGAACGAATCAAGAAACATACCTGAAGCCTCAAATGATATCTGCTTCGCATCTCCCGCTCGATCTCCTGGGTAGCCTCCTCCTTGGGCTGACCTCTCCACTGCACTTTCACTCAAGAAATATCCTTTGACCTCAACTTCCAAATTTGACGGCCCAAAATAGATACTAGCTCCACATCATAGGTCAAATCATCATCCAACTAAACCGTGCTAAAATCCAGAACATGAGACAAATCCCCAATATACTTCCGAAGCATAGAGACATGTAATACTGGATGCACACTCGACAAGCTGGGTGGAAAAGCATGCTCATAAGCCACTTTCCCAATCCTCTAAAGTACCTCAAATGGTCCAATGAACTGCGGAATCAACTTCCCTTTCTTCCGAGATCTCATAACACCCTTTCATGGGCGAAACCTTCAACAGAACCTTCTCAGCAATTATGTACAACACATCTCGCACCTTCCTGTCAGCATAACTCTTTTGCCTCGATTGTGCTGTATGAAGCCTCTCCTTAATCACCTTCAACTTCTCCAACGCATCCTGTACCAAATCTGTCCCCAATAGCCTACCCTCACCGGGATCGAACCAACCAACTAGAGATCTACACTACCTCTCATACAAAGCCTCATATGGAGCCATTTGAATATTCGACTGGTAGATGTTGTTATAAGCAAACTCTACGAGCAGTAGAAACTGATCCCATGACCCTCCAAAATCAATAACGCAACCACGTAACATATCCTCCAATATCTGAATAGTGTGCTTGGACTGCCCGTCTGCCTAAGGGTGAAAAGTTATGCTCAACTCCACCTGAGTACCTAACTCTCGCTGAACAAACTTCCACAACAAGAAGTAAACTGAGTTCCCCAATCTGAAATGATAGAAACTGGGACACCATGCAACCGAAAAATCTCACGGATGTTATCTCTGCTAACCGCTCGGAAGAATAAGTAGTACAGATGGGAATGAAGTGAGCGGACTTGCTCAGCCAATCCACAATCACCCAAATAGCATAGAACTTCTTCAATGTTCGTGGGAGCCCAACTACAAAGTCCATAGTGATCCGCTCCCACTTCCACTCAGGAATATCCATCCACTGAAGCAAGCCACCCAGTCTTTGATGCTCATACTTCACCTGCTAACAATTGAGATATCGAGCTACAAATCCCACATTATCTTTCTTCATTCTCCTCCACCAATAATGTTTTATTAGATCATGATACATCTTTGCGACTCCTGGAACAATAGAATACCACGAGCTATGGGCCTCCTCCAGAATCAACTCCCGAAGCCCATCAACATTAGGCACACAAATTCGGCTCTGCATCATCAACAATCCATCATTACCAGTGGTCACATCCCTAGCATCAAAGGTGGATCCGAAATAAAATAATACAGAGGTATCTCTGTAGCAGACTGAAACAATACCTCTAATAACAACATCAGAAGCAATAGCATCAGGTTTGCGTAGAAGAGCAAATGGGCCTGACCACCCCCTGTCGACCTCCCCGTTTAGGCAACCCCTGGCTGACTGATCTCCACCCTAGCTGACTGGGCGGGTGGCAGTGAAGCAACTGGCACTGAATCCGATGACTGATCCCTCTGCTGGGATAAACTAGCAAAACAACGAGGACACTGCCTCCACATGTGACCCATCTCTCCACACTCATAACAACTCCTAGGTGCTGGAGAAGGGGACTAAAGGGAACCCCTTGCACCGGAGTGAGTAGCAGATGCACTCGGCATAGAAGAGCCCTGAAATGAGGGAGCACGTGATGAACTCTGAGCTGGAAGGGCACTAAGTGATGACTAGCCCTGATGTGAACTATGAGAACCATGACCCTATGAGGCTCCACGATAACCTGGGCGTGCAGGCTGAGCAAGCCTAAATGGACGGCCTTTGTCGTGCTAAAATTGGCCCCTCGAAGGAGAACCACTGTAACTACCAGATCCTCGAGGCCTCTTGGCCTCCTATCCTCTCACTCCTGGCGGCGAACAGACTCAATCTCTCGAGCAATATCCACAACCTCCTCGAATGTAGCACCGGTCACCCTCTCCTTGGTCATAAGAATACAGATCTGATAAGTAATATCATCAACAAACCTCCTGATCCTCTCTCTATCTATTGGAACCAACCAGATGGCATAACGAGCCAGCTCGGAGAACCTCAACTCATACTGTAACACGGTCATCTCCCCCTGATGCAACAAGTCAAACTGTCTATGCAGCTCCTCTCTGCGAGACTGCGGCACATACTTCTCCAGAAAGGAAACGTTAGAACTGCTGCCAGGTAACATATGCTGCACCAATAGGCCTACGCCTATCAAAATCCTCCCACTAAGTGAAAGCAGGTCCTGCAAACTGATAGGTAATGAAAGCGACCCCGCTGGTCTCTAGAATACCCGCAGTACGAAGCATCCGCTAACACTTGTCCAAAAAGCCCCGAGCATCCTCACCCTCTGCACCACTGAAGGTCAGAGGATGAAACCTACCAAATCTTTCCAACTTATGATGTTCTTCCTCTGGCATGGCAAGAACTACATAGTCCTGAGTAGCTGCAACCGGCTGGGTTGGATATGCCTCCGGAGTCTAAAGTCCCTGTACGACCTACTCAGGTATGCGAGTGGCGGGAGTCTGACTGCCTCCCCCGACCTGAAAAGTAGAGGCGGTTGTGGTGGCTGAAAATGCCTGAGCTAGGCCAGTGCAAACGATAAGAACTGAGCCAAGGCCTCCTGAAGACCCGGAATCACAATGGGCACAGCTGGTGCTGATGGAGCATCTATAGCTGGGACTTGATCCTGAACTATGGTAGTTGGTGGATCTACAGGTGCTGCCCCAGCTGCTCTTCCTCTTCCATGACCATGACCACATCCTCGGCCTCTGGTAGTACTGGTGGTCGTCCGTCCTGACAGTAGCGCATGTCCTTACCATCTGTGAGAGAATAGAATAACAGAAGTTTAGTACTAGGATCAACAGATTCTCACGACAAGAATTTTAAGATTATGAAGTTTTCCTATAGGTTCTACAACCTCTTGAGGATAAATATAGACGTCTCTGTACCGATCCGCGAAGACTCTACTAAACCTGCTCATGACTCGTAAGGCCTATGTAACCTAGGCTCTGATACCAACTTGTCACGATCCCAAACCCGGACCTGATCATGATGGTTCCACTCGTGAAGATAAGGTCAGCCAACTAATCCCAAATTCGAAGTTTAACAATTAAACAACAGGAAAGCAGTCTAAAATATAATTTAATAGTACTAAGTAGCATATAATATCATAATAATGCTGAAGTACAACCCAAACACAACCATAATCGGGGTGTCAATAGTCATGAGCATCTATAAGAAGTAATACGAGTCTGCTAAGTCTAAAAACTAGTACAATTGTCAGATACAAAATGGAAATGATAAAGGAGGAGAAACATGAGAATGCGAATGCCAGGCAACTACCTTGTGTACTCCGAATATTCGCCTAAAGCTGGAAGAATCAACACTCGGGAGTGGAACTAGCTACGCCTAGATCTGCCCCACAAGGTGCAAGGAGTAAAATGAGTACTCCAACTCAGTGAGTAACAAATGTAAATAACGATCGAAATTGAAAACATGTATGGCACAAGGTATTCTATAATGAAGTAGTAAAACCATTTAAAAATAGTAAACCAGTTAATAAATAAGTAAAAGTCCTTTTTCCATCAAGTAAGCATATAATTTGACAAACAAATACAAAAAATAAATAAGTAAAGGTTCGCCCATCGGGCACTATATCAACAAAACCTCCCCTCGAGCAACATCTCAGAACAATACCAGCCTCTCGAGCTCAATCTCACATCACAATGGGTATCCGCAGTCATAGGGGGTGTACAGACTCCTAGAGGATCCCTTTACAGCCCAAGCGCAATATCAATCCATCTCGTGACATCATAAATAGGATCTTGACCTCATATTAATATCAAGCCACCTCGTGGCATACAATCTCCAGCCCTCGGCCTCAAATCAATTTCAGTGCTTCCTTACAACATAGGCCATCAACCTTACTCAGTCAAAAATCCTCACAAGTCACTCGGGCAATAGCAAAATAGTTTTTCTCAACTCAAACATCATTTAAGAATATCATTTAAGTATTAAAACTTAGTAAACATGGCTGATTATGAAAACAGTGGAAAATAGCATGACTGAGTTCAAGTATAAAGTCAAAATGGTGAGGAAATATCAATAAAAATCCCCGAAAGGGTTCAAATAGTTGTCACGGAGCCCAAATATGGCATTCAGCCCAAATAATAATGATATCAAATAGATTTCAATCAAATACACGGTAAAATCATCAATCGGGACGGAACAAGTCATAGTCCCCAATAGTGTACGACCCCACGCTCATCATCAAGCGTGTGCCTCACCTCAATAAAGAACTACGATGTGCAATCTGGGATTTTAATCCCTCAAAACAACTTTTACCATCATTTCTTACCTCAAATCGGTCAAATCTCTAGCTCGCGATGCCTTTTCCCCTTGAATCGGCCTCCACTCACGTCGAATCTATCCAAAATCAGAACAATGATGTCAAAATATGCAAAGGGAACGAAGCCCAAGAGAAAACAATCAATAATTGACACAAATATTGAAATTACCAAAACCCGAACCCCGATACCTTGTCTCAAAATTCAATAATTTTTACACTAATAGATTCCTTATATACCCATGAGTTCATACATATCAAAAGTTCAGAAATCCGACCTCAAATGGTCCATCAAATTCTCAATCATAGGTCTCCAATACTAAACCCTAGGTTCCCCAAATACCACCCTTAATTTCCTTAATTTCTAGCTCTAATTCATGAAATAAAAACATAGGTTTGAGTTTCAAGTCCAAATTCCTTACCTCAATGACATTCCATTGGAATCCCTCTTTCAAATCATCCAAAAGCTCCAAAGCCGACGTAAATGGTTAAATAGCTCAAATTCGTGAAATGGAATAACTTATATGTTCTGCCCAGACCTTTCCGCATCTGCGACACTTAAATCGCATTTGTGATACCGCATGTGCAGCTAAACCCTCCGCTTCTATGGAAATCACTAACAAGCCAATAATCGCATCTGTGATAAGCCATCCGCATCTGCGACTCCGTAGGTGCGGTACCGCATCTGCGGTTCTTGGAAAACTCTCAACAATCCTCTTCTGCGGATACTCTTTCACATATGCGGCGCCGCACCTGCGGTTCCTAATCAGCAGGTGCGAAAATATCAGAAGCAATAATTTTAGCAGCTGCAACAAAAATCCAACTTCGCCGTCAACCATCCGAAACGACCCCAAGGCCCCAGGACCTCAACCAAAAGCACAAACATATCATAATACCTTATTCAAACTTGTACCGATCTTCAAAATACCTCAAACAATATCAAATCAACCAAAATACATCGGATTCAAGCCTAAGCTTCTAAATTCTTCCAAATTCCGCTTTTGATAAAACAATCCAATCAAACTACGTCCGAATAACCTAAAATTTTACACACACATCCCAAGTGACATAACGAAGCTACTTCAACTCTCGAAATTCTATTTCGGCCCCTATATCAAAATCTCACCTACCAATCGGAAATTGCCAAAAGATCAACTTCGTCAATTCAAGCCTAAATCTACTCGAACCTCCAAAGCTATTCTGATCACACTCCTAAGTCTCAAATAACCTCTTGAAGCTAACCAAGCCATCGGAACTCACATCCGAGCCCTCTAACACATAAATCAACATCCGGCTGACTTTTTCAACTTTAACTTCCTCAAAAGAGACTAAGTGTCTCAAACTTCACCAAAATAATTTCGGATTCGATCCGGCCAAACCGATACCTCAAATACGGATAAAAAAGCATAAAGAAGAAGAAATGGGAGAAACAGAACGGTAACTCATGAGACGACTTGCCAAGTCGTCACGGTGAGATTGCGACACCAGTTCTAGGTGAAGTATTATTATGGGCTTTGTATTGGTATTAGTTTAATTGTTAAAATCTATTCTTCCGCATTTGTATTTTCAATGTTTACTTGTATTAACTTGGTAAATGGATAAAAATAAAGGTAAAAGGATAGAATAGTCAATAACATTAACTTGTCTAGCGGGTTCAATGTTAGGCGTCATTATGGTCCCGACGATGGGTAAGTCGGATCGTGACAAAGTGGTTATTGGAGAAGAGATCTGGTTGGGTTTGAGAAAAAATGTGAAGAAAGAGAAAGACAAAATAGTAGTTATTGTTGCCAATCTTTTGGCCTACATGTATCAATGCTAATTATCTATAGAAATCAATATCCCATCATTTAATTGCTTACTTCCTAAAGTTTACTTTCATATCTATATATTATTAAAAGCCAAGGACAAAGCCCTCTCATTAAGCCACGTGGCAGCTTAAGAAAAAGCCACGTGGCAGTTATTTATTAAATTTAATTATTTAGTTAATAATTAATTATTGGTTATTCTTTTTGAATTTGAATATTCTAAAAACAAAAATAAAATACTACCATATATATATATATATATATATATATATATATATATATATATATATATATATATATATATATATATATATATATATATATTGTTTACTTTAATTACATTAATAAATATAGATATCTTATAATTAATTAACTATAATAAAAAAATATATAAAAATGAAAATATAAAAATATAAATAAAAAAAACAACCCATTCAAATTGGGTGAGAGTAGTTCCAAGTTGGAGTTTTTAAATTATTTAAAAATAAAAAAACAAAAAAAATCTATAAAAAAGAAAAAAAGAGAAGAAAAACTACACATTCAAATCGGGAAGTAGTTTCAAGTTGGAGTTTTAAAATAAACAAAAAAAAGAGAAGAAAAACTACCTATTTATATCGCGGAGTAGTTTCAAGTTGGAGTTTTAAAATAAAAATAGATACCTTATAACTAACTATAATAAAAATATATATATAAATATTAAAAAAGTAACTACCCATTCAAATTGGGTGACATTAGTTTGAAGTTACAGTTTTTAAATTATTTTAAAATTAAAAAGTAAAAAAAAAGTGTATAAAAACGAAAAAAGAGAAGAAAATCTATATATTATTAAAATGAGAGAAAAAAACCTTCTCTTTTAAGTCAAGTGACATTTTAGAAAAAGCCACATGGCATAGTTAGTTATTAAATAGTTATTTATTTAATAATTATTTATTGGTTATTCTTTTATATATATATATATATATTAATTAGTTACTTTAATTATATTAATAAATATAGATATCTTATAATTAATTAACTATAATAAAAAATTATATAAAATAAAAAATATAAATATATAATAAACTGCGAATAGAAGCTGTGGAGGGAGATCCATGCAATGGCATTTCATCAACAGAATTCAAATTTGGTGAGAGTAGTTTCAAGTTAGAGTTTTTTAACTATTTTAAGATAAAAAGCAAAAAACAAATCTATAAAAAACGAAAAAAAGAGAAGAAAAACTACCCATTCAAATCGGGGAGTAGTTTAAAGTTGGAGTTTTAAAATAAAAATAGTTATCTTATAATGAACTATAATAAAAAAACAAAAATATAAATATATAGAAAAATAACTACCCATTCAAATTGGGTGGGAGTAGTTTCAAGTTGCAGTTTTTAAATTATTTTAAAATAAAAAAAAACAGAAAACAAAGCTATAGAAAATAAAAAAAAAGAGAAGAAAAACTATCCATTCAAATTGGGGAGTAGTTTCAAGTTGGAGTTTTAAAATAATTTTTATGTAAAAAAACAAAACAAAAAAATAGTAAATTATCAATTCAAATTGGGGAGTAATTTTAGGTCTCAAGTTCGAAACCCACCGGGTGCAAATAATTTTTGAGGGCCATCGGACTGGGTATAACCTGAATTAATCGTGGTACACTTGCGGGAAACTCCTTGCCGAGGGCCTGTGCACCCCCGGGATTAGTCGGGGCTCGAAGAGACTCGGACACCCGGTACAAAATGAAAAAATTTGGGTGCAATTTAAGTTGGAGTTTTAAACTATTTGAAAATAATAAAAAAAACCAAAAACAAAGAAAAAATAAACTCCATAGAAAATTTTTAAATTACGTAATATGCTAATGAACTTTCTATTAACAATTTAATAGTATTAAATGTTGGAAGATATAATACAAAAAAATATTTAACAAAATCGTTGCGCTGCCTGTATAAGTCCCATTAATTTAACATAGATTTTATTCACTAAAATTTTGATAATATTATTAAGAACAACAAAATAAACTTTAAAATAAAAATATTTCAATAGTAATATATTATATATCTTCTCATATATTAGAAAAAGAAAGCGAATACTAAATATTATTTAATATAATAAAGAAAAACAGAACAGAAAAGTTATTCACTCGCTATATAAATACCTTTTATTTAATAGAGATTTCATTATTGGTATATCGTATTGATAAACAAGATGACAATTGCATTTTATTAAAGAAATATGATCTAATAGGATCAAACAAGTCTGATCATAATTTAATTTAATTAATTTTTTTAATATTGACCGCGCATCGCGCGGGTATGACTACTAGTTGGCTTTAAAAAGATGAGTAAATACTGTCATTAACATGTGTGGGAGTTTATAATTAAGAAACTTCGTTAACAAGCTCTCACACGTACTTTTAAAAGAATCAGTTACAAATCTTAATGAAAAATATAAAAGAAACCTCACCAAATGCTATGAATTACAAGAATCAGATTGTATATATATTACACAGATCAGAGTGTATAAATTGCACAAATCAGTTACAAATTAATATGGTCATGAATTACATGAATTTATTTATATATGTTAGTCTACCGATTCCTAATTGATATATTTACTTCAAATTGTAGTAATTCTTAAGAATTATGATGGATCATTAATGTAGTAAATGCTTGTAGGTGTAGTTTTTTTGTTTGATACCAATTATATTTGGCTAATTTGTGCAATTCTATTGAATATATATTATTTCTCACCGGTACAATTGACTAATGACTTTATTTATCGACCCTTAGAAAGCGGAATAAAAATAATTTAACTTTATTGTTTGTTAAAATAATAATAGCAAACTCAATATAATATGAGAAGCGGAATTGAAGAAAGTAGTGTGTCCGCAAACTTTAATCGACCTTATTTATCTATTGCGCTTGCTAGAATTTTAGTCCAACCTCTTATTTAAAATAAGTAGTTTATTTAAAATATATATCCCACTTCTTTTGCATAAATTAAATAAGTAGTTTATTGTAATGTATAACTTAAATCCTAAGTCAAAATGAATGTCATTACAGTAGATTGTTGTGTTATTATTATATGGATTACAAAAAGCATTCGGTATTCCCTTATATATATATATATATATATATATATATATATATATATATATATATATATATATATATATATATATATATATATATATATATATATATACAAAAGTGAAGATTAAGGTAATCTACATTGGTTAATTCTATACTTTTCCTTGATTTGGTGGTATACTTCTGATTATACATAATTACACTCACCTCCCTCTAACATTAAAATTATAATGACCTCCCTTTTCTTTTAAGTCTATTACAAGGATCCACTCACTAGAAAATAATTTATTGCAAAATGACACATATAACTTTGAATTAATCACAACTTTTATTTTGTATAACCTTTCTTAAATAAATTCAAGATAATTGATCTTAATTTAAATTGATTATAAAACGATATAATTATTGTAAGTAATTTCATAAAAGATAAGAGATAAAATCATCTTTATCAAATTATGGGAGATGCTTTTATAAATAGTAAAACTTGAATCAGTTAATAAATAAATCAAGAATTGAAAAGGGTTATGATAGAAAAGCGCATAGGAAACCATTTCTTCCTATAAATATCCATATTTGGGTCGAGCATGTATTCATTTTAATTCAAGTTACCAAACAATCGTTGGGCAAGAAATTGTATCTTTCCTTTCTTCTCCTGTTGTAATCATAGAAAGAAATAGTTCTGAAATAAGAATGAATGTTGAGAGGGAGTTTGTCAAAGATAAACGTGTTGAAGAAGTTGCAATCTCCAATATGCAGAAAGCAATCTGCAAAAGAGCAAAGGAGCTTTCTACCTTATGTGGAATCGAGATTGTTGTTCTTATCTTTTCAATCACAGGTCAACCGTTTTTATTCGGAATTCCGAATGTTGAATCGGTTGTTCGACGATTTTTGAAGGCCAAGCAGCCAGTCACATCTCCCTTAAGTGGTTACATATCATATGAAAGAAGTAGCTGTCGCAAAAGAAAGTTGGAAATGGAGGAAAAGAAAAAGAAGGTAGAAGAAAACAAGGACAAAGAAAAAATTCTGGAAAGTATTTTCACATACTGTCCATTGGAAGATCTTGATCTCACTGATTTGGAAAAGTTTGAAAAATTAGATCAAAATATTAAAAAACTTTCAAATTATTTAATTGAGGAAATCACTCAATTGCAATTTGTGATTGACGCCGGAGATCCAAATTTAGCAGTTGAAATGAATGTGACTAGTTCTTCGACTTTTCCATCTAATTGGTTAAGTCTCTAAATGGAAACTTCTATGTAGTAGCTCTAAATGAAGTCTATATAGTATATTTCCGAATAATGATCTATAATATGGAATGAAGGTTTTAAAGAGTAAATGGCTATTGTTGTTTATTGATTACATTTTGTTCCTGCCAATATATATTATCCCCTAAGCATATATCTTTATTCTTAGCAAAAAAATTTGACTTTTTTTTGTGTTTTTAGGATTATTTGTATTTTCTGTCTTTCACAAGAAATCACGTGCGATACATATCCGTTTTGAGTTTTTTGCTCTACATGATTCATATTTATATTCATTTAATAAGGTTAAATTACTTAATAGTTCTTCATACTTGACATGAACTATTAGATAGACACTTCCACTTTCGTAGTGACTAGTAATATCACATGAACACATTGGTTTGGCATTTGCGCTCACATCCCTCCCACAACCTTTTCCCATACCTAAAATTCTATTTGATCCGGTTGTAGTTTTATAGATTTACATGTGTGTAACGATCCGATCCGTCATTACGGGAGTTATCGCTTCGTTTTCTCTGCTTTATGCTTCTATATGATTCATTATATGTGTTTGAAGAATTTGAAGTAATTCGGATAGAATTCGGTTAAAAATGAGGCAGTTAGACTCTTTATGGGAAGGTTAGTTTGGAAAAGTCAATCGAATATTGACTTATGAGTTAGAGGGCTTGGAATGGATTTCTGATGATTCGACTAGTTTCGGGGGATGCTTTCTGACTTAGGAGCGCAATCAGAATTGAATTTGGAGGTCCGGTGTAGAATTATGTTTGAAGTGGCTAAGGTTGGATTTTGGTGATTACTGCCTTGCTTAACTTGCTTTTCATCATTATACTTCATGTTTTAGCACTAACCGCCTTAACAAAGTAGCTCAGGAATAGATCACGTATTTTTAGAATGACTTAATTGTTATTACCATTTTCACGGTAAACAGCTCGGCGCCCACCGTGGGGCTAAAATAATAGTGTTTAATTTCTTGCTAGTTTCGTCACTCGAATGAATGATATCTTTCGCACTTCTTCTTGCCCAAGATCTCCATTTTCAGGACTGGATACCCAGCTTGACTGGTGAAATGGGAAACAGAGATCTCAAAAGCGACAAGGGAGTGGACCCGATCATCATAGAGTCCGGTGCGCCCCCCGGTTCAATCCGAGCGAAAGGGAGGGCTCCCCAACTTGGTATCCACGTGATTATCGGAGGGGCTAACAATCTCCAATGGCCCATCTCCAAGCAAAAATAAAACATCCGCTACAAAAGGACCGGCCTGAAGGCACTTACCCGAAGAAATCCTCATATTCACTGAGGAGGGCCTCGAGGCCATTGGGGATCCGCATAACGACGCGCTGGTGATCTCATTTCTCTTAAACAATACAAGGATAAAGCACATTCTCGTGGACCCCAGCAGCTCGGTCAACATAATCAGGTCAGAAGTAATAGAATAGCTGGGGTTGCTGAGTCAAATTAACCCATTCCTCGAATTCGCCGTGGTTTTAACATGACCGGAAAAGAAACAAAAGGACAAATCACCCTCCCGGTCAAGACGTCTGGCACAACCTAGAACACTAAATTTCAGGTCATCGACGACAATATGAGGTACAACGCTTTGCTTGGTGGGACTTGGATACACAATATGAGGCCAGTGCCTTTGACCTTGCACCAAATGGTGAGATTCCCCACAAGAAATGGCATCATGACAATACATGGAGAACAGCATGCAGCAAAAGATATGTTCGCGGTCCACCATGAGATGCCGACCCCCATACACTTGGCCTCAAGCGAGGAAAAATGCATGCAGACCATTGGAGACAACGAGGAAGATTTCTTCGCCCCCCGAACCTTCGTATCCCTCTAAGAATTAGATGCAACCAAGTGGACAGTCGACGAGCAGACCGTTTTGATCGATAAACTCCTGGATCGCAAGGTATACTTGGGAACGGAGCTAACCCCCAAACTCAGGACAGGGTTTATTCAATTCCTTAGTAATAATATCGACTCTGGTCCCACCTAGATATGACAGGTATCCCATCGGAAATAACCTCCAAATGTAAAAGAGTAGACCACACTACAAGGTAAAACACAACTTCATCAAAGAGAAGGTAACGAAACTCCTTAAAATCGAATCCATCTGGGAGGTAAAGTACCTCTAATGGCTAGCTAACATAGTGGTAGTGCCAAAAACGGGAATAAGCTAATAATGTACTTAGATTATAAGGATTTAAACAATTCATGCCCCAAAGATTCTTTCCTGCTACCCAACATCAGTCGTGTGATCGATGCCACGGCCGCAACGAGACTGTTACCTTCCTTGATGCTTACTCGAGGTACAATCAGATTTAGATGAGCCCCAAGGATAGGGAAAAGACCTCATTCATCACTATGTATGGTACATATGCTATAACGTGATGCTCTTCGGGCTAAAATATGCAGGAGCACATACCAACGCCTAGTTAATAAGATGTCCGAGCATCAAATAGGAAAATTGATAAAAGTATACATTGACGATATGCTAGTTAAATCCATGCGTGCAGAGGATCATTTGACCCATTTACAGGAAACCATCCTCAGAAGCTATAACAAAATGTTCTATCCCAAAAAGTGTGCTTTCGGAGTGAGCTCGGGCAAATTTCTGGGCTTCGTGGTCTGAAATAGGGGAATCGAGATCAACCCCGACAAAATAAAGGCCATCAAAGAAATCACAATGGTGAACAATGTTAGAGTCGTCAAATGGTTGACGAGACGGATCACGGCCCTGGGCAGGTTCATATCAAGGTCGTCAGACAAGAGCCATCACTTCTTTGCCTTACTCAAAATAATGAGAAACTTTGAATGGACTTCGAAATGCCAACACACCCTGGAAGAACTAAAATGGTACCTATCTAGCCAGCCTTTGTTGCACACGCCCAAAGAGGATGAAACATTGTACTTGTACCCTGTTGTGTTCGAAATAGCGGTAAGCGGTGTATTAGTCCATAGAGAGGAAGGTATGCAATTTTTCGTGTATTATGTAAGGCTAACCTTGGGGGATGCTAAAACCCGGTACCCACATCTCGAACAATTGGCGCTCGCACTGATAAACGCCTCACGCAAGCTGAATACTTACTTTCAATGCCACCGCATTTGTTTCCTATAAACTTACCCTCTTCGGAGCATACTTCACAAACCTGAATTATCAGGTCGACTATCCAAATGGGCCATTGAACTCGGAGGATAGGATATTGAGTATCAACCTCGAACGGCCATCAAATCCCAAATCCTAGCGGATTTCGTGGCCGATTTTTTGCCATCCCTCATGCTCGAGGTAGAAAATGAGATTTTACTTAAATCAGGCACGTCTTATGGGGAATGGACCCTGCAGAGAGTCCGGACTTGGTATAGTCCTAAAGACGCCTATCGGCAGTGTAATCCGAAAACCTATAAAACCGCAAAGCTAACTAACAATGAGGCCGAGTATGAGGCTATGATTGTAGGTTTGGAATTGGCCAAAGGCTTGGGGCCTGAGGTAATCGAGGCAAAATGCTATTTGGTCTTTGTGGTAAGTCAAGTAAACGGGAGCTATGAAGCCCGAAAAGATAGGATGCAGTGGTATCTGGATAAAATCCAAGTCACACTGTGCCACTTCAATGAATGGACCTTAGACCATGTAACCCGAGAGCAGAACAGCAAGGCAGATGCCTTGGCTAACCTAGGGTTGTCCGCTGAGGAGGAAGACATGCTCCACGGAGCCGTTGTCCAATTAATCAAATCCTTGGTCGAGGAAAATCATGCAGAAATCAACTCCACCAGCCTGACATAGGATTGGAGAAACAAATACATCATTTATCTAAAGGACGGGAAACTGCCCACCGATCCAAAAGAATCGAGGTCCATGAAAACTAAAGCATCCTAATTCTCACTCGACAAAAATGGGACCCTGTACATAAGAACGTTCGATGGACCCCTAACAGTGTGTCTAGGACCGGGTGATACAGACTATGTGATCTGAGAGATCCACGAGGGCACCTGCAAAAACAATTTTGAGGCATACTCCCTTGTCCGAAAGGTGATCAGAGTAGGTTACTACTAGGATAGCATGGAACCAATGAATTCGTCTAGGGATGCGACAAATGCATAGATTTGCCCACATGATTCACCAACCTGGCGCACAGCTACACTCTGTTTTATCGTTGTGGCCATTTATGAAATATGGAATAGACATCGTTGGCCCTTTGCCAATGGCACCAGGTAATGTTCGGTTCATTTTGTTTATGGCTGATTACTTTTCGAAATGGGTGGAAGCGCAGGCCTTCCAAAAAATAAGAGAGAAGGAAGTTATCAACTTTATATGGGAACATGTCATATGCCGATTCAGGATCCCGTCCGAAATAACATGCGACAACGGGAGGCAATTTATCGAGAGTAAGGTAACAAGTTCCTTGAGGACAACAAAATCAAAAGAACCTTTCAATGCCATACCATCCATGTGCAAACAGACAGGCTGAATCCATGAATAAAACCATCATTCAAAACCGAAAGAAAAAGTTGAAAAGCGCAAAAGGCAAATGGCGAGAAACGCTGACCGGGGTACTGTGGGTATACCGTACGACCCCAAAATCAAGCACGGGGGAAACACATTTCTCTCTAGTATATGGTGCTGAAGCGCTAATACCAATAAAGGTCAGAGAACCAAGCGCTAGATTTCAGAACACCAGCAATGAGTCTAATCACGAGGCCATCGCCCTCGAACTGCTCGATGAAAGACGAGAGGCCTCATTAATCCGGATGGTCGCCCAGAAACAGAAAATTGAAAGGTACTAGAACAGGAGACCAAACCTACAATGTTTTAGAATTGGAGATTTGGACCTAAGGAAGGTTACTCTCAACACCCGAAACTCAAATAAAGGAAAGCTAGGTCAGAATTGGGAAGGGTCGTACCGTATCCTCGGGATATGTAGCAAAGGCTCCTATAAGCTCGGCACCATGGAAGGCGAACAGCTCCCGAGCAACTAGAATGTGTCAATGCTCAATTGGTATTACTGTTAGGGTATCCGATCATGGAACTCCACAGTAGCCCTTGAGCAAAACACCTCTTTTTTTCCTCTCTCGACCCCTCTCTCTTTTTGTTCTAAAATAGGTTTCTTGCGGATAGGATTTTCTAACAAGGCAGTGTCCGCACCATCCAGACCTCCAGGATTTCCTTTACAACCAGCCCAACTTCAAAAAAGGTGACGAACAAGACTCTAACAGGAGGCAATGCACCAGGCCAAGTGATCCGAAAAGCCATACCCATGCAGGCCAAGCTCGCAGCAACATGGTAGTATGTATCCACAACCTATATTTACGCTAAGTAATAAAGAACATCTTTTGGTGTTTCTTACTTTGGAAAAGGCTATTTTTTGCATATTCACGGCAAAAGCATCTCCATCAAATATGTCCCACGAAACTTGGAGACTTAAAATAGTTCAGCATCCACCCTACCTCGGGGTCAGAGTTCCCGGCTCACGAATCCCTCGCAATGCAACTCCGGGTTCGCAAAAAGCTGTCATCAAGCTTAAGCAGAACTCGGGGACTTGGAAATTTTTTTGCCAATTGCCATGCACTGGAAAATCTAAAATTGTAAGACCCTTCTATTCTCCATAAACTGTTAGACCTCAATAGGCATGGCAAACCGTAAAACCTCAACAGGCATGAAAAATCCCGCAGTTTAGGCTATACATCACATTTTTGAGAATCTTTAGAGGGCATACCCTCGGTGTAAATGCCTAAAACTGCCGCTCAGGATAAAAAATGGCCACGACCAAACGCATATGACTACGGTCAAAATGGCTGATACAGCCCAAATAATATGACTCGGGGACACCCGACGGTTGCTTAAGAATCCTCCAAATATACTTCAGAAAGAACAGGTTAAAAAATAGGCTTCCTTCAACAGGCTAAAAATGAGTCCTGACCACCTCGGTTCCAAAATCATATAAGCGTCGATCTAATCGACCTTTGAGCTATGAACCTTCCGAGGTGCTCAAAACATCGCCGACTACGACTTGAAATTGAGGTTCTTTCAGAACCGAGGATGGGACAGGCAAATAAAAATATACAAAAAGACCTTAATGAGAGGAAACAAAGCCTATAAAAAGCCCCAGACAAAAATAGCGTAAGAGCCATCGTCGCCAGCTAAGCAAGCCTACGGGCCTTATATTAAAAGGTCTCTACAACCGTACATCGTAAATGGTCTCTACGACCAAATAGCGTAAGAGCCGTTGTCACCATCTTGAAAAATTAACTACTTGAGGATTAAAGCGAGCTCAAATCGTAACCCGATCCGGAGAGTGGATCCAAAATAGTTAACTATGCACACATACTAAAAGGTCTCCACGACCAAACAACATAAAAGCCACAATCTTTGGCGGGAAACTCAAGAAAATATAACGGTCGATTACAGCTCGAGTCACAACGCGACTCGGAGATTTGACCCAAAAATCGCAATACGCCTAAGGGTACGGCATATATACCACTTTCACCGACCAGAGCTCAATAATATTTAAGGGTCGATTACATCTCGAGTCAAAATATGACTCGGAGACTGGACTCAAAAAATCCTAACACGCCTATGGGCACGGCATAAATGCCATTATCGCCGACCAAAAAATTACGGAAGATTTGAGGGTCGATTACAGTTTGCGACTCGGAGAATGGACCCAAAAATTATAACACACCTAAGGGCACAGCATAATGGAAATTCTTTCCATCCCAAACAAGCACATAACTTGAGAGTATGTTAAGTTCGAGTCAGATCCCCGACTCGGAGGCTGGTTCCGAAAAAATTGCAAAATGTCTAAAGGCGCAGCATAAAAGCCAACATCGCCGATCAGGGAATCATGGAAACTTAAGGATTGATTACTGCTCGAATTGTAATGCGACTCGAAGACTAGATCCCAAAATAGTTGAAAAATAGCAAATTCCCAGAGGTGCGAGACTCCCTCGGCAACTCTCGATGAAGGCCGAATGGGCCGCAAAGCTACACTGCAGATTCAAAGCTCTTGACAATAAGAGGGATAAAGTCACAAGATTTTCTCCTTCTACATATGCCGAAATAAAAATCACCATATACAGGCAGGGAAAACAATAGGAAAAAAATAACATAACCTAAGCCTACTACTGAATCAATAGCCTTAAAAGGTTACATCAAGGTTCCTACAAATCTCCCGACGGTCCCTTCTCAATTCCATCCCCTCTCATTGGAGATCCACCCCCACTTCTAACACCGTTTGAGCTGCCTTCCAATGTGCCATCGGTGGTTAACCTTTGAAGGTCAGACCAAGCACGACCTGCAGCTTGGGGTAAAGTTAGGCCTACCCCTTCAAAGGTCCTCTCCACACAAGAATCTTTAGTGGCCGCTCTTTCCCCATGTAAAGATACAAGAGCCTCGACCTCGGCCTTGGCTCTGATCCAAAGTAGTACGGCCACCAGCCCGGAATGGAGATTCTTGTACTTGACACTATCCTCCATCGTATCCTGAAGTTGATCTCAATCAAGGTGACCCTCCTCGTAAAATTGTCACTCTTAGGAATCACCTAATCCACGCGGCAGCTGAGCTCGAGGATTACAGCATCCGTGGCCCAAAGCTACATTCTCAGTACAAACATCTATCTCTCAAACTACATGAGTTAGGGGCCAGGAGGTTAAAAGCAATGGAATCCCGTAGAAACTCAAATAATAGCAAGAGCAACGGATGAATAACTTGTTCGGTTAAAATGACTTTCTCACATTCGCGATGGCTCACCTCGCCCTGATATTGGCGAGAGCTTGACTGTAAAGCGCCTCGGCCTACAAGTGCATAAAAAGTTAAGGAAATATAAACTGAAATGGCCAGAAATAATAGAAAGAGGATGAAGGAGGTTACCGACTCACAAAGCCTGCCCATCTTCCTGAAAATTGAGGAAGCGTTGACCCCATAGCTACCCTCAAGAGTGATCGTTGGCCTCCCAAGTACGTCTCCACCTTCAACCGGTGTACCCAACACGGGAAGATCCTTACAAAGCTCGTTTCATACTTCAAGAGATTGAAGTTATCCCCCTTTCAGGAAATCAATAATGACCAACGAGCTAAGAGGGTTAGTCTGAATTTCTGACCCCTATTCATTCCGGGTCCCCAATCGAGGCTCCTTTAAAATGCCTGATAAGGAATCCCAATGTGAGAAGGACTCTGGACACCTGCTGAGTCAAAACCAGTACTCGATATCCCATTCGTAGCCTCGCCACCTTTAAAATGGGTCGCATCAGCATCCGACTCCGGTCTGGAGGCATTTATCCCCTAGCCCGAGGAGCTACCGGTCCCGAACGATCCTTGGAGGCTGCCAAAGGGCTATTTTCTCCCTCACCTTCAGCAGGAGGTTTCCCATCGTGCCAAAAGCCAACCTTGGGCTCCTTCGCTTTCGTACTTTTTGGCTCCGGCGGATCGGTCGGAGCATCCCTTTTCCTTTGCATATGTATTTTCTTCTCCTTGTCAAGCATCTAGGTATCCCATCCGATGGGAAACACTTCCTTCATCAATAGAACCCGTCCTAGGCCTACATAGGTATAAGGATTAAATGCATAGAAAGGAAAAAGGTGCCAGCGGAAAACTACGCTAAAATGTGTAGATACGCCAAGAACTCGGAACTTACCATGATCTTTCGCCTCCCACCGTGCTCGGGATAGATCCCGCCATGCAAGATAATTATACAACCAAGCCGAGTATAAACAGCCGACCCAATCTCACAGATTCAGCACCACTCCAGGATAGATCGCCGCGGCTGAAAAGACAACAGAATAAACGATACAGTCAGAGACACAAGGAGAAATCATCAAATGGAAGAAAATCCCCGCATCCACTTACACACGGTGTTCTACTTTTCAGGAAATGGCATCCCTTCTGTTGGGATCAAACCAGGTGTCCTTACTCAGACAAATCAACTCAACCATCCGTCGTCCCTAAACTCTTCGGTATAGTCAAAAAGAGATCTCGAGGCTCGACGACGAAGCTTGGTTAAGCCTCTGCAAAAGAGGCGAGGGCTGATCTGGATCAAGTGATTCAAAGTGAAGGGAATCCCCTCTATCATGCTCGAATAATGCATGATCATATAAACGACAAGCCAGAACGAAGGATGGATCTCACCTAGAGTTACCTGGTAACTCCGGTAGAAATCGAGAACCATAGGGTCTGTCGTGGGCAAAGACTGTCCCGCTAGTCCTAAAGTAAATGGGTAAGTATACAAGCTCAGAAAGCCATCCCTATAAGTCGTAATGTCTTCATCCCGAGAAGGAATCTCCACGAGCACGGCATCCCACCGGCAGCAATCGTCCCTTACTCTTCCTATATTAATTATAAAACTGATATATCGAGTGACCGATTCACGACGTCCTGATTTCGAGGAGGGTCTCTCGGCCCTAAAATTTGAAGTCATCGCGAAGGGTCTTGGGACGCACTCCTCGACACGGGGAGGAGTCGTCACTTCATCTTGAGGGAATAACAAAGAGGTCAAGCCTGCAACCTCTTGAGAAGCGGAAGTAGAAATGTTCGCCATCCTTGAAAAAGTCCAAGAGAAGAGGAAAGTGGGGGAAGGTCGTGCTCCTAGGAAGAAAGCAAAGAATAGGGGGAAAACCGACTTCACAAAAAGGTATTGAATGGGATCCTAATGGGAAGAAGCAAACTTTTATAAGAGCATCGTGAGTACATTAAAAGGAGCCAACCGTCGCAGTCAATAATGGAATCCGCAGGAATGGCACACACAGCTCACCTTAACCCGCAACCATTCTCAGTGACACCGAAGAATAAGAGTTCAGGTTCATTTCTCTTTGCTCCTTGTCGCCTTTCACTCTAAGAAATGTAGGGACTATCTGTGTCCGGTGAATACAGGATCCCGAATTCTCCATCGAAGGGTCATCTCGCGATCACACACCTCGAAGTCGAAGCCAGAGCCCATCCTCGAGGTTCGCCTAAGAATTGATTTTGTTCCAACTAGTGCAGCAGACCACGGTAAGCAAGGGGGAGGCTCCCAAGGCATACAATTCGACCTGACAAGGTCGGCCTACCTAATGGTCTATTCTGAGGTGTTAGATCTAGCCAAGCTATCTCTGTACTATCGATATTTAACACATTTTATAATGTAAAGAATCATATGCCTATATAAGGGGGATCCCCGCCTCTTTGTAAAGGGAACTGATGTCGCTCCACTTCTCCACAAATGCAATAATATCTCTCTCTCTTTCTTCTAAATTGTCTATCTTCATCGACCTCGAGGTCGCCTTAGTACTTTATCATTTTCTCTTTTGTTCTTTGTTACTTTGCTCAATAATCATAGTATTGAGCCTTGCTAGCTATATTTTTACATGTTATCCCCTTTTGACTGCCCTTGATAGCCGAGATAAGCTCGGACCTTAGCCCCGAGGTATCTGTTGGCTGATCCCGGCAAGGCAACAGCCCCCTACTGGTTTGATTACTTCCTTGCTTAACTTGTTTTTCGTCATTATACTTTACGTTTTAGCAGTAACCGCCTTAACAAACTAGCTCAGAAATAGATCACGTACTTTTAGAATCTTATTTACAAATTTAATTATGGTTACCATTTTCACGATAAACATGAAGAAAAGTGATTAATTCCTTCGAGAATCCAGATGAAACGTACTATTTCAGCTATAGAAATTCTCTCAGACATCATCAAATTATTTGATTTAAAAGTCAAAATCCTTTCAAACAAATCAATCTAAGGTAAAGGGGTAAATCTTAGCTATGTGTTATAATCTCTAGAGTGAAAGATGGATAAAAATGAAGACTTCTCATTTTCGTAAAATGATCTCTTTTTCATTTGGAGCCTCCTTTTACAAGGTTATTCCCCTGCCCCTTGCCCCTTCCCCCCCTTATGTGCAAGGTATCAAAATCTCTTAAGCAGTAAAGGACAAAGCACAAGGTATATTCTTAATATCCCCTGATGGGCCTACACCATTGCAAAGGTCATACCGTCTTTCATCCGCCTTTAGGTCGTCTCTCTCAGGATGTTGAATCGGGAAAAACTCGTCGTTCGTCATGCTCATCAATGATCGTCATTGGTCAAATTTGAACCCATAGATTGATAAATTCTAACTTTGACACGTAGATAGATTGCATGGCAACACGATATTGTTTGGGATAGGTTTTATCCCTGGGATAAATGAGCAATAGAACTCTATCCCCAAGAGAAGTGTCTTCGACTCGGTAACTCCTTTCCAGGAAGATGAGAGTAATGTAAAGCACTCCAGAGATAGTTCCGAGATAATTGGTGAAGCATAGTTTGGGGTATTACTTGGTGTTCAACTGTCTCCAAAATATTAGGCATCCACTCATATTCACTATACTTCATATTTATTTCAGGCGAGTATCCTGGCGGTTGCTAACCAACTAGAGCGATGTGCAATAGTGGAACTAGGCATATGAACTTTAGACTTAGGCTATAAATACCCTCACTTTCCTCATTTGTAGTTCATTCATATTTGACTCGACTTACTTTAATGTATTTCATTTTTGGGAGAAATTTAAAAATAACTAGATTTATAACTGGTCATTCAAAAATAGCCTAGTTTTAAAAATAATCGAAATTTAGTCACTTTTAATGTAAGGATAAATTTGAATGAAAATACTATTCAAAATCCGAAAAATACGCCCGCATATTATACGGGAGTTCAAGTATAATTATGCTGGAACTCCCGCATAATATACTGAAGTATCAGCAAGTATAAATGTCCAGTATAATATACAAGAGTTTTGAGCACCGGTGCTCCAGTCTCCCGTATATTATACAGGAATTAGCAAAGTATACCGATCCAGCATAATATGCTAGAGTTCGACAAATGCAACAAACTCCCGTATATTATACTGGACCGGTCTCTGTTGCAGCAAAATAATGGGTATTTTTCATTGAGTTAGTAAATACTGGCTATTTTTGATTGACCAGTGCAAAAACAAACTATACCGTGCTATTTTGACTTCATTCTTGTGAAGCCGGGCAATCTATCTTTATTTACAACATTGTGGCTTATAATAGAGCTCAATAAGATATTTTTTTCTTTTGCTTGTCTACTCCAGTTGCTTTATTATCGTCGTTTATTGCTTATTTAATCTAATCATACAATTCATTCAATGAAGCTCTAATTTGATCCCATTGCTAGTGATCACATCAAATATAAATTTAATTATTATATCCTGAAACTATTTTTGGGTTAAACACATTTACCAACCAAATTCAAAATTGCAAAGAAAAGAAAAACCATTCTTATAGGTCGCCTTTGCTGAGTTTTTTGCTTTATTTCTTTTCAAATGCTTAGACTTTCTTTACCTATTTTTGCTGAATTATTGTTTATAGCCTAGGTGGTGGCTACTGCAATTAGAATTTTGTTTGAGGGTCTTTAAAATATTTTACTATCTAGCTTTTGAATTTGGAATTTCTGATACAAAGTGCGCCTACCCCCCTCTGAAACAAAGAAAAAAAGAACCAAAACAAAAAACAAGAAGAAAAAAGAAAAGGGATTTTAGTCAACGAATAACTAATAAGCCAAATTTCGGCACATGTCAAAGAAAACTAGGAGAGCCTTTTTGATTAACAAAGTTGTATCCAATTTCCTCAACGGTATTATGATTTGTCTATTTGAATTAGGTCTAATCTTATCCTATCTCTTATATATATACACACAAACACAACTACAACTTTAACATTCACCGTCCTCATTGCTTTGTCATTTATACAAGAGAAAATTACAGCCGCGAGTTAAGTGTGTCAGTTGTATTTATGTAAAATTATCCCTTTATACAACGTAATATTCGCACAAAGATTCAACTTCTTGTAGTTTTCTGTTAACCTAAGTCTAAATATTAACATGTAGGATTACGCATCATAAAACTTAATCATCAAGTAATTTATATCTAGAACTTATTTTACGAAATAGTTACCTCTCTCACTTGTTTTACTTCATCGGGTAATTTAAGAGATGCCAACATGTCGTGATAATTGGTCTAATTACTTTTCACTTATGCCTAAAAAGTCATATTTGTTTGAACTTTTTTCACTTATCCTTGGCTTATTCATTAGAAATAAATGACATGATCACCTAACCTAGTCTATTTTGATCTACTCATATATGCCTTAGTTATAGGCAAAGCATCCAATGCCATGTTATTTCACCAAATAGTTTGAAAGTGACCAAGTCCATGCCCAAAAAAGCCTTATTTAGTGGTAACAAAAAGTGGTCTCCTATTAGACTTAACTATAGTAAATTAGTGGATATCTTTTTCAAATAGCGGTTGAACATGTGATCATCCTTCTGTAACTTTCGGTGGTTTTGATTAAAAGAAATGGTTATGGCATTCTTTATATAACCAAACATGAATCTATTCCGTTTTAATAAAAACTAAAAACAGGATAGCATAAGTTATTAGAAGATATTTCAATCATTAAACACGTCGTTTGAATCATTATGTTAAGGAGAAAAAGATCATCACAACTACTATTTAATTTATAAATTTCGATGATTTCTACAATAAAAACACAATCAGTCCAAAATGAATATACCCTCCTGTATCGTAGGGTTATTATAGCAGAAGTGATGACACCCGGCATTGATTGGTGGTCTTAGATGTAACTAAGTGTAAAGTGAGAGTGAGAAAGGAGACAACTCGCAAATTATGAGAATTTGGAGATGGGCACTAAAGGCCGCTAGCCAATTAAAATTTCAAGAAAAACTACGTGGAAGGAGCATGAGAATTAGAGTTAAACTCTACAGAAGAGAATACAACAACATTATAATCTCATTTAGTGGGGTTTGGAGAAAATAGTGAGCACACAGATATTTGCTCTTGGGAAGACTCGAACTCACAATCTCTTGGTTGGAAGTGAAGGTTGCTTACTATATGATCAACCCCTCTTGTCATCCTACAGAAGAAAATGTCAGGTCATATTAAAAGAGCGGCAACCAAAGTGTTGGATGGTTATAAATGTTACGTCAAGTAAGAGGCAAACCTAAAAATAAAGAAGATAACATCAAATTTTAACATGGAAAATTTTTTAAGCAAGGTAAAAGCATTTCCATGTTAAAATTTGGTGATCTTTATCTTTTTTATTTTTTGGGGAGAACTTTACAGGTCGTGTTTAAAGGGAGAACTTTATGTGACAAGCAGTGGCGGAGCCATAACCTTCGTGAAGGGTGTTCAAAAAAAAATTTGTAGCTAGTGGGAACTGAACTCATGACCTTTATGTAAATTTTGAACACCCTGGACCACTAAACTACACTTTTGGATAGTGTTAAGAGTGTTCAAAACTTAATATATAGAGGTAAAAAATAGATTTTACCTTATATATACAGTGTAATTTTTCGGCGAAGGGTGTTCGGGTGAACACCCTTGCGCCCCCCTATATCCGCCACTGGTGACAAGTGTTAGTGTATCACTTGTGTTTGCCTATTCGTGAAGTTGTTCTCTCGATATTTTGTATTTTCTTTTATTATAGTGAATTGTTCATCTCCATTCTCCGCCGTGGACGTAGATCAGTTGACCGAACCACGTTAAATGTTTAAGTCTGTTTTGGTATATTTTTTTTGTTGTATAATTTTATCATTGTTCAAGGATTACTTTACTACTTTTCGCATGACACCTAATTTTGACCTCAACTGTAAGAATCATGATTATGGAACGAGGAGATGAAAAGAGTTATTAGAGCTAAAAGAGAGTATTATGAGAAGTTACCAAAAACAGAAGGTGGAAAAGCTTTTGCAGAGTAAAAGAGAGCTAAGAGAAATGCTAGAAATGTTATTAGCAAAGTCTGAGAGGAAGATCTAAATGCCTTGTATAAAAAATTAGGGAGACGAGAAGGGGACAAAAATATTTAATATTATACTGGGAAGCGATAGAATATATCGTGAGTAGAAAAAAAGAATACCCTAATTTCAATTTAAAAATAAAGGAGACATTCAAAGTTTTTCTAATAATTATGGTATTAAACTTATAAATCATGCGATGAAATTCTAAGAGAGACTAATAGCGCATGGTATTAGGGACACTACAAGAGTAATAGAGAATCTGTTTGAATTTATGTCCAGTAGATCCACAACAAAAGCTATTTTTGTTAAAAAGATTAGTGAAATTTATCGCGAGTGAAAGAAAGATTTGCATATAATATTCATTTACCAAGAAAAATTATTTGGCAGGTATTGGAGAAGAAAATAATTTATATTCTTAAGGTCTAAAATAAATGATTTTTTGACATTTTGTGTGGTCCAAAATAGGTAACTTTTTCAGATTTCAAGAATGAATTAATTATGTTTTTTCTATATTACCCTTGGATTAAATAGTAGTGGAGTATGTGTTACGAATATTTATATGAAAAGATAACATTGTCAATTTTATTTCTACAATAACAACAACAACGACAACAACCCAGTAATCCCACTTAGTGTGATATGGGGAGGGTAGTGAGTACGCAGACTTTACCCCCACACTGGGGTAGAGAGGTTGTTTCCAAATAGACCCCCGGCATCCTTCCCTCCAAGAACTTCCCAACTTGCTCATGGGGAGACTCGAACTCACAACCTCTCGGTTGAAAGTGGGAGTTGCTTACCATCAATTCTATTTCTAATTAATGCAAAAAGAAGAATTTCTTAATCTGTGTAAAAATATTTAAAAAATCACTTATTTTGAAATATTAAATATATAATTATTACAAAGGACATTTAATAAAACTACCATTTACCGAAGTTGTAATTTAATGATTGTGTTGAAGACAGATTTGTCTAGTCTGGAATCAAGAAAGACACTGACCATCAATTCCACAAAGTTCTTTTCATGATTTGTGCTATTATTAAAAATGGAAAGATTCCAAAATCATCCCAATGGGTAAAATCTTCTTTTCCTTGTTAAAATGATATATGTTGAAATCAACCACTCCTCCCTTAAGTCATGTCATTTGGATATAGCAAACAAAACATAATCTCTTTCTGTATATTAAAAAGGGATCATCTTGTTTCATTAATTATTGAAGCCTAACTTCATTATGGAATCTACTTTTGCTTTACCTTCAACTAAATAATAAAAAAATAAGGTTATCCCTTTCAAAATAATAATAATAATAAAGTTCTATACACTCCAACCACTCAAATCATGCACTCTATAAACACTATTCTTATGTAAAAGATAAGGAAGTTAGAATGGATGGCCATGAAGGAAAAGTAAAGTTTTTGATTGAAGTATCTTAAATTATTGTTATGATAATTAAATATGTTGACGACGACCTGTGGAGCACAAAAATTCCCCTCTCGTGTATCTATTATTTTATTTTATTTTATTTTATTTTGTTAGTGTTATTATTATTTTATAATCATAAAAGCGAAGCGTGAAGAACTTGAAAGTGGATGAAGACGTGATGGGCAAATAATGAAGAGAAAACAATATTAATTAGATAAATACAGTAAAAATACTGACACTGCTTAAGAATATGAGTTTTGTTTAATTTGATTTATTCTTTTGATAAGTACAGAGGAAACGTGCCGTGCTTGAAAAGCCCTATCTTGCTTGCGACCAAGAAAGATTAAAAAAAATTATTGGATTATATGACTCGATTGACATCGATTTATCATTAATTTGTCCAATTCCTCACTAGAAATTATTTATCTTTACGTACCAACTACCAGGAATGAAATTATTGATTTGTCAATAGACATGAAGTCGTGCTATTTGGCAACCTATTCGACCCTAAGCTACTTTTTCTTTTTGGTATTCAAAATCATGAAGTAGTAAAAATGGTGTTTTTCTTCTAATTTTCTTTTTATTTGACAAATCGAAGATAGAAAAGTTTTACTCTTTGGGTGTGTTTGGTATGAAGGAAAATATTTTTCATGGAAAATGAGTGGTTTTATCATTTATTTTCTCTTATTTGGTTGGGTATTCTTTTTCTTCTTTTTTTCCTTAAATAAAAAAAATATTATGGTACTTTAAATTAGAGGATTTTGGTAGGATCCTAGCTTCTATGATAACAAAAAAACCTTTAGTTTGTCACATGTATATACATATGTAGATATTGTCTTCAATTCATATTATATATCGTTTAAGAATATGACATACTCGATAACAAAACTATTTAATGGTATTGATTATTAAGATCATTTAAAAAAAATTATACTCTACTTTCCTCAAAATAAAAATAATTGTTGAAAGATTTTCTTAAAAAAATGATGGGTCATTTATTGAACCAAAAGTAGATTTGAAAGGAAAAAAAAAATGTCTTTTTGGTTTTTTAAAGTGAAATTTATTTTTAATAAAATTTATTTGACTAAACTACAATTAAAATGGACTGAAAGTAGTATTTAGTTAAATGCTTCGATATTCATAGCCAGTGCACTTTTATTTGTTGCTTTCGTTCAAATAGAAAAAGTTTATAGATCAAGTTTAAGGGCACGTACGTTGACTAATACATCAAAATCTACACAACTGAAAGAGTTTCAGCTTTGCCTCGTGCTCAACTGTGGGAAGATATTTCTATAATCCTAGTCCTTTTGCATACATCACCTACATATCTTTAAACAATTTTAAATTCCTAAGAAATTATTGTGTTGCATTCATCAAAATCTAGGTGATATAGACGAGCCTAACGACTTAGTTGTAGCAAAAACAAAAGCGTGACTAAAAATGGAGGGTGATTTGCACAAATAAGATAGTTTTGCACATCAAATGGTTACTATGGATCTTGCTAGAATTAGGTTTAGCATTGTAATTACCTCCCTTCTTATTATCCACTTTAGCTTTGCCTTTATGAACATTAGCTTTGGGGACTTGCTTAGCTTCCCTAGCTTTGTCCGAATTGGTTGATGATTTCCAAGTATCTTTACCTTTGCTCCAAGAAGTTGGATGACTTCTAGACTTTCTATCCTTGAGTTGTTCTTCAATCTTGATTTCATCTAAGGATTCAACAACAATAACAAACCCAGTACAAACCCCGCAAGTGGTGAAATCTGTATCTTTATCTAAGGATTCAGATGAGAATAAATTCCAAGTATTAGCAATCTGCATGTTCAAGCTGTATATGATCGCAAGTTGGCCATTCTCTCCAATATTCGCTCTCATTCTTGTTGCAAGGTGTAGCGCTTCTTGAGGATTTCCTTTTGGTAATAATCTGGAACAAATCTAGCCTTCATGAAGCTCTTCAACTCGTCACAGTTACCAATAGGATCAAGACTGTCTTAGTCTTTTCCTCGTAATCCTTTTTCAATAAGTGGATGTTGTAGGGAAAAAAAAACGGGTATATCAAAAGGGAGTGTCCCTTATAGATTGGGAGGAGCTCCGTCTTCACTTTACAATTGTTCTTTAGTGGACTAGTAAAGAGTAAAATAAGGTTCAAAGTCTTTTGTGCTGTGACTTTTGTCCATTTCAGTATGAAAAATGAGATACAATTTCCTGCAAGTACCCTATCCAAAAACTCAAGATATACAAAAACTCGGCATCCCTCCT
Source organism: Nicotiana noctiflora (assembly GCA_032618575.1). NCBI lineage: Eukaryota > Viridiplantae > Streptophyta > Magnoliopsida > Solanales > Solanaceae > Nicotiana > Nicotiana noctiflora. Next base: position 75,396 of record JASVEL010000431.1, read on the forward strand.
GTAATAAGCAGGAACAAGAATTCTTAAGCATGAAAGGCAACAACTCCTCTCTACATCAGATCAAGATATATGTAGGTACCTCCTCATAAATGAGTTTAAACAACGAATTGCCAGACAATTATGACTGAGCAAATTTATTTCATTAAGTTTTCACGTGCCAAGAATATGTTCATACAGGTTACAATACTAATTTACAAGAAAAAAAAACTCTGAACAATAGCAGACGGAGAAGTACAAAGCTACAACATGTGGCGTAAAATGGAATAAATACCTAAAATTACCTAATACATGGCGCACAATTTTACATTGATGTAATGCACTAAAGATAGGTCCCGGCTTACCCATGAGTGATAAAGAGGCAAAAAGGAGATATCTCCTCTAAACAGCAAAACTCCTAAGGTGTTGATGAAATTACACTCTTCAAACAAAGAAACTTCGCAAATTTTTAAGAAGACGACTTCAACAAGTTGTCTGAAGGTACAAAAGCTGCTCAGCTCCATTCAGAGGGTAACCTCAGCTGACTCGGGCGTTGATGACTGCAAAGATTCCTGCAATGCAGGATTAATTGGGAACAGCATACACTGTGCATAATGAGCCATTAGCTGATCCACAAGCGCCAGGGCTACCATTGCTTCAACCATTGGAACAGCTGTAGCATCACAACATCAAAGCTATTGTCATTTTTTAGGGGAAAAGGGAAATAGAACAGAAAGAACAGCAGGTTTGGAAGTGGGAAGATAGCAGATCTCCTTTCTCGTTATGTTATCAACAAATTATAACCAGGCAAGTCTCAATGGCTTCTAAGACTAGCCAAGGTTATAGTAGAGAATGCAGAGAGGCTATCAAAACAAGGAATAGCAGGCAACTATAATTTCAGAGACAAACCTCGGGGCACTACACAAGGATCATGGCGACCCCTAGCAATGAGTTCTGTGTCATGTTTATCTCTCGTCACAGTTTGCTGCTTTCTCTGCATGAGAATTGAAATAAGATAATTAAACCGATTTACATATAGTCCTGAAATAAATAATTGACCTAGTCAATAATAGAATTTCAACTTATGAAATAACTACTATTTCTTGCGAGAAAATGGCAAACAAGAAGCTCAGCTTGACAAAAGCATCTAGTAGTTCAACTCCAAATAAACAACGAAGCCGAGGTGCAGGAGCAGTATAATAACATCATTTTACACCAGGAAGGACGAAAAAGAAATAAATCGATGGAAGACACGGAGTCAGAATACTTACAGCAATAGTTGAAGTTGGCTTGAAAGCTATTTTCATATTGATAACTTCTCCATTTGATATACCGCCCTGCAAATTAAAGCCATAATTATAATTTGCTCCTCTAAATAGACATACCAAAAGAATACTGCACACAGTATACCTGGATACCACCAGATCTGTTGGTTCTTGTCCTGATTCGGCCATGCTCATCCATATAGAATTCGTCATTATGCTCGCTACCAGTCATGAATGTGCCTTTAATTTTCACCAGAAGCAAATTTATAAATTATATGTCCATCAGAGAAAGTAGCACCTAAGAACGCTTGTAACAACAACAATATACTCGGTGAAATCCCACAAGTAGGGCCTAGGAAGGGTAATGTTTGCGCAGACCTTACCCCTACCTTAGGAAGGTAGAGAGGTTATTTGTGATAGACCTTTGGCTCATGAATAGTGAAAAAATAAAAAGCAATAAACAGACTGTAGCAACAACAAGATAATAGCACAGCAGAAACTAATACCCAGTGTGCATTAACAATGATCTAGGAATGCGAAAGTACAAGAATGGTACCAACACTACAAGTAAGAAAGATACACTGTGTAATGACAAGGAATAGCCAGGACTAGGAAAATACAAGACTAGTAATGCTAGTGATAGAACTACAAGAAACTCTTGACTACCTGTCAACCTACAACATTAATTCTCGACCTCCACAGCTTCCTGTCTTCCTATCGAGAGTAATTCCTCGGTACGCAGAAGTACTTCCATGTTCTATCTAATCACCTCTCCCCGGTACATCTTAGGCCTCCCTCTACCCTTATCTGGGCTGCCATGGTCAACCTCTCACACCTCCTAATCAGGTATCGATGTCTCTCCTCTTCACATGTTCGAATCATCTCAACCTCGATTCCCGCAATTTTTCTTCCAAAGGAGTCACCCCCACCTTGTCGATAATAACTTCATTCCTAATCTTATAACTTCATTCCTAATCTTACCCTTCTTGGTATGCCCACAGATTCATCTCTAACATCTTCATTTCTACTACTTTCATCTTCTAAACATGATATTTCTTGACTGGCCAACACTTGGCTCAATACAACATAGACAGTCTAACTACCACTCTTTAGAACTTGCCCTTATTGTAAGTTATTGAAATAGGTCATAAGTGCTCAAAACTATGGTTTAGAACTGATATGCCAACCTCAAATGCAATCCCACCAACTCACAGTTTGACTCGGTTGATAGTGAATAAAATAGGAAATGTTGGTAAAACCTTTATCTGCCTCACATGATCAGAACAGCAACCAACACTCTCTACGCAGCCTAGACCTAACTTGACTCCAACATGGTTTAAGGACCCAACACTGTTTAAAGTCCCGATCACCTGCTTCAGGCACCACCCTTCCTTTTCTTGTTGACAATCGTAGAACATATTACACCATCATCTAACAATCATGCAGAGCCAGAAGTCTTTAAAGAAACTTGTCTGCATCTTTTAACTTTTATCAAACCACATCTTAAGCCACATTTTAGGGGACAGTTTCTTCTGAATTTCTACAGAAGTCAGAGCCCCGTATAATATTCAGAGAAGATGCCATTCAGAGTACATGCCATGGCAAAGGTCCATTATTTGACATTGCCCCCAGGACTTTGGTCTAGTTGCACATGATGTGTGGGTTAGGCATACCTCACGGGACAAACCCTTCTGCACACAAAAGTCTAGTAATTAACTGGAGAAGGGTAGGACGGTTTTATTATCCAAAGAGTTTTGAACCATGCGACACTAGACCTCGGGGATTTCTCGGTTATCAAAACATTATTTGACGTTTTGACAGAATTGCTAAATGATTAGTACTATGCTCCTAGCATTATAAAAAATCTTGAAGGTATTTGGAAAGGTTGCAAAATTCACCCATTTTAAGAAAGTTATGAAGAATCTATATCTGCTTAGGACTCATGGAGAATGCTTTGACTAAACGTACCCCAGGGTTGCAGTGAAAAAGTTAAACTACATCTTGTAGAAACAGGGAAGGAGAGATGATGTACCTCCGAAGCCACTTCCAAACTCAAAACCCTTTGTTGCAGGTAATGACATGCAAGCTTTAGCTAGCTCAGCTTCAAGTTTATCGAAGACTGGTGTCCCAAGACCCTAGTAAACATTAATAAACTCTCAGGCAGCTCTTTTAAAATTAGAGACGAAATTTTGTGTGGAAGTTACCAAAGAGGTGCAAATATACGTATTACACTTACAAATGGAAGGAGAGATAGCTTACCCGTGGGACATTTCTAACAATGCAAGTTACAACTCCACCAACAGAGTCTCCTCTCACACGTACAGCATCAATAGCAGCAATCATCTTCTCTGCATATTCTGGATCTGGGCATCGGACAATATTGCTTTCTATCTGGTATAAATAGATAATTACAAGAAACAATAACTAGCTTGAACAGCATGAAAAACATCAAACAATCAAGTACATCAGACATGCAGGAGAATAATCTCTGTTAACTCGGAAGCTCATAAAATGACTATTATTGGTGAGCAAGGAAGCCATAAATAGAAGCACAAAAAGTTTCTCCAATTTTTTGCCTAATAACCCAGAAACATAGTGGCCTTCATGTGCTAAAGCAGTCTGTATCAGCTAGGGCCAGTGTCCACCATCGCATGCACAAACCTATACCATTACCCTAAGTAGCATTGGCAGCTGCTACAATCTCATGTCAGTTACTGACTGGATGAGGTATCATTTATTTCTTGTATCTAGCTTTAATGCAGCCTTGAGTGAAAAAAAGGGTTAGAAGACAAACTTTGACGAAAGAAAGTCCCAGCCTAGACAAACCCTCTTGAGTCTCTACAAACTCATGATTAAACAAAACCTCGTCAAATTAGCTGAGCCAAATGCCCTATCACTAGACAAGTAGTAGAGTCTCCTCCTCTTTCTTTACCCCAAGGATTGATCAAACAAAGGGAAACGAGACCAGATCTTATGGAAGAAACCTTTCCCTCTTCCCCAATGAAAGGTCTTTGATGTAACGGAGATCATTATAAGCTAATTTTACAATGGACTCCGATATAGTGACAAAGCTAAACTGGCAAGGAGATTTGAGTGTCGCGCACAAAAATAACACACCGAACAGTGTTACCCGTCGTGTCTAATTGGTGAGCGCATCCAACTTGACTTTCACTATAGAAAGCAAGTTATTGGTTGTAACACTATTACCTAACCATGGATATGCTTGATTGCCCTCAAGGATCACGTTCCTTTATATTATAGGTCATAACATGAATTAGACTGGTCATTATCCTATAATACCAACAGCTTTGACTTTGTTGGTATACCAATAAGGCAATAACATAATTTCAAGAGAAAGACATGGATGCTTCAAGTGCGTCCTTCTTAGTGCTGGATGATCCGCCCACTCTATGGGTGGAAAGGTATGAAGAGGGATGTCGCCGAGAATGTAGCTTAATGCTCGGTTAGCCGGTTAAGGTTGACCACCAGAGATCGTAGGACTATTACAGCTAGTTCAAATACCATAATGGAAGTGGGACGAGATAGCCATGGACTATCTCTTGATTGCGGAAGAGTGAGAGGCAACATATCACCATTTGGTTCAAAAGCTTTTGCAAAAAGCAAAAACGTACCTGATCAATAAACATGGCTCGTATTAGTAGCCAACTATATTTATAATTCCATCCAAACATTCCCTAATTGCTCTCTTCAATATATAGGATTCTGAAATGTGTACAACCACTGTTATCCAGAACATCCATCTAACTGCTTTGTACTTCGAAGTAATCATTCTCATCTCCTCTTCCTAGAAACTACGTAAACAAAGGGTTGAGCAAGACTTAAAGGATCTTAATGAAGCTTAATCTGACATCAGGGATATCTTACAACTTATAGCGGAAGATGGATCAATTTTTCTGATTAGATGAGTTCACCAGAAGAAAGGTTATGGAATATGGTGATTAAAGCACACAACCAATGCCTTTTTCAAGCTATTGTCAACTCTTTCCAATATCCGGAAAAAAGTAAATGATATGACTATCTGTACAATAAGAATTTTTCTTTTGCTCTTCTTCTTGAGAGAGAAACCGAGAAGTTAGCAACAAAGGAAAACTATATTGCTAAGTGAACAAGAGATCCGTCCTAGAATACCTTTCAGCTGGCAGCTTGCGGCCAGCTTCCTGCGCTTTTTAGTAATGAAACTATCTCTAAGTGCAATATTACCCACTAAAAGACCTTAAATCAGGAGCTCGCCCACTCAACATTTCAGTTTAAAATTAGATGAAGCGAACATCTTTTCATTTGTCAAATAAAATGCTACCCAACAGGCAAGTTCATTCCTCCCAACCAACAAAGAAGCAAGCATCTTTAGATTTTTTACTCCCAAATAAGGAAGCAAAAATGGGAAGAGCTAAAGAAAACCAAAGGACATTCAATGGGATGATAATAGTTGGAAAGAGTGCCTCGGATGAAAAATGAACTATAGAAAGAGATGTTATCCAAAGTTGATGCCTTTAGAATTCTCACAGTGAGAAACTTACTTGCACCTTTGGGCTCAGCAGAATGGACCATGTTAGTCAGAAAATCACCATTCAGAACACTTATTTACAATTAAACAGTAGATTCATCTTAACGGTACTGATAAGTTTGTTATGTACTAAGCTTAAGAGGCAAAACAAATTTTCCTTTAGTGAATTGATTGAACACTTTTTGTTGGTTGAATTACTAACTTATATATTGCAATCAGAACAGTAAGCTGTTCTCCAAATTCTCTTCAAACATCTATGTAAATCCTCTACCCCTAGAAATGCTACACTAATTAAGCATCATCTAAGAGACAACATTTTCATGTATACCACGTCTGGAGTGTTTTTTTTTATGAAGTAAGGTATTATCATTAAGAAGGCATCAAGAAGATGCATTAGGAAACTAAGGGTTACAAAGAAATGACTGTTAGCTCTATTAATACAAAAAAATATGCTAGGATCACAGTTAAAAATGAAAAAAAAAAATGGAGGAATCTCATAAATTAAATTAATTTCTTCCAAAGCCTAACAAGATTCGCAGCTGAAATCAACTGTTACCAGATAGTCCCATCACTATTCTGAAACCTGCTGCATGAATCAATTCTTCATCTTTCTTATTTTCCAATAGAACACTTAAAACATTGCAGAGGGGTCCTATGACCCCCCTATACTTGTTCGAACTGGAATTATTACCCTCTTTATGCTTATGTGGTATGGAGAATAATTTGCACTTCCATGTAGCACGCGAGAGAACAAAATAAGCCAAAAATCACAGTATTTTCCTTTCTTTAGAATTAGAATATACTTTTTATTTTCTTTTACTCTCCTTCATTGTCCTGCGTTACCATCATCACTTCCTTAGCTTTTGGATTAATTATCAGTCATTTTCTCTCTTCTTTTTTGTTTTACTTTTCCTTTAGGTTAATTAGTATTTTACCTTTCCTAACATTGCAGTTTCTGATCTAGATCTTCGGACTGGCCATACAGGAATCTCCTTCTCCCGCTTCGATTTCTTGAAGCCAAGAAGCAAACAACGGCCCAATGTATTCCCACAAGTGGGGCTTGAAGCCAAGAAGAAGACACAAAACTTGGGTGCTGATTTGAGTATCAAAATCGGAGATTGAGGCTTTGAGTTGGAGTCAAATGGATGTGATTTGGTGATGGGTTTAGTTGGAGAACAAGGAGAAAGGGGTTTCTTTTTGGTTGGGGGGGGGGGGGTGTTGATTTGCTTGAAAAGGAGGGTGGTGGCTATGGCAATGGTGGTGCTATGGCCAAAGCAGTTTGATAGAGGTTGTAGGAGAAGAAGAAGAAAGGGAAAAAGAAAAACGACAAAAAAGAAAGAAAAGGAATATAAAAGGTAAAATGAAAAAATAGCGAGCAAAAAGAAAATAAAAAATTGTATTAAAAAGGAAAGTGACGTGGGCAGCACGTGATTGGTGCGTGTGTTACAGATATCTTTGTGAAACTGGTGCTGGTTGATAAAGGGGGTATTTACAACACTTTTAAGGGATTATAGGGGGTTATAGGACCCCCACAAAGCTCGAGCATTCTATTGGAAAAACAGGCCAAATGCAGGGGGAAATATGTATTATCCCAATATTAAATTGGAAAACGTTTCTGATGTGAGGTATACCTGCTCTAGAGTCACAGTATGATGATCAATCCAATCCTCAGGAAGTACAACTTGGTGAACTTGAGAAACATAAGCAAGAACCTGCAGTATGGAATATAAGAGCTCAATATGTTCTTCCCAGTAAAGAAAGAGGACATTGCCAGATATTAATGGGTTATTAATCCCAAAAGTTGGCTGATACTAAAGGTCTGGATCTTTTGTTCAGAAGAAAAAAGGTGTGAGGGGAGGATTGAATGGATTGAAAAGCATTTAATATTGCCAGTATATTAAATGAGCGCTAGAGAGAGTTTTTGCACATCTCCGATACAGTAGTATATACGGGTTTTTTATATAGGATCTTAAACCAACAGAGTAACATACCTCAGTTCCAGAATAAAGTTTGAGAATTTTCTTAGCAACGGCTCCAGCAGCAACTCTCCCAATGGTTTCTCTTGCTGATGATCTACCACCCCCCTAAAGGAAGTTGCCAGTAGTAAGAATTTAATAAAAATAAGAGCTAGGACTAAGAAAACTACACATATTAGGATCTCTAAATATATTTTATAATTAGATTTATCTGGTAATTACCTGTACGGATCTTACTCCATACTTGAAGTCATAAGTAGCATCTGCATGAGATGGCCTATAAGCCTGGGACATTTCACTGTAGTCCTGGTAATTCAACAGACCATAATGTATCCATTAAGTACAGGAGAACAGAAAATTTGGCAGCAATTTAGAGAAGCACCACCACAATGGACATACTAAATGTCCTATCTCAGAGCTCTGAAAATTTGACTTTTTTCTCCTTCAAGTATTCTTGGATTTATCAGGATATTGTGGGTAATATATATACTTCAGGTTTTAACTTGAAAATGTATAATTTTTTTAATAAGCCCCAGATGGCATTTTCATATCCTTTAAACTCTTATTTATACACAAACTCCCACTGAATACAGGTAACAGGCACTTGACTTATCATCCCAAAGTCTCTGCACTGTGCCCGTTAAAAATGAATTAGTCTAGTCAAGAGTAGGAATAACTCATCCCTTAACATATTCAGCTATATGAACTGCCACGCAAGATAAGCATAAGCTTAACATAGATACTTGTGTTCACCATAAAGAGTTGGAAAAACTCATCCCTTAACATATTCAGCTATAATCTACTATCATTTAAAAACTAAATTTCCTATTTCAATTTCCTGTTGTATCTGATACAGAAAAGGTGTCAAGAAGGTAAAGACCATACTCACATTTCCTCTCTGATCAGTGTTAGGGACTTCAACCTTGATTGGGGATCCAGTAGTCATCCCTGCAGTTAATGCATGCACAAGACTGAGTTCAAAAGAATTATAAACACCAGCTTATTCCACAGAGGTAGAAGACATAGGTTACAAGAAACTTGGACAGAAAACCAACCATCGGCAATGCCTGATGATATTTTGCAAGTGTCAGTCTCTTTCCTAGGTGTGGTAATTCGGCTTTGACCTGGCCTCCTGGATAACAAAGTTTTGTAAGTCATCTAAAACAAACCATAAAATAAAGAAACCTTCGTTATCCCATAAACTACTTGTTGAATTAGCCTTTTTCTAGATTAGGGTACCAAAAGTGTTAACGTTTTTATTTGATATAGCTATCGTGTTGATGCTGGTCATATTAATCCTCACAGAAATTTAGCTGGAGATAAGGAAGGAAATACCTCCTGTCAAGTTCCACCTGCATATCAGATTCAGAAAGTGGGAGACGAGGGGGGCATCCATCAATAACACAACCAACTCCACCACCATGTGATTCTCCAAAAGTTGTAACACGGAAGTAATTTCCGTATGTACTACCAGCAGCCTGTATTTCTGTGGGTACACAAGCAGAGAGAATAAGTTTCTAACCAACTTTTACCATTTAACAGCAAGCCAGTGAAGGACGGCACAGGCTTTTTTAATTTGTATTTCCACATGACAAAGGACAACACCACTGAAGAATGTTGGTTCTACCAGTGTTTCGAGATGCACCTTATCAACTTGTAGTAACAAGAAATATTCTCTAGATAAATAGACAAATATTAGCAAATAATGCCTTAGTCAGAGAGTAGACATACTTAGAGGCCTCTTGATGGTCATTCAAGTGCAAGTCTAGGACACTATGGGATTAAATCCCGAGTTCTTGCAAAGTAAAAAACCAATGAGAATATGGAAGTACATATTCTTGCACTTACTGCTACTGCACTATTTATTCTAGTTCCTACTGCTTTTCTACTTAACAATTACATAAAAACAGTCTGTCACAATGATTAATTATTAACTAATTTAAATGAAACTTAACTTCTGAGTTCTTAGCAAAAACTGACGAAATAAAATGAAAAATTCCAATTTCCTGTGCAATATAAACAGAAAGAACTTTTCTCATGAATCCTATCATTTTTCACTTTACCTTCTCTTTGCACGACTAAATTGAATAAATGAGACAAGGAGGCATGGTACCAAATAAGGCACAGCACAACTGCTAGTCAGACCAGGAACGTGACAAATCTTTCAACAATGTGGTGAGAGTGGAAGTTTCCATACAATTATATGTGAAATACTCTACTTGAGATAGTATTTGACCTAGACTTTTTAAGTTGGCACCCAGACGACCTTACCACTTCACGTAGTCAATTGGCAAATAAAGGTCTAGAGATATGTATGCCTATTAAAGCACTATGATACTAGCCTGAGTCAGGAATTCACTTATGCTGAATCCACCAACTAAAGGTTAAAAGACCAAAAAATAGGGTTAACCATATCCAAGGGCAAACAGTTACTAAAACCAAAATCCTTCTCCTTAGAGTTTTATTGTGTCAGCATTGAGGTAAGATAGATAATAGCTATACGTATAAATGATTTTTTTTTCATGAAATAATATTATTTTCTTCAGTTGCTTGATCAATAAGAACAATAAACTTAATCAGATAAATATTTTCGGCGTCATAACTAAGATTATAAAAGTCAATTTAGACGGTAAAATCGTTAGATAAACCGAACCAGAACTGCAACATAACTAATAGTATATACATAAATCAAGTGTATTGCTCTCGATGATAAATAGCAACAGAGAGCTTACTCAATCAAATTAAACAAATGTATTAAGCAAAATAAAGAATAATAAATTTATAATTAAAAGGAATCCTAAATTTTTGTACAATTTGAAAAGGAATTATAAATTGTTATACCTAGCCGTTTGGGGTGTGACGGACGAGATAGGATATGAAGATTGGAAGATGAGAGCTTAGAAGGTAGCTGAAGAGATCCAAGGCGGGAGGATCCGACATCGGAGGAAGACGGAGCACCGAGAAATTGTTTGGTAGTTACAAAAGACGCCATTCTCCGTCGTCGTCGTATTGACCTACGTCGGTTTGTTTTCTTTTCAAAATTTGGTGGGTGAAATTTGTTAGGTTTAGATTAAATATAGAAATTTGTAGCCTTCCTTATATATACGGGGGATGGCTGCTAGGCAATATATTTGGAGAGTTTGGCAGTTTGGGTAGGTGAGAGTACAATGGTGGTGTTGGGTGATGTGGGGTCTACGTAGTGGTTGTTACCTACCAATCACCCTTTGCAATTTGTGGTGTAGTGTGCTACTACGAGCAATTCATTTTTCGTTAATTTCTTCTTCTTTTTATTAACACTTAAAATTAGAATGTATAACTTAAAATTAGGTGGCGATAGAATGCGTTTAGCACGGCCCAATATTGTATGAGTTGGAACAATAGATACACAATGATTGTTAGATATAGACAACTTCACAAACTAATTGTTGGGTATCATATGCATTTGGAAGCAAATATTCACTCAATAAACGTTATGTAGTTTCTTGCTACATAATCTTTACATATGTATAGCGATACTATGAACAAAAGGTGATATATTTTGTGATATAAATAGTCTTTCTTTTTTCAGTATGCCGAAAACCTAAAGAATTATGAAGCAATGTCACATGTAAGTACTCATATTTTTCTTGTTCAATAAAGAAAACTCATTTGCTGAAGAGAGAACTTAAGCCAAAAAACTTCAAAAAGATAATAATAAATGACAATGAATGAAATAAACATCGGAGTTAGAGTCTTTCAAAGCGATGAGTAAAGAGCAACAAAGAGCAAGAAGTTGCAGTTTTACCAAAGTTAGGAATGCAATGCGAGCAAAGTTATAACATAACATCACATTCCTACAGAAGTCGCTCTTGAGATTTTTTCTTTTTGTAGCATAAGGTCCACAATTAAGCCTTGGACATCCTGGTTTTAAAGCATGTTATATCCCCTTAAAGGGTAATCATGTAAGCAAAGGAAAATATGGAGTATGAGAAAAAAGACTATATATATAACTTGCTATTGGTTTCTGAAAATAGGAAACTCTTTCGGCAGACTTTTCCTTGCAAAGTAGTTTTCACTGCATCAATGTAAACGTGCAAATAAGTCAATAACTCTTCAGATAAAATATACTTTTCTCTACGGAAGCGACCTCACCAAGAATATAATCATAAAGCACTATCTTTTAGTAGTAATTAATCATTTATATATATTATTTCCTATAATACGGATTATAGGTACCTTTTATGTGGTTATAAGATGTATTTAATCTATTGTATTCATGAATACAGTAGCAAAAATAGGCGTGAATCAAGGAAGTCCAGCTAATCAGTAGTTATATTCAAGTGTATTCGACTGTATTCATGGAGTGAATCATGAAATTACAGCTGGACAAATTATTGTATTCGACTGTATTCACGGCGTGAAATATGTTATTACACTATTTTTAAAACGGAAAGTGAATCAATTAACATAATAGACTCCCAATATAACTCAACAAACTCAATTATAACACACAAATTTTGTATTTTCAATTTTAAAAAGATTCTCAACCGAAAAATACCGCAAAGACATAACAATCTTTAGAGAAACTATATAATACATCTGACTACATGAATTATATTAATTAAAAAGAACTTATGAATACGTTCATGGCATATAGCGAGACTGTTAATACAATGAAATACATAGAATACAATGAAAAACATTGAAATATAATGGAAAAAAAGACAGTGAATACAATGAAATACAACGAGATATATTGAATTACAATGGAAAAAAATGACAACAAATACAATGAAATACAAGAAAATACAGCGTAAAAATCAAGAACCAACAACTTTTTTTATCGCGAAAACCATAAACCCAACATATCTTCGTCCCTCATATTGTCTTCCTTTCACTCGAAATTCACTGTCTCCAAATCTTTAGAAGATGAACAATGCATCAGTTTTAATAATTGACAAAATAAACATGAAGAGCGCTGACTCATGCGTTACTGAACCCTAGAATACAACAAATAGGAAAGCTGACTCATATTGAATATGAACATAGCAATCTTCAAGAATTAATGCATCTATTATAATGATTGGGGCTTTCCACACAATTAAGTTTAATGTCGACGGCAGCTCCGAAGTTAACTTTGCACAAATTCGGTGGAAGGAGGAAGAGATCGAAAATTGTAATGGGATTTGGGAAGAGAATGAGATGTATCAAAGTAGAGAGAGAAAGAAAATAGTATAAGCGATTAGCGTATTTAGTGTTTTAGCGCTAGCAGGTAACCAAAATTAAATATTTTGCTATCAACCCTAAAAGGTATCTATAGAATATAATTTTTTTTTAAATGGTATTTATTTAAAATAAATAAGGTATTAACTTTTTTAGAAGCACTTTTGAGAAAAATACACTTAGAAGTAGTTTTTTAAAGCCTGGCCAAACACTAATTGCTGCTCAAAAGTGTTTTTCAAACTAATTAGTCAAACACAAACTGCTTCTCTCCAAAAATACTTTTAAGTAAAACACTTTTGAAAAAAAAACACACTTCTTAAAATAAGCTAATTTTTGCAGCTTGGCCAAACGGGCTACAAGGAGTCCTGCATAACTTGTTCCTAAACCAACCCCCCTAAGGATATTGGAACCAGCCCAAGCTCAAGCTGCCTAACAATTGTGTAAAATATGAAGATAAAAAAAACGTAAGTGTTAAGAGATAAATAAAAGCTTAAACTAAAACAACATTTTCATTAATACACTGATTGTTGAAATTCCAAAGACCTCCCAAGTATATCATCTCCTTATTTAGGGATGTAACCTCCAATCATTAGAAAATGAAGTTATAGTAAATTTCTACTGTGTAAGCAATTAAGCTCAGCTGCTGTTCTGGAACAAGCTCCTCATATCAATGTTAGCCACAATATATTCAGACTTTGTATGCCAAACAGAAAAAGAAAAACAGAACAACTAAACCTAGAGTAGACCCTCAAGAATATAACAATCTTTTGAAGGAGGGCTCGGCCCAACTTTGGGCGTCAACTCCTCGAGTTCCTTCCTCACTGAACCAAGCTCCTGGTTTAGTTGCCCAAGTGTGAACTGTGTTTCATCAATTCTGTGGGCAAGCGTATGTTGGTGCTGAATTAACTTCTCCATTTTCAAGGCTTCATCAATTTGTGCTAAGCGGGTTTCAATCCAGCTAACATCAATACCAATAAACTTCAAGTCCACAAGATATTGCTTAATGACCTGGAACTGGTTACTATTGTCCATGCTTCCTATTCTGGATTTCTCAAGCAAATCTACTAACTTGGCCAACATCTCCAAGTACACTGACTGCAGCTTACCAGTTATTGCATTGAAGCCAGAGATAGTACTTGGGTAACGCATAATGACTCTACCGAGTATAGGAACATATTGTTGGGCCACTTGGTAACCTGCCCAAGAGACATGCTCACTACCACAACCACGTCCCTCAGTTGGAAGCTGCCTCGGGGTAGAATAAGTACACATCACTTGTAAGGTGTCAGTTGGCTGCAAGGTTGAAGTCGTCGCAGAAGGTTCTGGTATAGGCTGCTGTGGATAGGTAGTGAAACTCTCCCTCTGGGGTTCTGGCCACCCCTCAAAATCTAAGACAAGAGTAGTAGTATATCAACACACCTTGGATTATTTAAAAAATAATAATAATGGAGTAGATTACAAAGGCATTTTGCATACTTTGGACAGTAGAAACAACTCCGACATAATTCCCATTTGACTCTGGTGTATTCTCTAGAAAGAGAGGGTCTGCAGCTAAGAAGATGTCACTGAATACATCACAGTCAAGGACATCAACAGAGGCCTGGTTAGTGGATAGGTCGTTGGAAGCAATCTGAACTAAATCTTGGCTTGATGGTTTCTCTCTATTTTGCTCAAGATATTTGTTCAAGCTTAAAATGAATCTGCTTTTCCTGGAAATATTACAAACAAGCAAATCTAAGAACATGCATTCAATAATAAGGTATCTCCATTTGACAAATTGACAAGTATGTTATAGTTATACCGTGGCTGATAATAGACAGAAAAGAGACGTCCCGTGGCAAAAGCATGGGAGACCACTGCAAGAACTCCTTGAACGGTTTGACTTGAAACTGGTGATGAACCAATATTGTGTCTTCGATGAGCTTGACGTCTAACCCCAACACAAAGTTCACCATTTTCTCCCCTTGAAGCAGGGATATAACAGATTTATAAGGTTAATATGAGAGATTTGGCTGGATTGGTAAGCTTTATTCATAGGGGAAAAATGGTAACACATAACAATTGATTAGGACATATACACTAAGCAATTACCTTAAGAAGATAACTGAATCCCCAGCTACTAATCTCTTACTAGCAACAAATTTACTCCAACCTTTTGTAAGCAAATGTCTTCGAGGTTGGCCTGTGATGTTATTAGAAATGAATTTGTTGCGTACAGGAAATCATAATGCCAAGTGTCAACTTGTTTATGTAACTATAGTGTTTGGTTATAAATCAAAAAAGGAAGAAAAATAGAGCCTCGTACAGAAACTTGTGCGGTAACAGTAAACTAAGTGTTCTAGTTTGCCTCCAACTCCATGAACTTTGCTCTAAAGTACGGTGCGGAAGAAGTATTACCTCGAAATACATGACAAAATCGCCATTCGGAGCCATTAAGGTCTTTTGCTATCAATTCCTGGATTGGTTTCTGCTTGGCAATGTCCTAATTAAAGAACCACGCAGTGCAAGAAAATCAACTTAAAGAGACTGAATCTAAAGCAAAAAGCTCTTTGAAGATAAACATTACCAGGGGAGGAAAACATTTGATGGCATCTTCTCGTCGCACAGTGAGTCCCCAGTTACTATTGGTATCAGAAGCAGTCAAAACCTTGCAGAATGACTGAAACTGCAAATTAAGAGGCTGAGGAGACCAAGCATCAGGAGTTGTTTGGCCACTTTGCTGCAAGTAGTTGTGACTTAACAGTGAGACGTTAACTTTCATCTTTGTATAAATTCTCTTAAAAGGTAATATAACCAAATTCTCACATTTTCTTCTGGGAGTAAAGTAATGTGGGCGTAAGCCTCATCAGTATCAGGTTCCACCTAAAAAGGAAAAAGTAGTTGCCATAATCAGTTGCGCCACATTCCATAAGCGAAAGGAAAAGAAAAACAATTTGACAAAGCCAAGGATATATTATCTTTTTGTACTAATGGAGCAGGATTAATTGTCATTCATGGTTTCATAATCATAAATCACAAAATCATAAATCTATTTCAAAGTCGAGATTAATAAACCAGCAAATATATCCCACTTTTATTCCAACACATTTATGCAAGAACTTTAATCGCTTAATGTAACGACCCGTTCGGTCGTTTTTGGAATTTACGCCGCGATCCCCCATTGACTGCTTCCACTAAGTTTATTTCTGCTATTTTGGTTTTCCCGGACGTTCAGTGTTATGACCCGGAGTGTTTTGGGACACTTAGTTCCTAAATGAGAGCTTAAGAGTTAAAAAATGGTCCGTATTCGGAACAGTGTGAAGATGACCTCGGAATGAAAATACGATGGCTCCAAGGCTCCGCTAGGTGATCTAGGGATTGGAAGCGTGTTCGGAAAGTATTTTGGAGGTTCAGCTCATTTAGGCTTGAAATGCCGAAGTTCAATTTTTTGAAGTTTCCGGTCCGATAGTGAGTTTTTGGTCTGAGAGTCGGATTTGAATTCCGGAAGTTGTTGTAGCTCCGTCATGTCATTTGGGATGTGCGAGCAAAATTTCAGGTCATTCGGGCGAGGCTTGGTTAGGTTTTTGATCGAAAGTGTGTTTGGTTGGAATTTGAAGTTCTTAGGTTTGAATCATGGCTTAATTCGTGTTTCGGCTAAGTTGCACGGACTCTTGAATTTGGGCGTCGTCCTCGTCCCGATACGAGACTTGGACGGGTGCTGGAGCGGGAAACGTCCCGGATACGGTCAACCGACTTCGGACACTTTGACCGAAATCCATCGACAAATTTGGAAGAAAACTTGAGATTTTCATTTCTCAAAATAAAAAATTAAACATATTTAAGTTATGGAAAATGGCATACCTTCCATGTAGTAGTATTTTTGTCTCATATTTGCTGCTTTGTGTGTCAGAGAAACCAAAAATCCAAAGTGCATGTTCTAATTTTGTACTTCATGTAGATGAAACTTTGCCTTGAATTGCTTTCTTTTATTATACTCAATAAATAGCAGAAAAATGAATTCAGATGTTCTAACTTTGTACTTCTGATTTCGTACTTCTTTTTCTCTTAGCCGTATCCCCGCACCCGTATCCATATCCGGATTCGCACCCCCGAATCTTAAAATTTAGATTTTGCCGAATCTGATACTCAGAACTGTCCCCGTATCGGATACCCACACCCGAGTCCGAGCAACTTAGGTTTCCGGCGTTGTTTTAGATGGTTTAAAGATTGGTATAAGTTTGAATGATGTTATCGGATGTGTCCGTAGGTTTCGTTGAGGTCCCGGGGGCCTCGGGTGTGTTTCGAATGCTCAACGGAGCAAATTCAAGTTTGGAAATGTTTGCAGAAAATTGCAGGTCAGAATCCTTCTTCGCGATCGCGAAGAAGCAATTGCGTTCGCGTAGCTGAAGCTCTCCCTTCATCGCGATCGCATCCCAGCAACTCCCTCTTCCGCGTCCGCATCCTAGTAAACGCATTCGCATAGGTCAACTTCAGGACCCTATCTGATTCCTTATACGCGATAGCATGAGCTTTGTCGCGATCGCATAGCTTTAAAACCCCAGCCTTCGCGTTCGCAGCCTTCCCTTCACGATCGCGGAGAGAATTTTTGGTCACTTAAATTTTCCTTCTCTGCGAATGCGTGCCATTCTCCGCGTTCGCGATGAACAACTAACCTGGGCAATACTTAACATTTCAAAAATGAGGTTTTGCCATTTTAATAAAAACCCAAGGTTGGGAGCTCGGATTTGGGAGCAATTTCAAGGGTTTTTCAAGGGCAATCACTAGGTAACGATTCTCTACTCTCCTATGACTAAAACGCATTAATCTAATCGCGAATTCACCCTTTAATTTTGGATTTTTGAATGAAAATTAGGTAAAACTTCTTAGACCTGGCTATGGGATTTTGAGGGGAGCATTTAACCCTCGATTTGGGAGATTTTTATATGGTTAGACTCGTGAGAGTATAAGGGTTCTGAAAACGTGAAAATTATTCGATTCTGAGACATTGGTTACAAGGGCATTTTGGTCATTTTACCTATTTTCACGCCCTAACTTTAAATTAAATAGAGGAATCAGTTGTTTGCAATGTTATTTACGATGTGTAATTGAATTGAATAGATTTGGGACATTTGGAGTCAGATACTCGTGGCAAAGGCGCGGTTTCTAGTGATATTGAGCCGATTCGAGGTAAGTGGCTTGTCTAACCTTGTGTGGAGGACTTTTTCCCTTAGGATTTGTTTTTTGATAATTGAGTGTCGTGTACGTGAGGTGACGAGCACGTACTTGAGCTGATTGATGAAAATCCGATTTCACTTAAGTTGTTGATATTTAGCTTTCTTTCATACTTGTTTTATCCTACCTGAAAATTTTACTTGTGCTAGATTAGGAAAGCATGTTTAGCTGACTTAACTATCTCTTTGCTTAAGTTGTTTAACTGTACTACGTGAAGCATGCTAGGCTAGTTCTATATGCTGCTCCGTTTTTCGTACTTTATTCCTTGGTTTGTTTCTGGCTGTGATTGTGCATTTACATTGGGACTACGGATGTGGGATTCCGGTAGCTCCCCCCTTGTTTGTTTATTTTGGGACTACATGTTCGATTTTCGGGAGATCCCCTGCACTTTTATTTTGGGACTACGGGACGGTGTCCCGGGAGATCCCCTGTCTATTGATGATTGGACTACGAAAAGGTATTCCGGGAGATCCTCTGGTATTGGTACGGGAGTTGGGCTACAGGACGGTATTCCGGGAGATCCTCTGGTATTGGTACGGGAGTTGGGCTACAGAACGGTATCCCGGGAGACCCTCATTGGTATCTTGATATTGAGCTGTGTTTACTCTGTATTTCCGCTTTATCCTTGTAGTTATTATTGCTTCGTTGATTTACCTTATTACACTGTTGCATTTATTATCTTTGTGAGATTTCACACTGTTATATTTTGCCTCAATAGGGTCCTGATCTTTTCTCGTCACTACCCAACTGAGGTTAGGCTTGGCACTTACTGAGTACCGCTGTGGTGTACTCATGTCCTTCCTGCGCATATTTTTCATGTGCAGATTATCCAGGTACCTCTACTCGGACGCACCACCCTTGAGGCGATGAGATACACAGAGACTTCAAGGTATATCTGTTGCGGCCGCAGACCAGGAGTCTCTATTCTGTTCCAGATTTAGTATTCAGTTCATTCGGTTGTTAGAATATTCTAGAGTTTTAGAGCCATACCGTACATTTTTATAGCCTGTGTTGCCCGTGAGTTTCCGGGTCTTTGAGAATTTTAGTAGACTTGTGTTACTGAGTTGTACATACCGAGTGGCATACAGTACAATTTTCTTCTAGTTATTTAATTTTTGTTTACTCAGTTTTTCCAAAATTATTATATTTTCCGCAATATTTGGCTAACCTGATCGTGGGGACTAGATGCCATCACGACATGTTCACGATTGGTGAACTAGGTTCGTGACACTTAAGTAGGCATGGGGATGTGTTCGACAGCTACTATAAAAGATAGGAAACCAACTCCTCTTTGTACAATTGAGACATGATTACACGACATAAGCTCATAAGGCAGATTTAGTCTTGAGAAAAAGGGGAATGGGTAATGATCAACATACCCTGAGCTGAATGTTAATGACCCTGCAGAGCATATCCGTAGGGAGGTCGAATGAAGGTACAATCTGATCAGCTGATTCCTTCAACTGTATATTCAAAGTAAACACGACGAGGAAATTACTTGTTAAATTTAAGCAAAGAATAATAGGAAGACAATAAGAAGAGAAGTTACCAGCTCCATGTGAGTCATAGGGAAATAGTATACTCTCTCCCCAACTATGGGAAGATCCATCATGGGACCTGCACATGCTTTCCATAGCTCTCTATACAGATAGTCACCTAGCAGCAGAGGATTATTAATACATACTCCCTCCGTTTCAATTTATGTGAACCCATTTGACTAGGCACGGAGTTTAAGAAAAGAGAGAAGACTTTTTATCTTGTGGTGTAAAATGAGGCACCTTTATTTTGTGTGGCTATAAATCATTGCATAAAGGTAAATTGTTTCCAAATAAGGAAAGTGGTCATTCTTTTTGGCACGGATTAAAAAGGAAATAGGTTCACATAAATTGAAACGGAGGGAGTATTAAATACTGAATTTTTAGATACAAATAACGGTTTGAACAAAAAAAATCAAAGGGACCCAAATAAGATGGTTTACAAATTAAAAAGAACAAAAAGGAAGGAAGGATAAAAATGGGACTTTACCTTCGACTAAGACATTGTTTTGCTGCTGATGATGTGATGATCCGATTCCACCATCCATATTGTTCAATCAAATCAAGAAAATTCGGCTTCT
Organism: Nicotiana noctiflora; assembly: GCA_032618575.1. Lineage (NCBI taxonomy): Eukaryota > Viridiplantae > Streptophyta > Magnoliopsida > Solanales > Solanaceae > Nicotiana > Nicotiana noctiflora. The sequence continues at coordinate 95,667 of JASVEL010000431.1, forward strand.
CTTTGTGTAAGTTCCGTAAGCAGAAGTTTAGTAGAAAACTCGGATTTTTCAATTGCCATAGCATATTAATAAGCTGCAGGGATAGCTTCTGTTTGTGACATCAAAAAAATATTCTCAGTAGTTGCTAGATGCCCCACAGGAACACACACACACACACACAAAAAGGAAGAAAACACCGCCCACTGAAGAACACATAAAGTCGGATTCTTTAATTTAATGTCTATGTTTGATTCCTTTTTGGTGCTAATCTAATCATTTTTACGACGCGGTTGAAAAAAGAATCCATAAGAACGAGGAAGAAGTTATTACTGACACTTCAGAAAGGAAAGGCACTATTCCGTGTTTTCATGACTTCTCTGTCCAAATTGAAATAAAATAAGCCAAGTAAAACCATTTGCTTAACCACGAGACAAAACAGGAAAAGATAAAAGAGAATGGGAGGGTCCAGGAACGGAGGGAAAACAAAATTCTCAAATTAATAAAATTATTACTAGTGAAGTCATATTGTATCTTTTGTTGTCACAATATAAAGGCAATCATCCAACTAATTAAATGTTTTTGACCCTAACCCTCCACCCTACGAACGTACTGCCTGCCTGTGTGTGCGTGTGTTTGAGTGAAGGTGTATGCCTTGAATTCTACAAAGGTTTGTATTAACAACTTAGAAACTTCTGTCTCAAACTTTTATTGCTCAACTTAAACAAAAATATCATCTTTTCTTATCTATCTTTCATATTGCCACTCGTAGACCTTCATGTTGACTTTAGCTAATCTGAAAAACAAGAAGAGAAAAACAAATTGTCGGCCAACTTCGTGAATATTTTGACATATTAACTTTAAGAAACCCACATTTTGGTTAAAGACCAAAATGAGCCCTAAAACAATTCACTCCAACATAGGCGGATCCAGAGTTCAAAATTTTTGGGTTCCTCTTATAATCTCAAATTAATATACACTAATAATTGGGTTACATATATATATATATATATATATATATATATATATATATATATATATATATATATATATATATATATAAATATTTAATAAATTTTATAATAATAATACAGAGTTTCCGTAAAAATTACTGAGTTTCCGGGAGCCCAAAAACTATACTCTACATCTGCCACTGCGGTCCAAGCTCCAATTGTCCCTAGGAGCTCTACACCTTGCTCCATTGATGAATCAAATACACAACCTTAGAGGCGAAGGTGGAGAATATTTATCACTTAAGCGGTAAGGTCCAAGTGAAGGATAGGGTGCAATAATGTCCTAATGACAACTCTTTTGTTTCTTTTCTTTTCAAAAATGTAAATTTCAAATTAGATTAGTATAACCTACGGATATTACGTTTACACAAAGCGATTAAGTACATAACACGTGTTTATATATACACTTTTATATATAAATATTATATATATATATATATATATATATATATATATATATATATATATATATATATATATATATATATATATATATATATATATATATATATATATATATATATATATATGTATGATGGAAAGTATGGTTTAATGTAATGACCAGCATATCATGCATGTGTATGTCATGGGCGACTTTCCAACCATGCCCATGACCCCTTGGACACGCCCCATGGTGTCCTGGCAAGCCTCCCAACGCCTAACGCCATGGACAGTCTCGTGGTCTTGGCCATGCATGTGCTTGTGTCGCCCTACCAATAGCCTTTGTCAGCGCCTAGCCGCAGGCAAATGCCAACAACACCGCGCACGTAGACTCTGATGCTAAAGACAAAGGTGCCGCAAACGGTACTGCTTCTACCTTGTAAGAATCTAAGTCCTTCCTATTATAAATATAGAGCAGTTTTACTTCATATATTTTCATTATATCTCTCTAGCTTATTTATGCCAAGTCCTATAACTTTGGTTTATTTTTTTTAAAGCATTATTTGGGGGGATCGAGCAAGCAAACAACGCTCTATATTGGTGTCTCCCTCCCCCCCCCCTCGACACCGTGTTGTCTTTCTATAATAGCTTTCATTAATGCAATAAAGCTTTCTTTCATTCTCATTCTCTTTTAAGTTATCTTAATTGCTCTTGACATTGTATGGCACTTATAGTCTCACCTAGCATACGGAGGGGACCCTAGTTGACGGATAGTAACCGCATGGACATCAATTGCTTAGCCTTACATTGTCCTTCCAAGGAATCTCAGGAAGGCTCCGCGTAACAGTTGGTATCAAAGCCTAGGCAAGGCATTTGATGAGGGAATACATTGGCATTACCATCATTTTCAACCATGGTGAATCATGGGGACTGCATTGCAGCTCTTGAAGAGATGGTTAACGTATTACAACATATAATGAATATGGTGCATGATATGAGAACCAACCTAGTGCAAAGGTTAGATGTCCTGGACCGCAGGATGCGGCAGGACGAAGGTGATATTGCCTACATCAGTCACGACTCTAAAGGAGACCAGCAAATGCAGAAATAGAGGTAGCCGGAATTTTCAGTAAATTTGAGGGCCTCCAACATGAGCAGACCGAGGATTTAGCCTATAGAGAACAAGAGGCAAACATGGTGACTTCCATGCAGCAAACCATAGAAAACTTGACAAGACATTTTAATGTTGTCAAAGTTGCACTACAAGGACAACTTTGAGGAGGCGGAAACCAGATAGGGGGTGCTGTGAACCTCGCTCATGTGCCACAAAAGCTAAAGATTCCTGAGCCAAAACCATACAATGGGGATCGGAATGCCAAGGAAGTGGAGAACTTCATCTTCGATATTGAACAATACTTTGATGCCATGGGGGAGTTAGAAGAAGAAAAAAGGTAGCAACTGCCCCCATTTATCTTCAGGGTAATGCTATCACTTCAAGAAATTAGCCTTATTGCGGCGACTAACGTCGCTACAAAATCACTGAAAGTCGCTGCTACAAGTTATCAGAGGCGACTTTTGTGTTGCTACAAGCAAAAGCGTGGCTGAAATGTTTTTGTGGCGACAAAGAATGTAGCCTCTAAACTGTACATTTTCCGGCGACACAGTTGCCACAAAAGGTGAGAAACCTCGCTACAAAATGGCTCCACAAGAACAGAAAATTAAGTTGGTCGCCACTACTATTAATCTTTAGTGGCGACAGCAGTCGCTACCAAAACTATTTTTAGTGGCAAGTTAAGGTCCGCTACTAAAAAAGAACAGCTATTAGTAGCGACACATGTCGCAACAAATATAATAAACCATGAAATACTCAATATCTTTCGGTAGCGACTAAAGTCGCTGCAAAAGAAGATTGGCAAATCTAACATAATATTTTACGTCAAAATTATAGTCGCCACTAAAACTTATCTTCTCAAAACTATATAATGACGAAATTATATATTTTCCTCTAAGAACCAAATTCTCTAAATTTAATGACTATATATATACATAAATTGAACACCAATATTAAAAGCAACCTATAATATTTAAAAATACCAAAAGAATGTCTCAAACTGAATATTATAAATATTTTCATTACTAAAAAGATCTATTCATAATACAAAATTACACTTCATTATGCACCGTAATATAATTGTACGCATACACATATCCCAAAAAAGACAAAATATTAAGTGCCTTGTAATTGCTCCTTGGTCGACACCATCCTTGAATGATACCATTATTTAAGTGCCTTGTCCCTGCTAAAAGAACAATATATATAAGGAACATAATGGTATTTTTTATATAAAAAAACATGCATAGAAAAACTTCAAGGATAACAAAAGTGTCTCAGCTGATTCCTAGATTATGCCAAAGGTTTAATAGCTTTAAGGTTGCTATATATGCGGACAATTGTAAGTAAAACAAACATTTTGATCTAGTTTTCTACTACCAATTGATCAAGAAGATGTAATTATAACTTAAATCCTTCTTTTCCAGGTCGTTAATCCTTTCACAAAATATCCTTTACTGACTTCATGATGGTTACATTTTATCACCATTCTGGTCCTCAGCTAGTATGTAAAAGTAGTGATACTTAAACAAAAATATCCTACTTTTTCCAGTTATGCTACATTAAGAATGAACACCTGAATTTTTTAATGCCTAGTTCTTGTATTAGTCTAAGTCATCAGCTAGAATTTAATTAAGGCACTTCTTGTCAAAAGATTCTGTTCCATTTGATTTAGTTTAAAGGGGGTCTACTAATTAAGTTTAAAGATGATGTGCTTCTTTTTATCTAAAAATAATTATTGGTTCCATATTCAGGACAAACTTATGCTTCATTGGCATCTTGTTCACTCCCTCAATTTCATTTACATTCTTCTACTGGCCTCTTAGTCATGAATCAACACCAAGGTTTGCAAAATCTAGATTTCACCTATAACAACTTAGAACGAGACATGAATTATTGTAAAATTGCAAAATAAACAACATGATCACCAAAAGAAGCAAAGAACTATATGCTTGTACAATGAACAAACTCCAGAACCAAGCCATGCATATCATTTTAACAGTATGAAACTAAATTCAAAGATCTATAACAGAACAAAAACTCGGCATAGCCATACTTGAACCATGAAATCCATAGCTTCAATGACGTATAAAGTTTCATTGAGAGAACTAAGCAAGGCCAGTTATTCTATACATACCATTTAAACAAACAAGAATCCAAAAGAACAAGGAAGAAATAGTCACATGATGCCTAAAAGTACACAACTTCAAAATCCAAAACACATACATCTTATACTTGTACTCTGTTAGCGAAATATCAAATATTAAGTAATAAACCAAGCCACAACAGCACATCAACAAAATACTGCCACCCACCAGTGGAAGGATCCATGATCACATCCTTTCAAACAATGCATGCATTGCATCTGCTCATCGAATGGTGATATGTTGTAACCTGGAGTCTCAAAAAATTTATGCTTTTAATAACCATAACATTTCTCTTCAATAATTTCTTTTTTATTTTTTTGGTGTGATTGGTACTCCTCAAGCCCAATAGTCTATTATCTAAGCCCTGAAGCCCAAGGTTTGCAAAATCTAGATTTCACATAAACAAAAAACACTCCAATAGTCTATTATCAAGAGGATGAAAGTTAAAGAAGGAGAAGTTGACAAGAAGATAGGGAGCAAGTGACAGAAGAAATATCCCGAATGAAAGAAGAAGAAATGCCGAGAAGGAAGAAGAATTGTTAAGAAGCATCGGCGCAAGTACCTGTTGTAGCATTTTGTTCATCAAACTAGCAAATTGTTCCTGCATCCTCTTGTCGACTTCCAGATGGATCCTCTTGTCTACTTCTACACTTGAGTGTTCGCGCTCCTCTGCCAACTTCCTTTGCAACTCAAGTTCCATATTTCTTTGCAACTGAGCAGCCATTTGTTCACGTTCTTCTTACAATTTTCAATCCATCTCGGCTTGCATCTTTTGACGCATAATTTCCATAGCGGAAGACACGCTGGACTCTATGCTTGCCTGGTGCATGTTGCTCTTTTTAGGAGGCTTCTTTCCGTATCCTTTTCCGCGAACATAACATGTTCTCTCACCAAGAACGATGGATAAAATCTCATCTCTAGTCATAGGATGGTCGATCTCTTCAGATTGTTGCTGAGTGACAACTTCTTGGAGTTGACCCTAGATTTATGCATAATCATTTACATCAAAATATTATAAAACACACTGAATGTAACTTACAAAAATAGAAAAATAATAAGTCTATGATTTTAGACAATTACATGAATTTGTTGGGATTGTGGATCCACCCACACTAATTCTCCTTTATCATCCTTGCGTGTATGTTGGATCTCCCAAACTTTATCTGGTGTGTCTATTTCTCCAGTAATAGGATTTCTCTGCAATATAATTTCGGACAAAAAATATATAAGCAAATAAATATGTAAATAACAAAGAAGTATATGTGATGGTAGGGGACTAAATATATTTTTACCGTAGATTCCTCTATTTCTGCAAAAGACTTCGTACCACAAGTATGCTTAGTTACTTGCTTTTCTCTATTTCTTTTGTTCCTCTCACTTACAACCAGTAAGTAAACAGATTAATAGATCACCTTTCAAAGATGTGAATGGTGCCCTTTGGTTGGCAGAATCTTCAGGTATTAAGTTAGTACCTTAAAATCCGGACTTCCAAAATATCGTATTAGGTATTTCCAGTCTTCAAGCTCAACATCTTTAGGTCGATGCGACAATCTTTGTTCATTAGTATTGTACTTAGAGTACAACCTGCTGAGCCGAGCTTTCCATGCTCTAAAAAGCCTTTGCATAGTGCTAATTACAAAGGCTTGAAACCTATGCTCTTGCAGCCCGTTGTAAACTTCAAATTTATCCTATCAATAAATGTAATATTATATTCGATATCCTAACCACATAAATAAACAACAAAAATTCTGGGCAATGTGGGATAACAACAGGCAGCCCAGCTTCTTAAAATTCCAGGCTTGATTTTGAAGAAACTGCTGTCAGAATAATGTTTTAAGAAAAAAACCATTCAACATAAAAAATTCAACTGAAATTACACCAAGGGCAAAGAAAGCAGTAAAGTTGTATAGCCAATTACCAGAAGGAACAACTAAAAGCAACTAGCAAGCAAGGAAATAAAAGCTCACATCAGGTTGACTAAAGTAAGTTATCATTCACTGTTAACCCTTGTCAACTCACACCATCTATATCAGACAAGCAAATGGCTGGTTGAGAGATAACTCAACAAGCATCCCAAAGCTCTATTCATTATTCTGAAGCTATAGTATAAAGAGTGCGTTCTCAGGTGCATTTGGATTCATGATTCAATGGTTAGTTGGGTAGTGTATTTTCTTTATATATGGATGATGCAGATTCAAAGAAATGATTTGGTTACTGATGCAACACTGCCCAGATTTAAAGAAATGCATTTATTCTACATTAGGAGGCTGGAAAGGTATATTCACTAAACAAAATCAGTAGCGTAGATGCAACACTGCCCAGAAAGGTACTCGGATAGACCAAAGTACAATACTTTTTTCAACAAGAAAGTCCAAATAAACTTGAAGAATTGACATGAATTCCAATGGAAATATTGCTTTTTACAAGCAACAGCCAGAGATATCATTTGTACTAGATTAAACTTATAAGGTTAGTATCATTTGTATTAGATTAAACAGCCAGAGAAATCATTTGTATAATGTTAGTATCAGCACAAAAAAAATAACATAGCACATAGGTAATTCAGTTGGCAAGAACTTGATATCAATTAAACTTACGCCATTCTTGTAATTTAGGCAATTCAGTTGGCATCTATCACCATACAAGCAAAGTGTAAAAGGGACTTATCATTTTCACTTGCTAGTCCTATATGCATCTATGATCTATCTAACAAATGCCACCTAATAACCTACCCAGTCAGTGAAACTGAACATTTATGAATTAAGACAATTTTATACCAACAACAGTTAACATAGGCCAAAAACCTCAGAAATGCAGTGACAGCTACAAGCCAGAAGCCTCAAGTCACTCAAGATACTGTGGAAAAGAACTAATATTTCAAAGAGAAGGCACTTGTGACTTGTGCAGTGCATAACAATTCTTTTTGAGCAAACCTGAGTTTCATCGGGAAGGAATTTGACACAATATGCTCCATGCAGTTAGTAGAGAAAGGACAGTTCTTAATTACATGGAGAAGTTCATTATTTAGCAGGTAATATTGCTTTCTTCATCTTTTTCTAATGTATAAGTCATATAACAATTCACTAAGACTATAAATGAATTCAGATACCTATAATATATTGCACTATTAAACTGATGCACATAAAAAGCTTCAAAGGGAATAGGGCAGAGACAATTTCGAGTTGTCCTAAATATGGTCACACACCATACTTATTGGGAAAAAGTTTTGGAACAATCAGGTACCTGAACAATTTTATAGTATAATGGCAACAGAACATATCAAAAGTCAATCTTTCAGAAAAGTTCCAAGACAGACGTTTTTTCTTTTCTTTTTGCACAACAGTTCATGCACAATCATTTGTTAATCATTTCACAGGTTATAACTTTCTCCCCTCTTTTTTCCAAACATTTTGATTATTGACAATGATTCATTTTTCTTCATGTTAAGGTGTTCTAAGGATTTACTTTTCTTCTATGCACTTAAGCTATGTTTCTTTCCCTTTTTTTCTTTCTCTATTGCACATCATACTCTAGCTTGTGCAAGAATTTTAATGAAGAACCACAAAAGCTTTTTCCAAGTTTGGGATCCCCGTTTCATGTACTTGCAGCATTCTATTTAACAAACTCTAATTACCCATAATTCTGATTGTCCAAGATTTCTACTGAAGAAATGTAAAAAAATTCTGTTGTTTTCATAAACTAAAACCAACTACAACTTCAAGTCCAGAAAATTGAGACCCCAAAACTCCATCTGTTAAATGTAGGGGCAGATGTAGAGTTTTAAGTTATGATTCGATAGAACCCACAGTAGCTTTGGACTGTTATTTTCTTTAAAATTTCATTTCCTAATATACAAATTATTAAGTTAGAACGTAATAACTCAAAAGGGATAAAATCCAAAACCCAGAATCCGCTCCAGCATGCATATAAATAAATGTTTGTGTGTGTGGGTATTAATTCCGAACATTGTCACAAAGAATTGGGTGCGGCGTTACATTGGAGATCCCAGAAATTTACCCAAATAGTTTATCAAGACTTAACAAAAAAACAAGAACCCAGAAATTAACCCAAATAGTTTATCAAGAATTAACAAAAAAACAAGAACCCAGAAATTTACCCAGCGTTACGCCATTCTTGTCAATACTAAACTTTAACAAAAAAACAAGAACCCAGAAATTTACCCAAATAGTTTATCAAGAATTAACACTATATATGGCAACAAGACAATGTCACACCTCCTTTTTTACGCACCGGCGGGAGCGCAAGGAGTTTTTCCAATTAAAGGACAATCGAAACGGGATCCATTTTATTAAATTCAGAGTCGCCACTTGGGAAAGTAATGGTGTCCCAAGTCACCGGTTTGATCCCGAACCGAGGAAATTTATGACTTTGTAATACAGTCTGCGAAACTAGAAAACCGGATAAGGCACTCTGTTAACCCGGGAGAAGGTGTTAGACACTCCCGGATTCCGTGGTTTTAGCACGGTCACTCAACTGTACTTTTGCTTTTATCCGATTTCTTTATATATTTTAACTGTGCATTTTTACTGCTCCGCTTTTATTTCTTGGAAGAATTGCGATGTCACGAAAACACATTTTGAGCCGCACCGCAACCAGTACGCCTGCGACTTTAGGGTATTTCAGTTCCGCTGAGAGTAAGATTTGAGTCACATAAATGCGCACCCGTATTTAGGAAGGTAAAATTATTAAAAGCACGCATAAAGCATCTAACGTGTTGATAACTTTGCGGGAGGCCGTGAAAATTTTCTAAACGGCATGTCCCGACGTCTAAGTATTTTAATATGAACATTTAAAGAGGGCCACGCAATTTATGAGTTTTAGTTGGCATGGGGTGCCTCATTTTATTTTTAAAGGTCATCCTAAAGGTGACTATTATTTTCTAGTGAATTTGTCTCTAAAAGAGCCTAATTAATTAGCATTGTAAAATTCGGGCCTCAAGTTCAAATCTGAACTCAAACAAAAGGATAAATCCTCTTAATTTGAATTTGCTACCTAACCCAGAGGCCCAGATTTGTAGTTCAATTTTATTTCACTATCGTCATAACCAATACTTAGTGAGTAGATTGAGATCCTCAGTATGTTCACACCAATATCCAAGGCTTTGGACCTCAAACGAGCCCAATATAAAAGCAAGTAAAGTGGGCTTCATGCATAATATTAGCCTTCATATCAAAGGGTTCGAAACAATCACTGGACATACTACTCGACCTACCACTTGAGACCAAGTCTCATTATTCACCAATTTAGAATTAAACTTCCACTTGAATCAATTTCAATAGCATTGATAATTCAATTCAGGAGATGAAGTTAAAAAAAACTAGAATTTAGATGATCCAATAAACGTATCGAATAGCAGTAAAATAGCAAGTTAATCAACTAATTGTTTTGACATCCTATGTTCTAATTTTATCCATCCAATCTAACTATGATATCAATTCTACTAAGGAGCTGATATTGAACCAGTAAAATACTAGACAACTATTTAGAAATGATGAAAACAATCCAATTAATAGAATGTATTATGTTAATACGTATGAGATACAACCTGTTGATATCCATATGATTATCCCTACTATTCTGAAGATCAATAGTAACTTAACAAGTTATGAGTCCTAATGCCCTGAATGACTAGCACGAATTACAGTAGAACTGAGGTCTTAGTTATACAAATTTGGAAAGTCCACATAGTCCAATGTTCATGTGAATACAAATCAAAACTAAACTTTCTTAAAAAATGCATATTATTTAACATCTATTCAACTATTGATACATAATAACTCAATTGAGTACACATCAGGAAGCCAATTCATCAGGATGTTTATTTCTTTTCCAATTCAAGAGCTACATCGATGCAAATTTGAGATGTGTACCTGGAAATTAGAGGACCAAGGGATCAGCTATGGCAGTGATAGCAACAGTAGCAATAGACCAACAACAAAGAACACACCAAGCAATACCAACAGCAGCAACAAATACAAACACACCAGTAGTAGTCCAAACTACCACACTCAGTGAATCAGATACCACACTCAACAACAAATGACCCAGAAATAAACAAACACCATCAACCAGTGAACCAGCAGCCCAACTTCGACACCCAACAACAAACAAAACAGACCACAGCAATGTCTAAACACAACCAACAGTAAAACCAGTATCAAAACCTCAACCAACAGAAACCACCAAACCAGAAATAGATGCAAGAGACCCCTGTGAACTTCAAATAACAGCCCAATGAAACAGTAGCTATTTTAATCTCTATATCACTGTTTTTTATAAGATCTCTCTGGATATCAATGTCCGTCTATTACTATATTTCCAGAATCCCTTCTCAAAAATCACTACCACTATGTATGTCTGAACTTATTGTAGGTCCAATGTCTATACTGCTCTCTGAGTCCCCCCTCTGTATGTCTAGGCCTCTATCTATATAGCTTTTCAATCCAGCTCCTAGTGGTACTCCCCCATATTAAATAAAACCCCTTGCCCATTCTCTTCTCTGCCTAGCCCTGACACTGGTTTTAACACTACCATATGTCTGGGTATGGAGCTTTTCTATTAAAAATTCCCTAAGTGTAAAGCCTAGGTGGATACCTGCTGTCCAGCAGGTTCCACTGGCCTAAAGCATGTGCACTACACTATTGATTTCCTAAAGCTTCTATCAGCTATAACAAACAACAACTACTAGTTCCAATACACAGACCCGAACAAACAGTCACAAAGTTCAATTTAGACAAAAACGAGCCACTGCCCGAGATTTCACACAAACAAACTCTACGAGATTAGGCGACGCATTCAATTAACTATAACACGTAACATGGATAACAAATTACCCGATAAAACAGTGAATCTAAAAATCTCGGCAACAATGAAACTAAGTATTCGACGACGCTAATCAAAGCGAATACGCATTTGAACACATACGTAATCAAACAAACAATATAGACGAATAATTGACCAAATAAAAAGTCTTTTGAGAAGAAGTGAAAACAGGGGCGGCCAAGAAAGAAAATGCTAAGAATTCAAGATTTGAATTAAATAAATGTATAAAACAAAACAAATACCTAATCGAAATAAACAGGACGGAAGAAATTACCTCAAAGAAAATCGACATCGGACGGACCCGGCCCCAAGGATTCAAATTTTTTGCATTTTGAAGTTAAACGGACTTTAATTGAAGTGTTTTCAAATGAAAACACTTCAATTAAAATCCATTAGCTTCAATTGTTGTTACTTGGACCAAAAGCCCTAATTCTCGAATTCTAGGGTTCTTGAGAGGGGATTTGGGGTTCGAACATTTCTAGCCGGATTCGAACCAAACCAAGCTTGGTTTGGTTACGAGGAAGGTCCGGATAACAATTGGTACGAGTTTGGAGTCAAACGGAGTTGGTTCGAGTTTAACTCGAATCTTCAAATGAAGATTCGAGAAGCTCCGGATCGATTCGAAGCAGATGGTGTGTGGGTTTGGATTGGGGGTGTTGAGGCGATTGTGTGGTGTAAAGTTGAAGGTCATTGGACGATTGCCGCCGGCGGAGGCGATTTCCGGCCGGCGGCGTGCGGTGGTGGGCGGCGGTTCGTCTCTGAGGTTAGAGAGATGGAGTGACAAGGGTGTGATTTGTTTGGGGGGGGGGTAAGGCCGTGTATTTTGAATGCCTAGATCAATCCAGGCCGTTGGATGATGGGATCCGACGGTCCTGATTAAATCATTGGAAAAATAGGGTTGTTTGGTATGGGTCTGAGATGGGTTATTGGACCAGATTGGGGCGTTGGGCCTGGTTTTGGGTCCAGTTAGTGGCCCAGTTCCGACTTGTTCATTCTCTTGTTTGATTTTATTTTTCTTTAACTCTTTAATTTCAAATTTAGTAAAACAAAAATTTTAATTACCCTACAAAAAATCAATTAGATTATAAGAAATACTAATTAAGTTATACTAACGATTAACATCATCAATTAAATATCAATCACACGATTGAGACATTAAATACAAACAATACATATTTTTTGTGATTTTCCATTTTGTCAAATAATTTTGGTTATTTTCAATTGTAAATTAACTCCTAAGAATGCAAGCACAACATTTTTGTATTATATATTTTTTCTTAATTTAAACAAACAAACATGCTTAGACGAATACAAACAACTATCCAAAAATGTCACGAAAAATCTAAAAAGAGCACACAACGAAAAGATTATTTTATTTTTTTTTGAATTTTCGGGAGTAATTCTCATACAGGGCAAAAATCACGTGCTCACAGCTGCCCCTCTTTGCGCGAAAACATGAAGAGTTTTTCGTGCAAAGATAAGTGAGCGGGTACGAGCGATTTTTGCCCGTTTGAGCACTCCGTATGAAGCATTTCTTGGAAAAGTTTGACCGAACCTTGCTTCAAAAGGTCTCCTACATATCCCTGGCTAAAAGGGAATCAGGTCAATGTAGTTCGGGAAGTTTTTGGTAGCTGGGACTACCATGACTGTTGCGATCTTGCTGTCACTGCTGTTACTGCTGTTACTGCTGTTGCCAATGCTTAACTTATCCCCTTATTGCACCGCGCTAAGCAAAAATAAGAAGCTAGACTAAGTTACAGTACAACAAGTTCTTATCTATCCTTTTTAACTTGATCTTGTCATGCTCCTTGCCATCCTGTCTGACTTGATGTTCCTTCTGATGCTTCTTCTCTTCCGCCAATTGTTACTTCGGCCTATCTTGATTGCCGAACTCCGACCATTGGTTCCTTCTTTATGATCTTCGAGCTATTCTCCTTTGCAATCCGAATCTATCTTTTCCGATCCTTGTTGCCTCCCTCTGCTCACGAACTTGGATTCATGCCGGAGATTTCTGTTACATTCAACCACTTTCCTCAACCAAATTAAAAATAGATCGCCACTCCATTCTTCGGTGGGCTCCGTGACTTCAACTACTACTTCAAAATAAAATCGCCACTCCATTCTCCGGGCGGGCTCCCGACTTCAACTACTACTTCAAAATAAAATCGCCACTCCATTCTCCGGGCGGGCTCCCCGACTTCAACTACTACTTCAAAATAAAATCGCCACTCCATTCTCCGGGCGGGCTCCCCGACTTCAACTACTACTTCAAAATAAAATCGCCACTCCATTCTCCGGGCGGGCTCCCCGACTTCAACTACTACTTCAAAACAAAATCGCCACTCCATTCTCCGGGCGGGCTCCCCGACTTCAACTACTACTTCAAAATAAAATCGCCACTCCATTCTCCGGGCGGGCTCCCGACTTCAACTACTACTTCAAAATAAAATCGCCACTCCATTCTCCGGGCGGGCTCCCCGACTTCAACTACTACTTCAAAATAAAATCGCCACTCCATTCTCCGGGCGGGCTCCCCTGACTTCAACTACTACTTCAAAATAAAATCGCCACTCCATTCTCCGGGCGGGCTCCCCGACTTCAACTACTACTTCAAAATAAAATCGCCACTCCATTCTCCGGGCGGGCTCCCCTGACTTCAACTACTACTTCAAAATAAAATCGCCACTCCATTCTCCGGGCGAGCTCCCTGACTTCAACTACTACTTCAAAATAAAATCGCCACTTCATTCTCCGGGCGGGCTCCCCGACTTCAACTACTACTTCAAAATAAAATCGCCACTCCATTCTCCGGGCGGGCTCCCCGACTTCAACTACTACTTCAAAATAAAATCGCCACTCCATTCTCCGGGCGGGCTCCCCGACTTCAACTACTACTTCAAAATAAAATCGCCACTCCATTCTCCGGGCGGGCTCCCCGACTTCAACTACTACTTCAAAATAAAATCGCCACTCCATTCTCCGGGCGGGCTCCCCGACTTCAACTACTACTTCAAAATAAAATCGCCACTCCATTCTCCGGGCGGGCTCCGTGACTTCAACTACTACTTCAAAATAAAATCGCCACTCCATTCTCCGGGCGGGCTCCCCGACTTCAACTACTACTTCAAAATAAAATCGCCACTTCATTCTCCAGGCGGGCTCCCTGACTTCAACTAGTACTTCAAAATAAAATCGCCACTCCATTCTTCGGGCGGGCTCCCCGACTTCAACTACTACTTCAAAATAAAATCGCCACTCCATTCTCCAGGCGGGCTCCCTGACTTCAACTACTACTTCAAAATAAAATCGCCACTCCATTCTCCGGGCGGGCTCCCTGACTTCAACTACTACTTCAAAATAAAATCGCCACTCCATTCTCCAGGCGGGCTCCCTGACTTCAACTACTACTTCAAAATAAAATCGCCACTCCATTCTCCAGGCGGGCTCCCTGACTTCAACTACTACTTCAAAATAAAATCGCCACTCCATTCTCCGGGCGGGCTCCCTGACTTCAACTACTACTTCAAAATAAAATCGCCACTCCATTCTCCAGGCGGGCTCCGTGACTTCAACTACTACTTCAAAATAAAATCGCCACTCCATTCTCCAGGCGGGCTCCCTGACTTCAACTACTACTTCAAAATAAAATCGCCACTCCATTCTCCAGGCGGGCTCCCTGTCCCCAACCAACTTCAACAATAAATCGCCACTCCATTCTTCAGGCGGGCTCCCTGACTTCAGCTACTACTTCAAAATAAAATCGCCACTCCATTCTCCAGGCGGGCTCCCTGACTTCAACTACTACTTCAAAATAAAATCGCCACTCCATTCTCCAGGCGGGCTCCCTGACTTCAACTACTACTTCAAAATAAAATCGCCACTCCATTCTCCGGGCGGGCTCCCTGACTTCAACTACTACTTCAAAATAAAATCGCCACTCCATTCTCCAGGCGGGCTCCCCGACTTCAACTACTACTTCAAAATAAAATCGCCACTCCATTCTCCAGGCGGGCTCCCTGACTTCAACTACTACTTCAAAATAAAATCGCCACTCCATTCTCCAGGCGGGCTCCCTGACTTCAACTACTACTTCAAAATAAAATCGCCACTCCATTCTCCAGGCGGGCTCCCTGACTTCAACTACTACTTCAAAATAAAATCGCCACTCCATTCTCCGGGCGGGCTCCCTGACTTCAACTACTACTTCAAAATAAAATCGCCACTCCATTCTCCAGGCGGGCTCCCTGACTTCAACTACTACTTCAAAATAAAATCGCCACTCCATTCTCCAGGCGGGCTCCCTGACTTCAACTACTACTTCAAAATAAAATCGCCACTCCATTCTCCGGGCGGGCTCCCCGACTTCAACTACTACTTCAAAATAAAATCGCCACTCCATTCTCCGGGCGGGCTCCCTGACTTCAACTACTACTTCAAAATAAAATCGCCACTCCATTCTCCGGGCGGGCTCCCTGACTTCAACTACTACTTCAAAATAAAATCGCCACTCCATTCTCCGGGCGGGCTCCCTGACTTCAACTACTACTTCAAAATAAAATCGCCACTCCATTCTCCGGGCGGGCTCCCTGACTTCAACTACTACTTCAAAATAAAATCGCCACTCCATTCTCCGGGCGGGCTCCCTGACTTCAACTACTACTTCAAAATAAAATCGCCACTCCATTCTCCGGGCGGGCTCCCTGACTTCAACTACTACTTCAAAATAAAATCGCCACTCCATTCTCCGGGCGGGCTCCCTGACTTCAACTACTACTTCAAAATAAAATCGCCACTCCATTCTCCGGGCGGGCTCCCTGACTTCAACTACTACTTCAAAATAAAATCGCCACTCCATTCTTCGGGCGGGCTCCCTGACTTCAACTACTACTTCAAAATAAAATCGCCACTCCATTCTCCAGGCGGGCTCCCTGACTTCAACTACTACTTCAAAATAAAATCGCCACTCCATTCTCCGGGCGGGCTCCCTGACTTCAACTACTACTTCAAAATAAAATCGCCACTCCATTCTCCGGGCGGGCTCCCTGACTTCAACTACTACTTCAAAATAAAATCGCCACTCCATTCTCCAGGCGGGCTCCCCGACTTCAACTACTACTTCAAAATAAAATCGCCACTCCATTCTCCAGGCGGGCTCCCTGACTTCAACTACAATTTCAAAATAAAACCGCCACTCCATTCTCCGGGCGGGCTCCCTGATTTCAACTACAACTCACTGATTTCCTCCTATCTTGATTACCTTCCTTTGCCTCTTGTACCGTTTTCTTCTTCCTGTATTGCCTCTCGGACCACCTTCTTTTCTGAATTAACCTGTCTTGGAATTGCCTTCCCCTGGGTCGTATTACTTTTTCTTCTCGCCACTCCATTCTTCAGGCGGGCTCCCTGACTTCAACTATAACTTCAAAATAAAATCGCCACTCCATTCTCCAGGCGGGCTCCCTGACTTCAACTACTCACTAACTCCATCCCATCCACGTCGCCTTCCTTTGCTTTCTGTACCTTTTCTTCTTCCTGCATCGCCTATTGGGCCACCTCTTCTTCTGAATTATCTTGTCTTGGAATTGCTTTCCCCTACGTCGTATTACTTTTGTTTTGGCTGCTGGGGATATCTTTGGAACTATTTACTCACCTACTGGGGATGATGCTACTGAGGAAGTATTCTTTGTTTCCTTCACCCCTCATTCTATCTCGGACTCGCCGGGGTTGAAATGTTATGGACCGGGGATTATCCTGGCGGGGGACCCCTTTTCCTCTTCCTTCTTCCCATACCTCCTCTGGGACTCACGCTTTTGCTTCCTTGAACAAATTATGGGATATAATACTGCTGGGGGAATCTCGAAGCCATTGTTTCATTTTTCCAACAACTGCTGGGGATGATACCAGGCTCAAAGATCACCCCATCGTGTTGTCTGGCCTTTCTCAAAACTATTCTGCTCGGAGCTGGTATTTCCCGAAATCTTGTGTTGCTTTCTACCCTTATCCATTGGGTCTTTGCTTTCAAGAAAATTTTCGCAACAGGAGAAAATTTTCTGCCCCAGTTTGATAAACTTCTGGATGGTATGCTTTTCCGCCAACGAACCCTCTTTTCCTGCTTTAAATCAAAGAAAAATTGTTAGTTTCAAAACGCAGTGAGTGGTCGTGCCACTCTTGTTGGGGCCATTTTCTTTTCTCTTTCAACTGCTTGGCCTCTCTCGAACTTTGAGGACGACGTTGACGCTTGCTGGGGACGATGCTCTTTCCACAAACGGTTTCTCATCTTTCCTTTTATTCCAATCTTTGGTTCGATGCGACTCTTTTCAGCCGGTGATCTGTTGCGTGAAATCATCTTTCGGACGTGCCACATGTGTCCATCATACTCCGTAATTCCTGTGAACCTTCAAATCAACCTGTCGTCCCAATCTTACTATCGGAACGACTTCTGCCTTATTACCTCGTTCCACGCCTATTCATTTTCATTATACTGCTTTGGGAGACTTGGTAGTAAGCTTTGAAAAATCGATTTTCGAAAATGAAAGAAAAGAAAAGAATGTTGACCGCAAATGACAAAAGAAAAGGAAAACTTTTCTGAACTCAAAAATAGGAAAACTTATCTGAATGTGTGCCTGATCCAATGGTTATGCCGCGCCTTTGAGATTAAACTACCCGGTCTATTCATGTCAATCACTTTCTGATGCCGCGTTCTGCTAGAGGTAAACGGATGTCCAAACCTTGTTTCATGCAGACATCTTGTAACCATCTCGCCCTGTCACCTCACAGTGCCCTTCAAAGGGTTTTCACTACTGAGATTCTCTCATTTCTCTCTACCTCCCGTCGCCTTAAGGTGCCCGTAAAGGT
Source organism: Nicotiana noctiflora (assembly GCA_032618575.1). Taxonomy (NCBI): domain Eukaryota; kingdom Viridiplantae; phylum Streptophyta; class Magnoliopsida; order Solanales; family Solanaceae; genus Nicotiana; species Nicotiana noctiflora. The sequence continues at coordinate 113,990 of JASVEL010000431.1, forward strand.
TTTCACCGTAAGACTCTCTCATTTTACTCCTCTTAACTTCCTTCGCCTTAAGGTGCCCGCGAGGGTTTTCACCGTTAAGACTCTCTCATTTTCGTTTTCATTTCCCTGCGGTGAGGGTATCACCCATGAGATTCCCTCTAGAGCATTATCCCTTTTCGGCTTGTGCATCCTGGATTCAACCGAGGGTCGGAATGTCACTTTTGGCTTTCACTCACATGACTTGGCATTTCTCGAATACTGATCGAGAGGTCTTTTTGGTTCTTAATGTGGTTTCTGCGCATGAGGCTAAAGAAAAAGGGTTCAACCTCAACGGTTAGCTCATTACAACTTTCGGAATCCACACTATCTTTCAAACGAAACAATGACTTCTGCCCCAGTTTTGTTGCTTGGGGGATCTTCGATTTTTATTTTATTATGACCGAGCCGTGTGGCGCCTACGTATCCTTCTTGAGGAATCGGGTCGAACGTAGTTCACTTTTTCTTGTGTTTTTTTTTTTGTTTCTTTTTCTATTTTTTTACGCATCTTCCTTGATGATTCCGAAAAAGGGTATATGAAAGAATAATTAAGGCTCAAAGGGGAAAACAAGGGTTAAAGTGTTTGGGTAGTAGAAAAATTGCCTATGTCATTTCATTCTCCGAAAAATGCCAAATACACACAAATGAAACCAAACGTTGACAAATGCATTAAAGAATTACACATAATATCTCTTGATTGCATCAGAATTGATAGCCATATCGGTGCATCTTCCCTCAACATCAGTTAGACATAGAGCGCCGTTGGATAATACTCTAGTCACCACAAATGGTCCCTGCCAATTTGGAGCGAACTTGCCTTTCGCTTCGGCCTGATGTGGTAGAACTCTCTTCAACACATGTTGTCCCACTTCAAATTTCCTGGGACGTACCTTCTTGTTATATGCTCTTGCCATTCTCTTTTGATACAATTGGCCATGACATACCGCTGTCAATCTCTTTTCGTCGATCAAGCTCAATTGCTCTAATCGGGTTTTGACCCACTCATCATCGTCAATCTCAGCTTCAGCGACAATTCGGAGGGATGGAATTTCAACTTCTGCGGGTATTACTGCTTCAATCCCGTATACCAACAAGTAAGGAGTTGCACCTACCGAAGTCCGGACGGTAGTGCGATAACCCAAACAGTGCAAATGGTAACTTTTCATGCCATTGCCTGGACCCTTCTACCATCTTCCTCAATATCTTCTTTATGTTCTTGTTTGCTGCCTCGACCGCACCGTTTGCTTTTGGGCGATACGGTGTGGAATTTCGGTGCGTAATCTTGAACTGTTGGCAGACCTCCTTCATCAATCCGCTGTTAAGATTTGCACCGTTATCTGTGATGATTATCTTTGGAATTCCAAACCTACAGATGATGTGGGAATGTACGAAGTCCACCATCGCCTTCTTGGTCACGGATTTGAAGGTTTTGGCCTCCACCCACTTGGTAAAGTAATCGATCGTTACCAGAATGAACCTATGACCATTGGAAGCCGCCGATTCTATAGGTACAATAACATCCATACCCCACGCAACAAATGGCCATGGCGCTGACATTGTATGTAATTCGGTCGGTGGAGAATGAATCAAATCTCCGTGCATCTGACACTGATGGCATCTTCGCACGAAACTTATACAATCCCGCTCCATAGTGAGCCAATAATATCCTGCTCGAAGAATCTTCTTTGCCAATACATACCCGCTCATGTGTGGTCCACAAACTCCGGAGTGTATATCTGTCATCACTGTTGTGGCTTGACTCGCATCTATACATCTTAACAATCCCAAATCTGGGGTCCTTTTGTACAGTACCCCTCCACTAAGGAAGAATCCGTTCGCCAACCGCCGAATAGCCCTCTTTTGATCTCCGGTTGCCTGCTCTGGGTATATTCCTAACCTGAGGTACTCTTTGACATCATGAAACCATGGCTCACCATCCATCTCTTCTTCTATCACATTACAATAAGCATGTTGATTCCGGACTTGGATATGTAACGGATCGACACGAACCTTGTCTGGGTGATGCAGCATCGACGCTAAAGTAGCTAGAGCATCGGCAACCTCATTATGCATCCTTGGGATGTGCCTGAATTCCACTGATCGAAAGCACTTGATCAGATCATGCAAACACTAACGATACGGGATAAGCTTTAGATATCTGGTTTCCCATTCTCCCTGAATCTGATGTACCAGAAGGTCCGAGTCCCCCAAGACCAAGATGTCCTGTACATCCATGTCCACCGCTAATTGCAACCCCAAGATACATGCCTCGTACTCGGCCATATTATTGGTACAATGAAAATGCAGTTGAGCAGTAACAGGATAATGATGTCCTGTTTCAGAGATAAGCACAGCCCCTACTCCGACTCCCTTTGCGTTCGCCGCTTCGTCGAAGAAAAGCTTCCACCCCGGCTCCTCGGTTAGTTCCAACCCATCAATTTGCAATACTTCTTCGTCTGGAAAATACGTCCTCAAAGGTTCGTATTCGTCATCAACAGGATTCTCGGCTAAGTGATCGGCTAGGGCTTGAGCTTTCATAGCCGTCCTTGTCACGTATATGATGTCGAACTCCGTAAGTAATATTTGCCATTTTGCCAACCTCCCTGTAGGCATAGGTTTCTGGAAAATATACTTCAACGGATTCAAATGCGAAATGAGGTAAGTGGTGTAAGAAGACAAATAATGTTTCAACTTTTGGGCTACCCAAGTCAAAGCGCAACATGTCTTTTCTAGATGAGTGTACTTGACCTCGTGGATCGTGAATTTCTTACTGAGGTAGTAAATGGCCCGTTCCTTCCTGCCGGTAAGATCATGCTGCCCCAGTACGCAGCTGAACGAATTCTCCAAAACCGTCAGATAAAGAATCAGGGGTCTGCCCGGTTCAGGCGGAACTAGTACGGGTGGATTTGACAGATACCCTTTGATTTGGTCAAACGCTTCCTGACATTCCGTCGTCCATTCTATCGCAGCGTCTTTCTTCAATAGACGGAATATGGGTTCACAGGTTGCCGTAAGCTGGGCAATAAACCTACTGATGTAATTTAACCTTCCCAATAAGCTCATTACCTCTGTTTTATTCTTTGGCGGGGGTAACTCCCGGATGGACTTGATTTTGGATGGGTCCAACTCAATGCCCCGTCGGCTGACGATGAATCCTAGCAACTCTCCTGATGGCACTCCGAATGCGCATTTGGCTGGATTGAGCTTGATATCATATCTTTGAAGTCTTTGAAAGAACTTCCTGAGGTCGGCGACGTGGTCTTTTCGACGTCTAGATTTTATGATCACATCATCCACGTACACTTCAATTTCCTTGTGTATCATGTCATGGAATACCGTAGTCATCGCCCTCATGTATGTTGCCCTTGCGTTCTTCAAACCGAACGGCATCACCCGGTAGCAATAAGTCCCCCACGGTGTGATAAAAGCCGTCTTTTCTGCGTCCTCTTCATCCATCAAGATTTGATGATATCCCGCATAACAATCCACAAAGGATCCGATTTCACGTCCAGCGCAATTATCAATCAGGATATGGATATTGGGAAGCGGGAAATTATCCTTAGGACTTGCCTTGTTGAGATTGCGGTAGTCCACGCATACTATGATCTTTCCGTCTTTCTTCGGCACCGGTACTACGTTAGCCAACCATTCAGGGTATCGAGTGACATGAATGACTTTCGCCTGCAACTGCTTGGTTACTTCCTCTTTGATCTTTACACTCATCTCCGTCTTGAATTTCCGCAGTTTTTGCTTGATGGGAGGATATGCCGGATCAGTGGGTAATTTATGAACCACTAGATCGGTGCTGAGTCCCGGCATGTCGTCGTACGACCATGCGAAAATGTCTTTAAACTCTACGAGTGTTTTGATCAATTCCTCTCTCAGGTTGGGTTCAATATGGACACTTATTCTGGTTTCTTTGACGTCATCCGTGTTCCCCAGATTAACAGCCTCAGTATCATTTAAGTTTGGTTTGGGTTTTTCTTCGAAGTGACTTAATTCTTCACCGATTTCTTCTACGGCTTCATCATCGCCGTATTCTGACTCACTCTTGTCACTTCTTATTTCATGCGTTACTATTTCCAACCCGATTGACTTTCTAGACTGGGTTGATTAATCTTTAAGCACGCCATGTCATTAAGATCAGTTGAAAGAAGGCTGTTGAGAAAAGTAAAAAGAAGGAAAATAAACAAAATTAGACACGAAGGGAACAAAATTTCATTAATGGGAACAGTACAAGGAAAAACAAACTTGCAAACTCAAATCGAAATGAACTGAAACAAACGGATTTTACTCCGGGGACAACCCCCAACACAAAATTTCGAAAAAACACAATCCAAAACAAACTACCAAGACTCCTTCCGGACAGGGAGAGGAGTAGCCTTCCAATTATTCAATTTTGCTTTCGATCCCACAAATTGTATCTCGGCATGGCTGGATCCCTCGCCGTCCTCGAGCATGCATACATCTGCAAATAGGTCCTCGAACTTTTTTAAGAACTCTTCGTCTGTCCTAACCATAGGACCGGGAATCTTTGTCGTCGAATGTCCTCTTACTCCAGACGTGACGAAAGATTGGGAAAGGCGTGGAACCGGCTTCGGGAGCACCCATGTCTTCTGCTTATTCTTCTTGGCTTGCTGGATGTCCTCTGATGTTGGCTTGAATCCCAAGCCGAAGGTTCCTACGTTTTCGACCACAGATACCGGTTGTATGATTCCTTGCAGAGATGCACCTAGACCTTTGCCGGGTATGAAACCATGTCCCAACATTTCATGAGCCACCATGACGTCGGCAGTAATTATTCTGTCATTGGGAATGCACTCCCCTTCTGGAACTCGGTTGGTGGATACCACATAGCAGATCTGGTATACCCACGGCTCAACATCTTCTTCTGTCTCAACAAAGGGGACGATGATGCCTGGTTGTAGATCATTCTCTCCATGGACGACGATCTCCTGTTGGTCCCACTCAAACTTGACGAGTTGGTGTAGGCTGGATGGAACTGCTCTTGCGGCGTGGATCCATGGTCGCCCTATCAGCAGGTTATATGACACTACCACGTCCAGCACTTGGAATTCCATGGTGAACTCCACTGGCCCAATTGACAAGATTAACACTATGTCACCAACCGACGCCTTGCCTCCTCCATCAAACCCTCGAACACATATGCTGTTCTTGCGTATCCTGCCGATGTCTACTTTCAACTTGTCCAGTGTAGAGAGAGGACAAATGTTAGCACTTGACCCATTATCGACAAGGACTTTGGTAACCACCGACTCCTCACACTTTACCGTAAGGTATAAAGCCTTGTTGTGCTCGGTTCCTTCCTCGGGCAATTCATCATCGGTGAAGGTGATCCGATTCGCTTCGAAGATCCTATTGGTGATCTTCTCCAAATGACTCACTGAGATTTTATCAGGTACGTGGGCCTCATTCAAAACCTTCATCAAAGCTTGCCGATGTTCTTCCGAATGTATCAGCAAGGATAACAATGAGATTTGCGCCGGAGTCTTCCTCAGCTGCTCTAAGACAGAATAGTCATGCAGCTTCATCTTTTTCAGGAATTCTTCTGCCTCTTCATCAGTTACCGGCTTTTTCAATGTTGCCGGGGTGATCTTCCTCAATTCCGCAGGGGCAAAACATCTCCCCGAGCGGGTCAAACCTTGCGCTTCGCAAACTTCCTCCTTCACTTCCTTTCCTTTGTAGGTTGTCATAATCCAAGCATAATTCCATGGAATAGCTCGGCTATCAGTTATTGGCAACTGTATTGCTGGCTTGATGATAAAAGGATCCATTCGAACGCCTGCTACCGTCAAGACGGGCTTAGTTGCTGCCCCTGGTACACCTATTTTTGCTTCCACCGGCCTCACCGGTACTTCGTTCACACTTTCCTTTCCTGCTTCTGACCCTCCTGGTATGTCCTTTTTGCAAATAGATGACTCATCAAGGCTCGGTCCCTTTCTCATTCCTACCCCGCTAGACTTGATCATCATTACAGTCTGAGGGGCTTTCTCCTTTCCTTCTTCTACTCGTACCAACTCGATCATGTTGGTCTTATGATGAGTTGGAAGTGGGTTTTGGTTGATGTTGGGCTCTGTTGGAGTCTGGACCTCAATCCTGCGAGTATCGATGAGCTCCTGGATGGCCGTTTTCAACCTCCAACACTTTTCCGTGTCGTGTCCTGGACATCCTGAGCAGTATGCACAATTTACTGAATGGTCCAGGTTCTTCGGAAGAGGGTTTGGTAGCTTGGCTTCAACCGGATTTAGCAACCCTACTTGCTTCAACCGGTGGAACAGACTGGTGTAAGACTCTCCTAAGGGAGTGAAAGTCTTTGGCCTCGGCGCCCTATCGCCCCTGAATGCCTGGTTCGGACGGAAACTCGCGCCCGAGGGGTTTCTGTAAGCTCTTGGGGGTGGATAATTGTTCTGCGGGTTTGGTGCACACCATGGTGCTTGGACGGGAGGTGCAGAATAGAACTGTGCGTGGTGAACAGTAAAATGGGGATCAGGTGCGGGATAGTAATGTTGCGGGTGGTTATATGGATTGTGGAAGTAATTTTGGTGGTGAGGCTGGGGCGGGCTATATTGGGGTGCAGGGCCTCTGTTTCTGAACCATGTCCCGGACTCGACTGCCGCGACTTCCTCTTTCCTCTTTTTCCCAAGTACTCCTCCAGTGCCACTTTGGATAGCCTGAGTGGTGGCTTTCAATGCTGAGTAGCTCATGATCTTGTTGGCCTTCAAACCTTCCTCGATCATAGCCCCCATTTTTATCACCTCGGTGAATGATTTGCCCACGGACGTTACCAGATGTCCGAAATAGGTTGGCTCTAGTGTCTGCAAGAAGTAATCCACCATCTCGCTCTCTCTCATCGGCGGATCTACCCTGGCTGCCTGTTCCCTCCAGCGGAAACCAAATTCCCTGAAACTTTCAGCGGGCTTCTTCTCTAATTTTAGCAATGATAAGCGGTCGGGGATTATTTCAAGATTGTACTGGAACTGGCCGATAAAAGCTTGAGCCAAATCATCCCACGTAAACCATCTGTTGGGGTCCTGTCTAGTGTACCATTCCAGCGCAGATCCTCCCAGGCTCTGACCGAAGTAAGCTATTAGAATCTCGTCCCGTCCTCCGGCTCCTCGCATTTTACTACAAAACCCTCGGAGGTGGGCTACAGGATCACCGTGCCCCTCGTATAGGTCAAACTTGGGCATTTTGAACCCGGCCGGTAATTGAACGTCGGGGAACGGGCACAGATCCTTGTACGCGACACTGACCTGATTACCCAAACCGTGCATGTTCCTGAAGGACCGCTCCAGGCTTTTAACTTTTCTGATAACTTCCTCATGTTCTGAACTTTGGAAGTACTTTTCCGGTTCTGCCGGATTATCCCAGTGAGGGGTATGTGATTGCGGTTCAGGAGCCCTAAAAGTAGGCTCTGGAGGATAGTAAGAGTTGTCATGGATCTGAACATGCGGCTCGCCGGACGGCCTTTGTAGAGTAGTAGGTGGAGGTGCCACAAAAACAGGGGTGACCGGAGGAGGATTTGGTTTGGCTGGTGGAGTGTGGGTGGCATATGGGTTTTCCCCCCTGAAAGTATGGATAGATCGGGGCGCTTGTCGAAGGATCGATGGGTGGATGTTCTGGAGCTGAGGCGAGAGTAGGGAGGTTTGGCGAGGACTGTCCCCTAGCCCAGGCTAGGTGCATCTCTGTTATCTGATGTCTCAACCATTCTACCTCCTCTTTCATGATTTGCATCTCCGATTTCTCTTCCTCGAGACTTTTACCGGAACTAGACATACTTGCTGTAATTGGCCCTTTAGATCTAGTACGGTAATGGTGACTGGCCAGTATATTCTGTCAAACCAACTGCTAAACTTTTCTGGAAATGCAACAAACTTGTTAGTTTACCGAGTTTAACAGATATGTTACAGCACGTTGGATGTAATGCACCTAACCAAATTACCCTTTCTACATGCACACGTAACATGCGTCATTCCAGCTTTTCTCTTTTTCTCTTTTTCTTTTTCTTCTTTTTCTTTTCTTTTTCTTTTCTCTTTTTTTTTTTCAACTATCCTTGAAAGCCTTATTGTTATTAACCTTCGTGTCTTTTCCTTTCTTTTTAGTGGTGGTCGAATCTTATGTGGATTGCCTACGTATCACGTCCCCGCGTGAATCAGACCGAGCGTAGTTCTGGTAACAAGATTGTGGCCAAATTTAGTAACTTTTATATCAAATAAAGCCTTAAAGTTACAAAAAATGTCTTGCAATAATCGACAAAATAGAGAAAAACTTGACTCGAAAAGGAAAATAAAATGCCAACCATCTCGACTAAAAATACATTTTTAAATCAGAAGTCTAATGCTCTAAAACTCCTGGGGGCCCGCGAGGCATCATTCGGCCTTGCTGCGGGCCTTGGTGTAAGGTCCTCGTGTAGTCCCCTTAAATCTCTCATGATCTGATGAACGTAGCCCATAACCGAAGCAAAAAGGGCAGGGCGGGGCATCTGTTCGCAAGCTAAACACTTCATGGTAACATAGTGCCCTATTTCTCCAATTCTGTCCTTGATCATGTCCCTTTCTCCGAGTAGCTGTTCTATCTGCTGGTTTTTCACCCCCAATCTTTGAGCGTTGTTGGTGACTTGGTCTAGGAGCCTGTCTATTTGTTCTTGCAGTCGGGCCATCAAATTGTGGCAACGGTCGAGGTCTGTTCTGGCATCTCAGGCTTGCTTGAAAACCCGCTCCCTGAGGATAACATTTGCTTCCCTTAGACTAGTGATGATCTCGGTGTAATCTTCCTCTATCCATTGCAGGTGAAGCGCTTGTTGATGTGCCTCCTTTTTCCAGCTAGCACGGACCCTCATTGTTTGGGCCTTCGACTCTTCCACTTCTCTTTGGACATCGTCAACTTGGCTTCTCAAACCTTTTAACAATTTTTCGTCTGCTCGACTCCTCAATTGTCTGTCAGCGTCCCTTTTCATTTGCTGGATCTGAGCCCTCAAAAAGTCATTTTCTTGTGCCAACTTCTTTTTATCTCCCTCGTCGGCAGCGTCTTGCATATCCTTTTCAAATTGGAGATCTTGGACTCGTTGCTCTATCTTACCGATCTTTGTCCGGTAAACCTCTTCTTTAGCTAACCAGTCCCATTGTTCTTGTGACTCTTCAGCAAATTCCTTGAGGTGAGGTCTTTTGGCTGGTCTTTCACCCGATATTTCTCCTTTGTACCAAGTAAGATATCCGGGCGCAACCTCTCCTCTAGCTCGATTTTGCACACAAGTGTTTGCCTCCAGATATTGGCATTTGCTCCAGATCTGGCAGACCCTTGCTTCTGGGAATTGACCATCGGGACCAATTTCAATAACCTGGGTACTCAGGTCTTCTTCTTTGGGTACTATCTGGCACCTCCCGAGCTGTCTCAACACCCGATGGGGCGTTGAATGCTTTTAAGTCCCATTAAGAGAAAGGGGGACCTAGCCGCTGGCATGTACACGATTCTGTCTATCCGTAACCAACCCAACGTCCATTGTATTCGACTTGCGCTGAGAGCCTGAAAGTATGCCCTCCGTGCCAATGTTCCTTCGGGCAGGACGGTCCTATCAATCCTTGTATAAAATTCGCTTATGCAAGTTTTCTCAACCAACCCATATCTCAAGAATTGGGTACGGTGACACAGGTGCTCGATCATCCATATCTGTAGCAGTAAATTACAGCCTTCGAAAAAATCTCCTCCGGCTTTGTAGACTGTGAGGGCTCGATATATGTCTGACAGTATCATATGAGCAAGAGTACTTTCGCTTTGGTCAAGCAAAGTACTGACGACTCCGGCTATCTTTATATCAATGTTCCCGTCTTTCCTTGGGAATACCACGAGTCCTAAAAAGGCTATCATGAAAGCAACTCGTCCGTGCTCCTCCCATTTCTGGCGATTACCCTTGCTGCATAATTTGTTTTCTGGCTTGTCGAAACCTCCCGCATGCCCGTACCTTTGATAGATGAAGTTTAAAGTACAAAACCCTCGTGCTAGATCCGGGTTACGTACCGTTCTGGCCGTCTTCAGTGAGTCTAAAAACCGGTGTACGGCGACAACCCTGGGGGCGATTAGATATTAATGCCCCAATGGTATATTAGTGTTTCCAATGTATCCGGTCATCTCCTCCACAGTTGGGGTGAGCTCGAAGTCCGAGAAGTGAAAGACATTGTGTGCGGAGTCCCAATATGTGACTAATGCTCTTTTGATGTCCCCACGAGGTTTTATTTCAAGCAGACCTGTGAGACCTTTCAAATACTTTTTAACCTCATCCTGCCCTTCTTTGCCTAGATCATCCCACCATAGCCGTATTTGTACCGGGATTTTAGTCATGAGTGAAAAGGGTTCATTTTGAATCGTGATCATCCTGCACATTTATTTAAAGAAAACGATCATTTTGGCTGGCAATGATTTTTTCAAAATTTACAGATTTTGGTATATATTTTTTTTTTGAAAAATGGCAAGTTGGACCCGACGGGGGTTGCCTACGTATCTCATATCCGGTGAGAATCAAACCCGCGTAGTTCGGTCCGTCAAGACAAACTATTTTCTTTTATTGCCCGATAAAGAAAACAAATTTTGTTAAGACCTATTGTCGGCGAAGTCAATCTTCCGTCGTCTTTTATTAGCAAACTGCACTATTGATTTGTTGGTACAACACATTTTTGTTTTTTCTGAAAATATCTATCTACCCATATTGTTTCCTTTTGTTTTTCGTATCTCTTCTGTATTTAAAAGCCGGTCAGCATGCAAATTCGAATAAATGCTTGAAACAAACATGGTATAGCAGGATGGTCTTTTCATTTCCGGTTGCATGTCCTAGACGGACCCAACCCCTGTGTTGAGTCCCCTAAGTCAAATGCAACGTGATGCAAATAAGCGTTTCCTACTAGGGATCCGGTATGCAGTTATGTTATTCTAAGTTTAAAACCTCGGTGCATGATCTAGACTGTGTACCCAAGCGGACAACTCGGGCTGAGGAAGGAGAGCTCCTTTCCGGGAACCAAAAGGCCAACCGGCTTAGAAACTTTCCGAGCCTCTTCATTATTTCGGGGCATGACACTAACAGAATAAGGAGTCTCAACCAGTGAGCACATCCCCGGGGGTGAGAAGTGAAGGGTTTGCGGCACAGTTTTATATACAGTTCACGCAATATCAAAGCGATAAACATATAATAGTTTGCATATACAGTGCAACTAGTATCAAAGCGGTAGACATGTAGCACATTAATTAAACATGTAGTAAAATCAGATAGAGACAAAGCAACAATTTAACTGAGCTCGAATTCTTAGACCCTGAACCGAAGTTCAGAGCATTTTTCCCCAGCAGAGTCGCCAGAGCTGTCACACCTCCTTTTTTACGCACCGGCGGGAGCGCAAGGAGTTTTTCCAATTAAAGGACAATCGAGACGGGATCCATTTTATTAAATTCAGAGTCGCCACTTAGGAAAGTAATGGTGTCCCAAGTCACCGGTTTGATCCCGAACCGAGGAAATTTATGACTTTGTAATACAGTCTGCGAAACTAGAAAACCGGATAAGGCACTCTGTTAACCCGGGAGAAGGTGTTAGGCACTCCCGGATTCCGTGGTTTTAGCACGGTCGCTCAACTGTACTTTTGCTTTTATCTGATTTCTTTATATATTTTAACTGTGCATTTTTTACTGCTCCGCTTTTATTTCTTGGAAGAATTGCGATGTCACGAAAATACATTTCGAGCCGCACCGCAACCAGTACGCCTGCGACTTTAGTGTATTTCAGTTCCGCCGAGAGTAAGATTTGGGTCACATAAATGCGCACCCGTATTTAGGAAGGTAAAATTATTAAAAGCACGCATAAAGCATCTAACGTGTTGATAACTTTGCGGGAGGCCGTGAAAATTTGCTAAACGGCATGTCCCGGCGTCTAAGTATTTTAATATGAACATTTAAAGAGGGCCACGCAATTTATGAGTTTTAGTTGGCATGGGGTGCCTCATTTTATTTTTAAAGGTCATCCTAAAGGTGACTATTATTTTCTAGTGAATTTGTCTCTAAAAGAGCCTAATTAATTAGCATTGTAAAATTCGGGCCTCAAGTTCAAGTCTGAACTCAAACAAAAGGATAAATCCTCTTAATTTGAATTTGCTACCTAACCCAGAGGCCCAGATTTGTAGTTCAATTTTATTTCACTACCGTCATAACCAATACTTAGTGAGTAGATTGAGATCCTCAGTATGTTCACACCAATATCCAAGGCTTTGGGCCTCAAACGAGCCCAATATAAAAGCAGTAAAGTGGGCTTCATGCATAATATTAGCCTTCATATCAAAGGGTTCGAAACAATCACTGGACATACTACTCGACCTACCACTTGAGACCAAGTCTCATTATTCACCAATTTAGAATTAGCCTTCCACTTGAATCAATTTCAATAGCATTGATAATTCAATTCAGGAGATGAAGTTAAAAAAACTAGAATTTAGATGATCCAATAAACGTATCGAGATAGCAGTAAAATAGCAAGTTAATCAACTAATTGTTTTGACATCCTATGTTCTAATTTTATCCATCCAATCTAACTATGATATCAATTCTACTAAGGAGCTGATATTGAACCAGTAAAATACTAGACAACTGTTTAGAAATGATGAAAACAATCCAATTAATATAATGTATTATGTTAATACGTATGAGATACAACCTGTTGATATCCATATGATTATCCCTACTATTCTGAAGATCAATAGTAACTTAACAAGTTATGAGTCCTAATGCCCTGAATGACTAGCACGAATTACAGTAGAACTGAGGTCTTAGTTATACAAATTTGGAAAGTCCACATAGTCCAATGTTCATGTGAATACAAATCAAAACTAAACTTTCTTAAAAAATGCATATTATTTAACATCTATTCAACTATTGATACATAATAACTCAATTGAGTACACATCAGGAAGCCAATTCATCAGGATGTTTATTTCTTTTCCAATTCAAGAGCTACATCGATGCAAATTTGAGATGTGTACCTGGAAATTAGAGGACCAAGGGATCAGCTATGGCAGTGATAGCAACAGTAGCAATAGACCAACAACAAAGAACACACCAAGCAATACCAACAGCAGCAACAAATACAAACACACCAGTAGTAGTCCAAACTACCACACTCAGTGAATCAGATACCACACTCAACAACAAATGACCCAGAAATAAACAAACACCATCAACCAGTGAACCAGCAGCCCAACTTCGACACCCAACAACAAACAAAACAGACCACAGCAATGTCTAAACACAACCAACAGTAAAACCAGTATCAAAACCTCAACCAACAGAAACCACCAAACCAGAAATAGATGCAAGAGACCCCTGTGAACTTCAAATAACAACCCAATGAAACAGTAGCTATTTTAATCCCTATATCACTGTTTTTTATAAGATATCTCTGGATATCAATGTCCGTCTATTACTATATTTCCAGAATCCCTTCTCAAAAATCACTACCACTATGTATGTCTGAACTTATTGTAGGTCCAATGTCTATACTGCTCTCTGAGTCCCCCCTCTGTATGTCTAGGCCTCTATCTATATAGCTTTTCAATCCAGCTCCTAGTGGTACTCCCCCATATTAAATAAAACCCCTTGCCCATTCTCTTCTCTGCCTAGCCCTGACACTGGTTTTAACACTACCATATGTCTGGGTATGGAGCTTTTCTATTAAAAATTCCCTAAGTGTAAAGCCTAGGTGGATACCTGCTGTCCAGCAGGTTCCACTGGCCTAAAGCATGTGCACTACACTATTGATTTCCTAAAGCTTCTATCAGCTATAACAAACAACAACTACTAGTTCCAATACACAGACCCGAACAAACAGTCACAAAGTTCAATTTAGACAAAAACGAGCCACTGCCCGAGATTTCACACAAACAAACTCTACGAGATTAGGCGACGCATTCAATTAACTATAACACGTAACATGGATAACAAATTACCCGATAAAACAGTGAATCTAAAAATCTCGGCAACAATGAAACTAAGTATTCGACGACGCTAATCAAAGCGAATACGCATTTGAACACATACGTAATCAAACAAACAATATAGACGAATAATTGACCAAATAAAAAGTCTTTTGAGAAGAAGTGAAAACAGGGGCGGCCAAGAAAGAAAATGCTAAGAATTCAAGATTTGAATTAAATAAATGTATAAAACAAAACAAATACCTAATCGAAATAAACAGGACGGAAGAAATTACCTCAAAGAAAATCGACATCGGACGGACCCGGCCCCAAGGATTCAAATTTTTTGCATTTTGAAGTTAAACGGACTTTAATTGAAGTGTTTTCAAATGAAAACACTTCAATTAAAATCCATTAGCTTCAATTGTTGTTACTTGGACCAAAAGCCCTAATTCTCGAATTCTAGGGTTCTTGAGAGGGGATTTGGGGTTCGAACATTTCTAGCCGGATTCGAACCAAACCAAGCTTGGTTTGGTTACGAGGAAGGTCCGGATAACAATTGGTACGAGTTTGGAGTCAAACGGAGTTGGTTCGAGTTTAACTCGAATCTTCAAATGAAGATTCGAGAAGCTCCGGATCGATTCGAAGCAGATGGTGTGTGGGTTTGGATTGGGGGTGTTGAGGCGATTTCCGGCCGGCGGCGTGCGGTGGTGGGCGGCGGTTCGTCTCTGAGGTTAGAGAGATGGAGTGACAAGGGTTTGATTTGTTTGGGGGGGTAAGGCCGTGTATTTTGAATGCCTAGATCAATCCAGGCCGTTGGATGATGGGATCCGACGGTCCTGATTAAATCATTGGAAAAATAGGGTTGTTTGGTATGGGTCTGAGATGGGTTATTGGACCAGATTGGGGCGTTGGGCCTGGTTTTGGGTCCAGTTAGTGGCCCAGTTCCGACTTGTTCATTCTCTTGTTTGATTTTGTTTTTCTTTAACTCTTTAATTTCAAATTTAGTAAAACAAAAATTTTAATTACCCTACAAAAAATCAATTAGATTATAAGAAATACTAATTAAGTTATACTAACGATTAACATCATCAATTAAATATAAATCACACGATTGAGACATTAAATACAAACAATACATATTTTTTGTGATTTTCCATTTTGTCAAATAATTTTGGTTATTTTCAATTGTAAATTAACTCCTAAGAATGCAAGCACAACATTTTTGTATTATATATTTTTTCTTAATTTAAACAAACAAACATGCTTAGACGAATACAAACAACTATCCAAAAATGTCACGAAAAATCTAAAAAGAGCACACAACGAAAAGATTATTTTATTTTTTTTTGAATTTTCGGGAGTAATTCTCATACAGGGCAAAAATCACGTGCTCACAGACAAGACACAGTGAGAGAGGGAGAAAATGTTATCAGTTTTGTTGTTTAAAACAGGGTCTGATTTAAAACTCTTGAGAGGGTGACCGTGAAGAACAAAGTAGCATTTTCTAGAACATTGATTCTTCCGCCACAATACGATATAGATCGATTATCAACTTCTTCCCCCAAAAAAATGAAAAGATTAGGGAATTGAACATACCTAACAAATGAGATTCACATTTTGATTAGTTGGGTTTTGATTTGGATGAAATCTAAGATGAAGGCCTGATTTAATTTTTAGAGAGAGAGATGAGCAGTCGATATTTTCGAGAGAGAGGCTCGTTCTTTTAGTTCGAAGCATTTTGGGTTCTGTTCCCAAACAAATTCTAATTAGCTTATGCATTTATTATTTTATTTATTATATTAAAAGTAAAAATCTAGGTTATAGGAGCGACGTCGTCGCTGCCAGATACTTTTAGCGGCGATCCGAACATAGTCGCCACAAATATTATGGAGCCAAAATTATATTTTTAGCGGGACTGAAAATTTCAGCCATATCAGAGGCGACCCTAAATAAGTCGCTGCTTAAAACTAATCTTTTGGAGCGACTTCAGATGTTGCTGCTAATAGTTCAGTAATTGTAGCAATATATAGGGTCGCTGCTATATGTCGCCACTAATAATCCAAATTCTTGTAGTGTAAACTATGGTGGCGGGTGAAACACGAAGCCATCAGGGCTGGTGAAGATACTCTCGAGACATAGGGAGACCTGAAGGCAGCCACACGCATATAGTTCTTCCTAAAAAACATTGAGTACAATGCACGGAAAAAGTTACGGGAGCTCCACTAGAACAAGTCAGTGTGAGATTACGTGTAGGAATTCTTTGCACTCTTGCCGGACATACGAGATATGGGGGACAAAGACAAACTCTTCACATTCCCTGAAGGTTTGAAACATTATGACCATATGAAGCTACAAAGACAAAGGGTAGACATTTTACCCATGGCGATCCAAGTAGCTAGCGGAATGCCTTGGGAACTATCAAGTGGAAGCTCGGAAAGATAGGCCTCAACCGCCTGTCCGAAGAGGATACAAAGGAGGCCATCCTAGCAATGGTGGCCCTAGCAGAAGTGGAGGAGATCAGAGTGCAACAAAATCTAAGACTTCTTCCTCAGGCAGCAATAGTCATGCATCTGACAACAATGATCGGGAGAGGAAGCTCCCTTCAGGATGCCTTCATTGCGGCGGGCCACATTAGAACAATGAATGCCCATAGGTAAAAATGAATGCCCATCAAAATTTTGATGATGGGATGGATGACGACACAGATGATGTTGACTAGAACATAGGTGCCTTCAACGTACTTGTTCTATTTTTTAGGTCATAGCGGGAACTTATGCTAACATCCGTAAAAAGAAGGGCCCTTACCCAACCACCAAAAAAGGGAAAAAGAAGGTGGATGAGGGGCCTCCTTTTAACCAAGAGAGGACCTTGATGTTCGTTGAAATGAAATTTAATGGCAAGCTTATTCAAGCGATGATAGACACAGCTCTACTCACAACTAATTAGCCTTAACCCAGGTAGATCGCCTTGGTCTAGTCGTGGGGAAGTGCAGAGATCATGTCAAAGCTGTCAACTCACCGCCTCAACCAGTGGGTAAAATAGCCAAAGGAGTGCTAGTTAAGCTTGGTTCTTATGAAGGAAAATTCATGTTTCACGTGGTGATCATATATGAATTAGAGCTGATAGTTGGATTGGAATTCCTGAGACAAATCAACACCATTTCTATACCTTATGCCGATATGCTACTAATGATGGGAGAATAATGGGACCAAGCCATGTATTATCCAATGCACAACCATAAAGATAGTTGTGGAGAACATATCGGCCTTATAGTTGAAGAAGGGAGTTAAAAGACATGAACCTACATTCATGTTCCTGGATACCCTCTGTATTGAAGATATTGAACACTCTTTGGGTCTAATTCCTGCATGCGTGAAGGAGCTACTAAAGGTGTTTGAAGACACCATGCCACACGACATGCCAAAGCGACTCTCACCCAGGCGCACTGTGGACCATGAGATTGAGTTGGTGCCAGGTGCGAAGCCACCTACCTGGCCACCTTACAGAATGTCACAACCCGAGCTCGTCGAGCTTCAGAGACAGTTGACAGAAATGCTGGACACGAGTATTATTGTGCGCTATAGTCCCCTTATGGGTCTCCTGTGCCTTTCCAAAAGAAATAGGATGGCTTCCCATGACTCCGTATGGATTATTGGGCCCTAAATAAAATGATTGTGAAGAACAAGTACCCTATACTGCTAGTGGTAGATTTGTTTGACAGACTGGGTGGTGCTACAATATTTACCCAAATAGACCTGAAGACAAGTAACTGGCAAGTTCGGATTGCTGATGAGACGAACACAAGACGACCTATGTGACAAGATATAGGTCGTACGACTTCCTGGTCATGACATCTGGCTTGACTAATTCTCTGGGCATATTTTTCACCCTTATGAACTAAGTCTTTCGAGAGTACATTGAATTCATAGTGGTCTACTTGGATGACATTGTGGTATATAGCAAAACATTGGAGGAACACCTGGAGCACCTATGGAAGGTCCTAGACCGAATACGGGATCATGAATTATATTTGAAGCTATTCAAGTACTCCTTTACCCAGAAACAGATTGACCTCTTCGGACATGGCATCAAGGATGGGCGAATCAACATGGACCAACCAAAGATTTAGGCTATCATAGATAGGTCGCCGCCTAAGGTATCCACGCCTTGAGGGCGTTCCTTGGCCTATGCAACTTTGATCGGCGATTTTTGAAAAATTATTCTCTCATCATAGTACCGTTGACAGAACTCTTAAAGAAGTCATGCCTTGGGATTGGGGCCCCAAGCGAGTGGAGGCCTTCAACACTATGAAAGCGACAATGTCTAGTAGCCTCATCTTGGCCCTTCCTGATTTGGACATGCCATTCAAAGGAAAAACGGATGCCTTTGACTATGCTCTGGGCAGAGTCTTGCTACAAGAGGGCATTTAATTGCATATGAGAGCCGGTAGTAGAAGGACGCAGAATGGGGCTATGTCATCCACAATAAAGAATTATTGGTTGTTGTCCACTACCTATGCCTTTGGAGGCACTATCTGATGGGAACCACATTCGTGGCAAGATGGACTACATGGCTATTAGTCATTTCATGACCAAGCAAAGCTGAATGGCCGACAAGCTAGGAGGTAGGAACTCATAGCGGAATTTCACTTTAACCTGGAGTTCCGAAGTGGGAAGACCAACCAAGTTGATGATGCGCTTAGTCGAAGGGCTGGCCTAGCATCGGTGTTCCTACTCGCCGCCCTAAGGTTCGAAATAGCCACCGGTATAAAAGATCAGATATAGGATCCACTCACCAAGGATCCTGCTGCACAATATTTGGTCAATTTGGTAGGACATGGCAAGACACGCTTATTCTACATGGAAGATAAGTTCCTGATGCTGAAAGGAAACTGACTTTATGGTATTAAAGGAGGAGATCTACAGAGGACTCTTCTGATGGAATGCCATGATGTTTTGTGGGTCGGCCACCCAAGTGAAGAATGTAACATAGTGTTGTTGCGCTGTACATATTATTGGACTCAAATGTCTGATGACGTTGCTCTGTATGTGAAGACTTGCCTAGTATGCCAGAAAGACAAGTAGGACCACTTGACACAAGCGGGACTTTTGGAGCCATTTCTTGTTCTAAAGAGACCTTGGGAAAGCGTACTACTGGATTTCTTTACCAGATTGCCCAAATTCGGAGATCTTATAAATACCCTCATTATTTAATGCCACCACATTAAACTTAAGGGCTTTGTTGTCCTTTACTAAATTCCACAATTTAAAAAAAAAGTTAAACTCAAACAAATTAAGATCTCTCCCGTAGCCTCTTTACTTCTCTCCTCTTCTGTTTCTATTCACTGTCTGCTTGCAGAGATAATCAAAAGCTTGCCACCATTCTTCCATTTTGCCCGTTTCATATTCAGACCATATTCATATTTCAGTTCAAATAGTTTGCCACCACAATTTTCCTAAGAACCAATTGAAATGAAAAAATCGATTGACATGTGTTATGTCCTTTATTTTCAACTTCAACGGGTTCTTTTCCAAATAAAAGTAAATTCTTTTACTTTAATTTCTTTTCCCATATTCTTCCATTTCCCCGTTAATTCAGCACAAATTTTACTATGAAAAAAATAAGTTTTGATATCAAGACCTTTAGTTCTTTTTATCTGTAATTTTTATGAGTTCAAATTTGTAGTCATTGCAAAAAGGAGAGGGGCATTGGATAGGGTAACAGAGGGACGACGTGACAGGGATTGAAGGTGACAAACAAAGTTTGGGTTTAATTTTTTTGGAATTACCAAAAGGCCTCCTCTATTACTCTATTACACTACATTTATTAGGGGTATTTTAGAGAAATGAATTATGCATACAATGCTAACCTACTACAACTATGTAGTAGGTTAGCAACTATATATATATATACATATATATATATATATATTCGCAAGGGTCCATGACCTTCGTCTATTGCAAAAGTACATTGAACTCTTTTCCATTGAGAAGCGCATTGAGAAAGTTGCATACCATGTGGATACCCCAACCTTGTGGAAGATTCATCTAGTCTTCCATGTTAGCCTTCTGAAACCTTTGCGGGAAGACATGAAGGATCTTTTACAGAGCCAACTTACAATACCAGTATTTGAGGCCTCAATTCAACTGGAAAAAGCATGCAGAAGTTATTATATAGTGATTCATGTTTCAAGGAAAGATCCCCAAGAGCTCCTGATGAAATGGCAGGGCTATGATACAGAGGAGAATAATTAGGAGAGGGGAACAAACCTCAAATCCTACAAGAGCCTGATCGAAGATTCTTGCAAGTAAGGCACCGAGGACGTCGCCAACTCAGGTGGGGGAGAATGTTATGGGCAGCTTTCCAACCATGCCCCATGACCCCTAGGATGCACCACATGGCATCCTGACAAGCCTTCCAACGCCTAGCGCCATGGGCAGCCCGTGATCTTAGCCACGCCAAGTGACAAGCATGCCTGTGCCTATTTTTCCCACCAATAGCCCTCACTAGCACCCAACCGCATGCAGATGCCAACAACATCACGCACGCAGACTCTTATGCTAAAGACAAGGTTGCTGCCAACAGACCTGCTTCTACCTTGTAGGAAACTAAGTCCTTTCTATTATAAATATAGAGTATATTTACTTCATGTATTTCCATTATCTCTCTCTAGCTTAGTTATGTCAAGTCCTGTAACTTTGGTTTATCTTTTTAAGTATTATTTGGGGATCAAGCAATCAAACTTTCAAGCAAGCAAACAATTCTCTGTATTGGTGTCTCTTCCCTTCGACACTGTTGTCTTTCAGTAATAGCTTTCATTAATACAATCAAGCTTTCTTTCATTCTCATTCTTTCCTTTGTTCTCTCAATTGCTCTTTATATTGGTTTTTCTGTATTTGACAGTCTCGTCTTGAGTACGAGGGAATTCCAATTGGCAGATAGTAATAATACAGATATCGGTTGCTTAGCCTTACGTCGTATTTTCAAAAAATCTACGGAAGACCCGTAAC
This sequence comes from Nicotiana noctiflora, assembly GCA_032618575.1. Taxonomy (NCBI): domain Eukaryota; kingdom Viridiplantae; phylum Streptophyta; class Magnoliopsida; order Solanales; family Solanaceae; genus Nicotiana; species Nicotiana noctiflora. Next base: position 134,976 of record JASVEL010000431.1, read on the forward strand.
AAGTTTATGTAATTCTATCTCGATTTAGGAAGATCCGTAACAGGTATTATGTAATTCTATCTCGATTAGGATCAGTGAGGACGGCATTCGATTAATTTCTTTACCATTTTAGGTTCCTGAATGGTCAATACTTTACCTTTTTTATTTGTCCAATCAACTGAATGATTAAAATATCGTTATAACTTAAGTTATTTGTATTTTTCATGAAAGTAGAAGAAAATGACATGTTTTGTTTTCAGTGTTCTTATTTGCACGTTAATCAGTTGTAATATAAGTTCAGTCGTATTTGATGTTTTTTAAATAAAGAAAAGAAACGAAAAGAACATACATATTACATCCCAAAAAGAAAGGTAAAAGTACAAATAATAGAAACGAGAACAAACAGAAAAGGATTTGGGTTTTGGCAATACTCTTTTCCAAGACTTGGAATCAATTCCATACTAGTTATTAGTGTTTAACAAAAAATTTCAGCCGTTTAGAAAATATTGTCTTAGTTTAACTTGGCACAAACTTTAATAAAGAAGAGAAGACTTTTGAGTTACGTGATTTTAAATAAACAATAACATTTGTATGGTTGTAAAACTTTTAAAATTTGTGGCCTGAAACCTGGGTGACTATAAATACTTCCTAAGAGTATTAAGGAAATATTGAAAGATATTAATCTTTATGAAACAGACAAATATTGAAATAATGCCAATCTTTTTGAATAGCGGGAGTAAAAAGGTATATTCCAATGATTTAACAAATCTGGAAATATATGTATATAACTATCAAGTCCTTGGATTTTAAAAATCAATTCCTACAAAGTCACCTTCATTTCCGAAATGGCCTCTAGGCCACACTTAAGGGTAGAATGTTACAAAAAAAGTATTGTGCTACTTGTTTTTTGTTTTCAAATTAAAAGAAAGAAAGAAAAACAACAAACATTTTTAAGTAGTAAACGTATATAAAGAGCAAGCCAGATGTAAAAACAGATCATGGGCCGTACTTTCACATAATGCTAAACAGATGAGTAAAATATTGTGGAACTGGAGGGAAGGATGTCGGGGTCTATCTAGAAACAGTCTCTCTACCCCAGGGTAGGAGTAAGGTTTGCGTACATACTATACTCCCTAGACGCCACTAAGTGGGATTATATACTGGGTTGTTGTTGTTGTTGTTGTTAGGAAAGTACTAAACAAAACTCATCCTCAATGTTAGCTCAAGGAAATAAACTTGAGCTTTCCAATAGTTCTGCACAATATAATGTCATTTTATAGCTTTCCAAGAAAATTCACAACAGACCTTCCAATATGAGATGATGTTCAGCAGGGGTTTTTAGGTTAATATTGGATGCCAGTTTCTGAAGCTCCCTCTCTAATGACTCAAGCTCTTCATTCATCAGCCTAAGTGTTGCCGTGGTGTCTTCAATTCCAAGGATGAGTTCTTGTCTCCGTATGCTTATTCTTTTCATGGTAAATATGTCTTCTACCTTTGCTAAACGTTTTTCAAGCCAGCATATCTCAATACCACTCAGTTTCAAGTCCCGAAGATATCGTTTAGCTTCACTAAGATATTTGATGTCCATGTTCGCCGTGGTGAACTGTCCGAGCAAGTAAACTAACTCGGCCAAAATCTCCAAGCACATTGATTGGAAAATGGGACTTGTTGCCTTGAAACTTGAAAGCGTGCTAGGGTACTGCGAGATAATCCTGTTCAGTATTGGGATATATCGTCGAGCCACATGATAACCCTCCCAATGGACTTTCTCGTCAGCATGACCAGGTCCATCATAAGGAATTTGACTTGAAATAGATGTGGGATGCATAGCTTTGGAAGAGTTCTGCTGATCTTTATTGGTAAAATTTTGCATATTGTGGTTTCCAGAAGGACATTGCCCATGCAGAGGAAAATCTGTTCCTTGAAAGTTTTGCCACTCTTCAGAATCTACAATGACAAGTTAGTCAACAACAGATGAAACTCTAAAGAAACGGATAGATGCTTAGATAAATATTGAATCGCTCGGATTGTTCCAAATTCTTGTGATTATGCCATAAAACAAACATTTGACACAACATAAAGAGGTGTACCTTGCATAATGGGCAGGAAGTGATCATTGTCTGTGTTTGATGAGACTGTGTAATCAAGAGGGAGATTCTGTGAAACTATTGGAAGGATATCCTTGATTATCTCTGCGTCCTCCAGTTCCTGTTCTTGAATTGAGTTGAAATCCCAAGAACTTGACGTGATCGCTTTAGGTACCTCTGTACCTCTGATGCTTTCTATTTCCACAGGATTTGATACCTCATTATGTTTTCTTGTGCCACAATTTGACTCTACATTGCCTTCCAGAGGAGAAATGTATACAGTGTGATCAATGTGTCTCTTCTCCCCTATTCCTGAAGGTGTCATACTACGTTGAGGAGGAGAGTAGACTATGGCCTCCGCATCTTCCATGTGTTCCTCATCTTTGTTAGGAAACACAATTGTATTTTGTGAAAATTGATTTGTTTGCATCTGGTCCTTTTCATTCGTCAAACATGTAAAACTAGGAAACCAAAACCGAATATTATGGAACACCAGTCAAGCAAGAAAGGTTTTTGGTTAAGTAAATCCTGATTCCATACCTCTCGTGAGAATTTACAACTTCAGATGGCATCTTAAATGTCATGCTAACGCCAAGCCCGCGGTTAATAGCTTCCAGGTATTTGTTCAAGCTTATAATAAATTGACTTGTTCTGTAAGGTTTAAGCACAAAAAAGAAAGGTAAAGGTGTCTTAAGCCATAGCATATATACATGATGATTAAACGCAGTGACTTGGTGGCTTACTGCATCACAAAAAGAGTAGATTCTTATAGCGGAGAACACTTATGCAGACGTTTCCTGAGCCTACTAACTATATTTTCTTAAATGCTGTTCAAGTGAAGAAATCACACTGCAAATGTAATTTTTAGTTCATCAATACATCGAGCTACTTACTGGGGTTTACAGTAGATCGGAAAGGGTCTCTGGGATGCAAGAGCATCAGAAGCAACAGCAAGCACTCCTTTGATATCTAAGCTGGAAGCTATTGGCGCTTCAACTGAGCTCTTCTCACAGAGTTGATGTCTAAACCCAACATGTACATCGCCATTCTCTTCCCTTCAGGGCAAATGAAACTAACTTAAATACACATGGCAGTATACAGACGTTATTACAGAAAATGCAGCACAACACAGAGACCTGGAACAAAATACCTTAAGAAGACAACTAGATCTCCAGCAACCAATTTCTTACCATTAACAAATGCACTCCAGCCATTAGTGAGTAGATGTCTCCTCGGGTGGCCTATCCAATATTTATTTAGAAAAGATGTTAACTTAAAAGTGTGAAAGGGCCAAACTTTTAACTTAACCACTCAAATATTTTGATTCTCCCAAACAATTGTCTGTGACACAATTAGCACTTAATTACTTTGTGGAGTCGAATAACTTTTTATTCGACCATTAGTTCATTAAATGTATCTTCATATTTCATTTTTCAAGATGTGTGGTTTATGGTTCTATTTATTCTCCAAAAACCTACTATATGGTACTGTTGGGAGAAGGTGTTACCTCCAAAGACATGCTTAAAGCGCCATTCTTTGCCAGAAAGGTCTTTCACTACTAATTCCTGGATAGGTTTATCTCGAGACATATCCTGTTCGAACAAGGATAACAGTCTAAAGAAATTAATGCCAAGTACTAATTAAGATTCTAGAGGAATATTGTAAGTTTTAGCTACCTGCAGACTTGTTATTTGATTGAATGCACAACTTATTTTCTTCATTCATTTCAAGGGAATATATACAAGTAGGTAGCAACCAGCTAGGATCATAAACAAATAAATCTGAGTTGTTGACAACATGCTAACAGGCTGTTCTAACTTTAACAGCCTGTTCTAACTTTAACAGCCTGTTCTAACTTTAACAACCTGTTCTAACTAACACTCCCCTCAAGTTGGCATATAGATATCTGTCATGCCTAACTTGCTTACAAGAACATTAAAATTTGGCTTGAATAATCCTTTAGTGAACATGTCTGCCACTTGAAGATTGGTTGGGACAAATGGTGTACAAATGCTTCCATCTTCAATCTTTTCTTTGATGAAGTGTCTGTCAACCTCCACATGTTTAGTTCTATCATGTTGGACCGGATTGTGTGCAATGCTAATTGCAGCTTTGTTGTCACAGTAGAGTTTCATGGGTAATTGCATTGGCACTTCTAACTCTGTTAAGACCCTTCTAAGCCAGATAGTCTCACAAATTCCTTGTGCCATTGACCTGAACTCAGCCTCTGCACCGCTTCTAGCTACAACTGATTGTTTCTTGCTTCTCCAAGTGACCAGATTTCCCCAAACATAGGTACAATAACCTGAAGTAGATCTCTTGTCCATTACTGATCCTGCCAGTATGATCAGTCAGTTCATGCACTCTCCCAAGAATGAACATCTAGAAGCAGCAAACCTTTTCCTGGAGTATTCTTCAAATACCTCAAAATTCTGTGGGCTGCTTCTAGATGTTCATTCTTGGGAGAGTGCATGAACTGACCGATCATACTGACAGGGAATGCAATATCTGGTCGTGTATGAGAAAGATAGATGAGTCTTCCCACCAGTCTCTGAAACTGTCCACAATCAACTTCTTTTCCTTCCTTGACACCAAATTTGACATTTGGATCAATAGGAGTTTCAGCTGGCTTACATTCACTCATCCCAGTTTCCTTTAGAAGATCTAGTACATACTTTCTCTGTGACACCATGATACCATGTTGTGATCTTGCAATTTCCATTCCTAGGAAGTATTTTAAATTTCCTAGGTCTTTAATCTCGAATTCCTCAGCCAATTTCTGCTTCAATCTGCCTTGTTCAATCTCATCATCACCTGTAAGAATAATGTCATCAACATACACAATAAGAACAGTCATTTTACCCTTTAGTGAGTGGTTAATGAACATAGTGTGATCTGCTTGCCCTTGCACGTAGCCCAGTTTTTTCATATACTGAGTAAGTCTTTCAAACCAAGCTCTAGGGGATTGTTTGAGACCGTATAAGGACTTCTTCAGTTTGCACACCTTCGTTTCTCCAATTTCTTTATTGCCTGGAAGGGGATCCATGTAGACTTCTTCCTCAAGCTCTCCATTAAGGAAAGCATTTTTCACATCTAGCTGCTGTAGAGGCCAGTTCAGATTAGCTGCTAGGGACAACAATACTCTGATGGAGTTCATTTTTGCTACTGGAGCAAATGTCTCCAAGTAATCAATGCCATAAGTTTGAGTATATCCCCTTGCTACTAGCCTTGCTTTGTACCTTTCCAAAGATCCGTCAGAGTTGTATTTGATGGTGAACACCCATTTACAACCCATTGTTTTCTTTCCTTTTGGTAGATCAATCATCTCCCAAGTCTTATTCTTCATTAGTGCTTTCATCTCCTCCCGAACTGCCTCTTTCCACTTAGGATCATTTAGAGCATCATGGATAGTTTTTGGAATTTCTAGGCTGTTTAAGTGAGATACAAAAGCTGTAAAAGAAGGTGACAGTCTATCATAGGAAACATGGTTAGACAAAGGATATAATGGTGTCTGTGTACATTTTCTAACACTTTTTCTTAGAGCAATAGGAATATCTAGATCATTAGGTTCGAATTCTAAATCTGAAACAATATTTAATTCAGAATTACCTGGTGTTTGAGGCACAATGGTTGGAGAAGATGATTGTTGAGAAGTGAATTTGTCAGTCTCTTTCTTCCTTCTAGAGTACACCTTCAATGGTTTTATTTGATTGCTTAAAACATCACCATTTTCAGATATAGTTTCAGTCATGATTTCAGTGTTACTAGGAACCTGCGTTATTTCTTGTATATTAGGGATTAAACTCTGAGAGTCAGATTCAGACTTTTTAGACCAATCTAGATCTAGGTCTTCATAGCAATTCTCCCCCTGAAGACCAGTGCCATAGAACATCTCATCTTCATTAAAAGTAGCATCTAAGGTTATGATAATTTTCCTAGTTTTAGGATTATAGAGTTTAAAACCTTTCTGAGTTGGGGCATATCCTATGAAGACACATTTTTGTGCTCTAGGATCAAGTTTGTTTCTATTGTGATCATGAATATGAGCAAATGCTACACATCCAAACACTCTCAAAGGTAGGTTATGGATGAGCTTAGTAGTAGGGAATTGTTCTAGGAATACTTGCACGGGTGTTTTGAAGCCTACAACCTTAGAAGGCATTCTATTTATGAGATAAGTGGCTGTTAAAACAGCCTCTCCCCACAGACTTTTAGGACATCCACCCTGTAAACAACAAGGCTCTAGTAACCTCTAGTAAGTGTCTGTTTTTTCTTTCAGCTACCCCATTTTGTTGAGGAGTATCAACACATGAACTTTGATGAACAATCCCTTTGTTTACAAAGAAGCTTCCTAAGACCTTATTGAAGAATTCTTTTCCATTGTCACTTCGGAAAATTTTTATCTTTTCATTGAACTGAGTTTCAATCATTTTATAAAACTTTTCAAAGATCCCTTTTACTTCCCCCTTTTCTTGCATTAGGTAAACCCAAGTTAATCTCGTGTGATCATCTATAAAACTGACAAACCATTTTTTATTTGAAGTGGTTTCAATTTTACCCCATACATCACTGTGAATTAAGTTGAAAGGTTTAGTGGCAATATATGTCTTAGCAGGGAAGCTACTTCTCTTATGCTTAGCCAATTCACAAAATTCACATTTTAACAAAGAAGGATTTTCATTGATAAAAAACTTAGGAAACAATAACTTCAGATAATGAAAATTAGGGTGTCCTAATCTGAAATGCCACAACATAAGTTTATTCCTAACAAGGTTGGTTTGAAAGCATACAAACTTTAAAGGTGTACTGTTTTCCAAGAGAAAGAGACCTCCAACTTCTTCAGCATTGCCAATCATCTTCCCCGAGCCCTTGTCCCGAAATACACAAGAATTTGAGTTAAATATAGTCTTACAATTCAGATTCTGGTTAAGCTTAGAAACTGATATCAGATTGCAGGATAGTTTAGGTACATGTAGAACATTTTCAAGGGTTATGAGAGGTGTTAGCTTAACGGTTCCTTTCCCTGCTATGGCTGAAAAAGTGCCATCAGCAATCCTAATTTTCTGATTGCCTGCAGATGGTTTATAGGTAAAAAAAATTTTTGAATCTCCTGTCATGTGGTCACTAGCACCTGAATCTATAATCCAAGAGTCATCCTTCATTTTTTCTATACTAACATAGGCTGAGGGTATAGGTATATTACCTTTTTGGGCAAAAGAACACCTAGGGTTACTATTTTGACTTGTTTGTTTGAGGAGTTGCTGCAAAAACTCTATCTGATCCTTAGTGAAGAGATTCAGTTCTGAAGATGCTTGAGACTGATCCTCTGTATTTGATGTTAAATAGGCCCTTCCTCCCTTTCTTTCCTTGGTGTTCTTCTTCTTCCAATTTGCTGGTTTCCCATGGATTTCCCGGCAAGTGTCCTTAGTATGCCAGTATTTTTTGCAAACTTCACACCAAGGCTTGTTCTTTTCTTCTCTGTTTTCAACCACAAGGGCTGATGATTCCAGGCCCTTTGATCCTTCACCCGCAGCGTCTTGAAGCATCACTCTTCTCCTTGATTCTTCCCTCCTTACCTCTGAGAATGTTTCTCTTAAAGGTGGCAGTGGCTTCTTTCCCAAGATTCTGGATCTACATTCATCATACTCTTTATTCAGGCCAGCTAAGAACAAGTAGATTCTCTCATCTTCTTCTTGTTTCTTAGCTTGTACACCGTCTTTAGTGCAATTCCACTCAAGAGTATAACATTGTTCCAGTTCTTGCCACATGGAAACCATCTCGTTGTAAAAGATGGTGACCTCCTTTTCTTCTTGCTTGTTGTTCCAGAGCTTGTTTTTAAGCTCAAAGATCTGAGAAGCATTTTCCAGATCTGAATATGTTTCTTTGACAGCTACCCAAACATCTCTTGCAGTGGGTAGGAACAAATATGGCCTTCCAATAGAAGGCTCCATTGAGTTTAGGAGCCAGGATGTAACTAGGCAGTTTGTTGATTCCCAAGTGATGAATTTGGGATCTTCTATATTAGGTTTTGCCTCACCACCATTTATATAACCTAGCTTACCTCTACCAGCAATAGCAAGCTTAACAGATTGAGCCCATTCTAAATAATTCTTCCCATTCAACCTATGTGATATTGGAAGAATGGAAGTATTATTAGAATCACTGCTGTTACTGCTCATTTTGATGACTGAAGGGACACTAGTAGTACTCCCAGTGATTGTTTCTAAACTCTCAGTACCCTCCCCCTCAGAATCTGATGAATCTTGCCCAATGTTGGCAGATTTCACCATTAATTGGATCTAAAAAATAGGCTCTGATGCCATGTAAGTTTTAGCTACTGCTGCAGACTTGTTATTTGATTGAATGCACAACTTATTTTCTTCATTCATTTCAAGGGAATATATACAAGTAGGTAGCAACCAGCTAGGATCATAAACAAATAAATCTGAGTTGTTGACAACATGCTAACAGGCTGTTCTAACTTTAACAGCCTGTTCTAACTTTAACAGCATGTTCTAACTTTAACAACCTGTTCTAACTAACAAATATGAATAGAAAATTCTTCAAATTAAAAACTATTAGACAAGAAACACCACCAGAAGAGGAAAGCATTTGACAGCATCCTTTTGAGGAATAGACAAACCCCAATTACTTTTTGTATCCGAGGCAGTTAAAACCTTGCAGAATGAGTGGATTTGGGGCCTTGGAATCTCAGAATGATAAAAATCAGGATTTACTGGCTCTGTTTGCTGCAGAGTATAGCAGTGGATTGAATAGTAAGTTTCATCTAACATAAAATCTTTAAAATAACAAGCATGGTGATCTTGTTAAAATGGGATTTCTTCTTGTTAGAAAGAGAAAAGAAAAGTTGAAAATAATCAATCTTACATCATGTTTTGGCAACAAATTAATTTCTGCATAAACCTCTTCTGAGATGTTCTCAACCTACAAAGTAAAACAATTATCACTAAACAAATAAGCCCATATCTTCTTCCATCTAAAACTGAACATTAAGAACATAAATCTTTACGAACCACTTTGCTCCCTTATCAATCCATGATACATGCTAAAGGAAACAATGTAAAAAACCCTCCATGTTTTCTGATGTTAACTCATTTCCATATCAATAACAGATGAACATCTCCTATAAAAAATAAGGAATCAAAACTAAACTAGCTGGTACTGTGAGTCAGCCTTCTACCAAAAATATGACGGAAAATCCTCATACAAGGCTTATCTCCAAGTTGGAACTGTGTTGTTTTTCTAACAAACTGAGCCGACATCAGTGTTTAATACCCCATCCTAAGGCCTCATCACCTGAAATTGTCAGGCGGTGGGAGGACTCCAACCTCTAGGACTATGTGTACATGATCTCAGTATATATGATAGCAGAAGTCTATTCCTCAATTATAGTCACTGATTTGCATAATCATGATCCTCCAATATTCACAGCGAAACAGAAATACAAGATTGGAAGCTTCCCATAAATCAGTGAAACAGGAAAACAGGTCTGTCTATTACGAGAAATGCAATTCTAGACTTGGTCTATTCACATTTATAATGCTAACGGACCAGTCAAAAACACATGTAGAAGATAATCTGAAGTTAGCTGAAATACATATACTACAAGTAGTATATACTACATACAAAAGTTAAGATTTTGAGCCCATTGTGAACCAATACTCACATGTCAGACATCATTTATGTTCGAGACTGAACCAATGTAATATTATGTCCAAAAAACTTCAACTAACTACTAATATTGTCTAATTCAGATCCGTCTACTTTCTTCGCATGTTTAGGCAATGGCATATTTTTACACAAATTTTACACCTCTTTGCAGAATATAACAGAACAAAATCCCGGGGACAAATGCGATACTAAAAATGCCAAAAAAATCCATTACACTCTTTCATTAATCAATCATGGACTTTTCTCTACATCCTGGGCAACCATAATCCAAAATGCTCAACGATGAAACAAGTCTATTAATTTTCAGGAAAAATAAACGCTGCAAATGATCAAGCGTACCAGAAAACGAACATGAACAACATGGCAAAGGATCTTTAAGTATGGGTCTGAAATTGGTGTTCCTTGGTTCAGTTCCTGATTTGATGATTGCTCCAGCTACCCAAAAACAGCCAATGAAAATAGTAAAAAGAAAAACATTTTCTGAATATTGTGAACAAACCTGTGGAAAATCACAAAACCAAGGATTTGTTTGTACTTGAAAAAAGACCAAGAAACTTACCTGCTTAATGTGAAGTCCAGGAAAGTAGTACACTTGTTCTCCAACTCTAGGAACATCCATGAATTGACCAGCAAAGGCCTTCCATAATTCCCTATACAGATCATCATCACCTGAGGTAAATAGAAATACAACTTTTAATTCTGAAAAGTTGAAAACATAATTAGTACTATGATTTATCTAATAGCTTAATCCTTTATATTAAATGGTCACAAACTTCAAACAACACGTAGCTGAGGACTGAGGTCGTATAATTAAGTAAATAAGGTGCTATCTCTAAAATTAAGCTTTAAAATGAGACACTAAATATGATCACACACTTCAACATGAATAACCAAAAAGAAAAAAAGGGAAAAATAGGGAATTTTAACATTTACCTCTAGAAGTAACATGGTTTTGTTTCTTTGGATGTGAAGACCACATTTGTCAAGAAAAAAAAACTGAACTATGAAAATGGGTCGTTGTAATTTCAAGCATGGCATGTCTTTATATGGCTGCATTGCTTCTGCAACTTTTTCTCCGTCAACGGGATGGAAATGTAGTAGGTAATAACATATAGTACTTGCGCGTGTGAGTGTGGTAGTTCCATTGGAAAAAAAAACAGTGTAAACACAAAAAATTCTGAGTCAGACCGACAATTGCAGGATTAAGAACCGGCCATTTTGACGAGAACAGATTAATTATATGGATATGCATGATTTCTGAAAGTGATGGGTGTTAAATGGGTGGGTGGGACGGGTTGGTCAAAAAAATTGCCAACCCATACGGGTTTGGGACGGGTCGGTAATGGGGTGGGGTTAACGGGTTGGTGGCGGGTTGCGATTTTTTGGGTTATATAGGACTCGTACGGGTTCGGGCTTATCGGGCTCTGGCGGGTCGAACTTTTTTTTTTGAATTAAGTTATATTTTTCAGACGTCAGATGTAATTTAAAAAAAATAAAAAAATTTAGACGGATTAACGGGCTGTCGCGGGTTGAGGCCCATTAAAAATCCGTTAAGCCTTAACGGGTTTTGGCGGGTTCGGGTACCCGTTTGGCGAAAACTTAACGTTACTAGCCCGCCCCCCGTCCAACCCGTCCCAACCCGCACACATATGCACAGTAACGGGCTGGACCAGGCTGACCCGGGTTGTTAGCGGGTCAGCCCGGCCCGATTAACACCTTTACTCTAACTACAACAACAACAACAAGTCAACGACTGCCCGTTAAAATCCCACATAATATGGTATGCGAGGGTAATATATACGCAGACCTTACCCCTATCCCGAAAGGGCAGAGACGCTGTTTTCGAAAAAAAAAAAAAAAAAAAAAAAAAAAAAAAAAAAAAAAAAAGAAACAATTCATTAGTCACTCTAGTCGAAACCATAATAGTAACAGAAGCATAACAACCAAAAGGTAAATGACATGCAATAACATTAACCAGAAACTAAGGCCCGGTGCTAAGATAGATGGCAAGGATAAAGTGAATTCAACATAGACCGCAAGCTATCTAAGATCAATCCTAATCCAACCCCGCCTCAAACCCGGAATGAAGTAGGCAAAGCTCCACTACCCCTACCCTACAACCCTAATTCGGAAAAAGAATTTCTTTAATAAATTAGGAGTCCTTTGATTTATGCGAAATTACAATGCAAAAATTAGTATTTCAGGAATTATAATACAAATAATGATTCTTTTTTTATGTTTAATGTGAAATATTGATTCAAATTTGCTCATGAATTATGAGTGATCTCCTTTAATACTTGATCGTTGAAGTCAACTGTATCCCTGTTAAAAAACTAGGCTAATTTTGCCCTTATGTATTAAGGAGCTTAGCCAACGCAAGAAGGAAAATAATACTCAGTTTTCTTGCATCATTTCTTGTTCAACATTGAGCAATGAGCTATATGATATGAGCAAAACTCAGAAAATTAGCCGCTTTACTATAAAGACAAGATAATGACGAGAAAGTTACTCAAGTGATAAGCAACCTTGTATATGAGGAATGGAAAAGTTTCCCATTCCTCATATAAAAACATTAATATCACAAGCATATTGAGCAGTCATACAGCTGTGCAACAGTGCAAGTGGGTAAAATCAGCCAAATAAAAAAAAAAATCGACAATTTTACAATAAAAAATCAGACATGTGAACTAGTATTCAGTATTATTACAGGTTTACAAACATTTATGTAAATTCCTGCAGGTCCTTTAGAATCCTATGTACAGTATTTTAGTCGCTGCAGGTCAGTGTAGATTTGTATGCTATAATGGCTATATTTTCCAGTAACCGCGATCAAAAGAATGAATAGGCTGTGCTGACGAATATTTGTATGAATCATAGGCTACCTGCTACTTCCATCGACGGTTTCCTCTCTCCCTTTTAACTACAAGAAGCTGCATTTGCTCCCACCTTTCAGAAACAACTGAATGAGCCCTATACTCCTATTCTTCACTGGGATTTTCAAGTGGTCATGTCACTTATGTGTGTATCTGAGAAGATGATGCTGCTCTGATGTTCAAGAACAGCCTTAGTGGGTGCTCGACTTTTCAAAATCATTTCTTCATACTCGTCATGGGGGTCTGAAAGAGCTGTAATGGCTCCCCCTGCTCCTACTGAAGCTTCTCCTTCGTGTATGATAACAGTCCTTATCACAATGTTGAGATCAAATGCTTGGTTATAAGAGAAAAATCCAATGCAGCCCGAGTAGATGCCCCTTGAACAATTTTCAAGATGATCAAGAAGTTCCATCGATCTCAACTTTGGTGCACCTGTCATTGACCCACCAGGAAATGCAGCTCTAACACAATCAATTGCACTTACGTCTGATCGCTTTTTCCCCCGAATCGTACTGACCATGGTGTGAACTGTTGCATAGGATTCGATTTCCATGAGATGTGGGACATGAACAGAGCCAGGCTCACACACACGCCCGAGGTCATTCCTCAACAGGTCAACAATCATCAAATTTTCCGCCTGATCCTTTTCACTGTGACAAAGCATACAGAACTTGGTCAGGATTAGTAAGCATGAGTTCTGTTCCAAGACAACTTATGACACAATCATACAGCCACCAGATGATGCAGAAATACAATTTCAAAACGGAATATAGAAGTTAAATAAAGAACTAAACAACTTAAGCAGACGAAGTAAAGGTGGCTGACGGGATGACCCAACCAGTATTAGAGGCTAAAAAGCATGTATATAAGTGCCAGAGCTGAGAAGAACTAACAGCATAAAAGACTAGAACGTCTGGGAGAAATGACGTTTAGACATGAAAAGAAACATATTATACAAGATAAAAGGTAACACAAGTCGATAGTCAGAAAGCTTCCTGAGGAAAGTAAGTGTCAGAGAGAATTTGAGTATTAGATGCTACTATTATGATCCTTCGATTTCTGTACCTGTATTCTAATTGCAGTTTCAGAAATTCATCTTCTTTAGGGGTGGAACCACGAGCTGTAGTCCCTTTTATGGGTTTTGCTTCCAGAATTGCATTCCTATCCAATCGTAGGAACCTTTCAGGAGAAGAACAACATATGCTTAGGTCTTCCCTAGAAAAATTAAGCCAGGCAGCATATGGTGCGGGATTTCTTTCTCTGAGATTAAGATAAAGTCCCAGAGAATCTATTTCCCCCAATTTCATTCTCATCTGGGTTGTAAGGCACAACTCATAACTTTCTCCTTCTTTTATGAAATCTTGACAACTCTTAACGTCTTTGATGTACTCCTCTCTTGATTTCTCAGCAGAAAAACCTGATTTTAGTTGGACCACTGCCGATCCTCGAGATGCCCGTGATAGCAACCTTTTGGTCATAGAAGCTCTCAAGTCGAGTATCCTCTTCTCCACATCGTCCAAGTAAGAAGTACTAGTTGTGCTCACATTGTGTAGTGACAAAGTATATATGTCGTCACACTGATGATCGATGACAATAATATTATCCGTAAAGAATAAACAAGCATCTGGTGCCTTCGATCTATGACGATTAGATGCCATGCCACATTCAACTTTGAGATCGTACCTGTCTCGAGAAAACCACAAGAAGATCAAGTCATGAGAAAAAATTCTTCCTCCGAACGCACATGCAAAAATGAACTAAGTTTAACAACCCAACCACCTAGAGATCAACTATATTTGAGTCCTACCCAGTATAGAACCACCACAGATGATAAGAATGTGAAGCTTTCTGCTATGCTTGACTTAATTTGTCATAAAACTTAACAATGACAGAAAACGACAAAAAACGACAGAAAACCAGACATAGCCATATCTACATGAGCAGATGACATTTCTCATGCACCCGTCCAATTTATGCAACTTCTTTTACCCCCTACATGAAGCAGTGAATGATTCACAAAAAAAAAAAAGGAAAGAGAACTTCCAAACATACAAAGTAAATCCTGGAAACATTTAGAAGTACTTAACAGAATAGAGTAGGAGGAGGAGGAGGATTATTTGACATAAAACCACGACATACCCGATATAACCAATGTAGCCACCATAGAACTCAAATGGTAATCCTTCATAATCCTTCTCATCAAAACAAAATGATAGGAGCTCCTGGTGCAATGATATAGGACATAATTAGAATACTCATGCGCGAAATAATACTCAAAAATATTCTCCCAAACAAAATTCATCAATCTAGATAATTCTTGGAAGGAACTCGACATCCTTAATGAAGGGGGGGGGGGGGAGCCTCTCCTGAACATAAAACAAAAAGGAGCTCGAAATTATACTTACATAAAAATGAACCATAAGTATAAACACAAAGAAAAAAGCCATTGCTTACAAAAAATTAAATAGGACATCAGATGAACAGATTTTCTAAGAAGCCGAAGATATTGGAAAACATGTTTTTAATTCCCCCCATTCAACTTGTTAATGGGAATATCCCACGATAACATTTCATCTGCTTGTCCTACCCCAATTTACTAAGCACTGTGACATTGACTGAGGTGGTGATTTTCAATTTCAGTGACACATACTGAAAGAAATCAGCAGAAACTACCTTATTTATATAATCAAAAAATCCATCTTCCAAAAATGTAGTTTTAACATGGCCATAAGCATCTTCAACTGATAGATCACCTCCTTTACACATTATGTCACTGAAAATATAAAGCAACGTGTTACTGAAGAATGATGTAGCATTCAAGCAGAGATCAATTGAGAAATGGATCTAAAGCAAGGCACTCAGGAAACATTTGAAGAGATTTTCACCTGCGATTTGACAATCTAAATGTAAGTTGCTTCCAGAGTGAACCTCCTTTCCCCCCCATAAAGGAAAATCTAGCCCTTCCCTGAATAAACTGAATCATGGTTAGAAGGGGGGGAAGAGAAAAAGAACCATTCAACAGATGAAGATGAGAATTCACAAGAATCTTGAAAAATTCTTTTAACCTACCCTCTACATTTCATTTGATAAAGGGAAGAGAAAAATAACCATTGAACAGATGAAAATGAGAATTCACAAGAATCTTGAAAAAATCTTTTAACCTATCCTCTACATTTCATTTGATACACCACTCAATAAAAACTACCCTAAGAAACTATTGAATCTGATTTTCTTGCTTTTAAAATTTAAACTGACACAAAAGTGGCAATAGATTTTTTTGGGGGGTGTGGGGGGCTTGAGAGAGCAATAAAGAAGAAACTTTAACGATATGAACAAAAGATATGACAGATGCAATGCAATTTGAAACATGCTCCAAAATCCAGTGACAACCAAAAAAAGAATCATGTAAGGTGCTGAAACTACAACAAGCTGGAGACGAAAGGACCTTTTCTATTGAAGAACTATCCAGCCAGAAACTGTTAGTAGCCTTTTGATCTCCAAATAGTTCACAGAAAATATTTTCCGCTCCACCAACTTGGCTGACAGAGCAATCTAGTTTTTTCCAAGTCATCTTCAAAAATTTTACATTGTACTTCGGATGTGATAGATTTAAGATTTCATCCATTTTGACAGCTCTCCGCTCAACCGATTTATTCACCAGATGCCCATTTCTTGCAGCACCTTGGGACAGCGGGCTTACAATAGGAACCTGCATGCATGCTAAGTAAAATTTACCGCTCAGAGTAAATGTGGGAACACTCTACTGAAACAGAGCAGGAAAAACTGAAAGCACTTAGCTGCTGGTTTTAGGAATTACATGCTTGGTAAAATAGTATATGAGATGCATACAAGACAGCCAATCAAAATTTATTACTCGTAAGTACATTCAATGAACCCCAGAAATGATAGGAAATTCAGACACCTTTTTGACACAACCATTTGTAAAGTTCTATAATAAACAAAGGAAAAAATTTCACATAAGAACAACTGAGCTCCCTACTTTTTAATTTTATAGCCCATATTTCAATTTACAACCAACTAGCCCAAAATAATAGGCTATACTCAACATTCAACTCCAATAGGTTCTCGAAATTACTATTTAATTTTTAAAAAAGATTGCTCAAGCTTTTAAGTTAATTTTCGAATCAGTAACTGTGACTCAAGTATTAGTTCAACAAACCAAATCCATTTAGGTGGTAAAAATTAGATTTTTAACAAACTTAAATATGTGGGTGCATATTCTGAATTTGATTTTGTGAGAAATTTGGAGTGGGTGTTATTTAGACTTGTTAGAAACAGTGTAAAGAGGTTGTATATAAAATTTGATGTCATTTAACGGAGAATGGACTGGTTTTGAACAAGAATTGCATAAGAAAATCGTGGAAGAAATTCATCGACAGACGACTACGTCTTCTTCCTTGCATGTTTTTTGAAATTTAACTCAAATCTTACTAAAATGTACTTCAAATCACTTCAAATTCAAAATTTGAACTCCTTTTGATATTTTCAATCAATTGGAACAACACCCAGTCCAAACAACTAACACACTCAAAAAATCCTATTTTCGAAAGCAAAGCTTTGAATGACCTTCAACGGTGGACTTCTACTCTTCAATTTTCTTACATCGCAACCAGGTAGAAGCAGAAAATACAAGGCCCTTTGAAGCATATGTAGAAGATGTGAGACGAAGAGAGATTGAAAGCAATGGTTGTGAGAACATAGATTTAACTCCATAGCTTTTAGAACCAATGGTTGTAAGAACACAGATTTTGAATTTGCTAGTGCTTTCAAAATATGCAAAATATAGGCTAGGTCGGAAAACTTAAAAACATGGGCCATTTTTTGTTATGGTGTGAAGTCATGTGTATTTTCTTGTAATTATTTCATAAACAAATAATCCAATCCCATGGAAAGGACTCAAAGAGTATAGGAGACTAAATAAGTAGCTCCATCGAACTATCTCTATTTTATAGTGCAGTTACCAGCATAATGAACCCTTCTCTCATTGATGGGGGCTGACGTTAACCTGAGCCAATAGTCCTCTGTGATTTTCCGGAAATTTTTGAAAAGCTGTCTTCCATGATATGTTGCAACACTCTCCGGGTGGAACTGATAGCAAAGGCAAAATCCATGTTACATACTAGTAAAAGAGGAGCAGATTCTCATGCAAAGTGAATGACCAAACTCACCTGCAATCCATAGTGAGGCCTACTAGAATGCATGACACCCATAAGGACTTTTCCACCCTGCACATCCTTTGATTCACTTGATAACTCCGACATCCCATGAAAAATATCTTCTGCTTCTTTGGATGCATGACAGAATGAATCGGATTGTCCAACACCATGGAAAGGAAGTGTCTCAGTGGTAGAGGTCCAAGCAATGGGAATGAGTTCCTTTGGGAGTGATTTTGGGTCTAATACAAGGGAATGGTACCGAACCACCTGAAATGTGTCAAGAAAGTTCAACCAAGATAAAGTTACTTCTATGATTGCCATCTTCTCTTTGTTATCTAAACCACAGAAAATTTTAAATTTTTCTATATTTAAAGATCGATGTAAAGCTTCAGGTAGCACAAAATTACACAAGTACTAGCACTTATTCAGAAGTGATCAGTCTGTCTCTTAAAGCGATGAAGCAATGCGAAGTGAGAGTTCTTGCTTCAAAGGAACACACAAAGCCTGTCATCCAAGTTAGAACCAATAGCTTCTTTGAATTTAGACTTTAAAAGGTTAAAACTCCAAAACAGATAAAATATTGTCTTTTGCAATTTTAGTACTAGGATTCCTGCTGATGTATGTTTCAGTTTTCTGTTAATTTTTTTTCCCTTCTACAGTTTGCAACAACTCTTCTCATACTTCTATTGACTTGCTTCTTTCTTAATGATTTCGTCTTCAAGATAACTTGTCCTTTTTCTTCTTCCGTCTGCGTCTTTTACTTCTACTACTTCTGTTTTAGGCTTTCTTCTGCTCTATCCTACCCTTTCTTGATGTCAACGATAAATTTTTCTTCTTCTCTTGTTTGTTCTCTAATTATTCTCCGATTCTTTAATTATAGGCTAAATACAGGACAATAAAAAGTATCTCTTTAAAATTACAGCTAATTTCAATATTGTTTATAAAGCAGTTAACCAATAGATTGAAATTGAAGATCATAGTAGTGATTGACGTTATCTTGTTGTGAGCTTGTTGAACTTAAATGATATTTAATTTGAGTTGTTGATTAATATTGTTTATGTTATATTGGATATCGAAATTAGAAATGTACTTGCTAATGATACATACTATAATCCCACTTGCTAGACAAATTCTGTATTTTCTGAATATTGTGTGCTTTACATCAAAGAAAGCAGGTGCTTCATCACCTCACTTTTCACCTAAAGCCCCAAAGAGTCTTGTCATTTCTGGTACTTCTTGCTTTAAAAAAGCACTGACTAACACAAGTCACCACCTCAGGAAGCCTAACACTTCTATTTCAAAAACATTTAAAGTAAAAAGAGTTTATATTTTATGATTATTAGGACAAGAATAATATGCTTTATACACCTCCATCTCCTTCTACAAATTAGGGGTGGCAAAACTAACCCAAACCCATTTGACCCGCCCAAGTTTTAATGGGTTTGGGCTAGCCCAAATTAACCCAACTTTATGGGTACACAGTAATATCATCGGATCAAGTAGGGAAGGCTATTGCTACGACACCAAAATTCAAAGGCATTCATGAGGTAAAGAGGCTGGTTTTTAAATATGAAATTCAAGGGGAAAATTTCACCTGGCACTTGACGGGTGTATGGTCCAAATACTACTAGAAGAGGAAGAAAGGGGTTATGGGAGGGAGTGGGAGCTTCTAGAGGTTTGTTTGGTGGTCCCTGGATAGTTTGTGGGGATTTCAACACAACTAGATTCATCTTAAAAAGAAGAACAATAACAGGTTGACAAGGAGCAGGCTACCCAGGCAAAAGAGCAGATCAAAGATGATTCCTCCATGCATTTGGTGGACAATTTGGAAGGAAAGAAACTTGAGATGTTGTGAAGGCATGGTAATAATATTCAGAAGATCAAGATGAACTATCTTTTGTTGTTCCATATTTGGTGTAAAGAAGAAACCTCGGTGGATACTGAAGCTATACTAGATATTTTGGAAGCTCTGTAAATTGCAAGGATAGATTTTTTGTTTCTTTTATTTTGCTCTTCTTCTATGCATTTGAATATATGATATTGAACAGTTTTTGTGCATTGATTTAGAAAATATTATTTATATGAAAATACCCCTACCCCTACCTTTTCATGACATAGAAAAAGTATTTTATTTCATTTCAACAAAATAAGTACTTTCTTTCATGATGTCGAATGATTTATTTAACCAACTGTTGTTAACAAAAATAATCATCAAACATGAAAAAAATTCTAAAAATAAAGAAGAAACACATTATCATAATAGAGAAAATAGCAAATAAAATTATATCCGAGGACATGACCCTTGATAGGATAGTCTGGAAGTCTATCATCAGGGTAGTAGGATAGGGGCTTCTAGAATTTTTCGTACTTCTTTCTAGGGGATGGGTGGGGTTTGGTAGGGCTCTACATAGATGATTTGTGTATTGTATTGTACCCTCTTATGGTAGTCACTGGTTGATATTATTGCATGCCATTTTATTTATAGTTTATGTTTGGATAATTATTTATGTGATTTCTGCTGGAGTCACTAATGCTCTTTTATTTTTGTTTTGCTTTTGTCTTTGTTTTTTTTCCTTTCCTGAGCCGAGGGTCGATTGGAAACAGCCTCTCTGGCCTTTTAGGTAGGGGTACCCAAACCCCACTTTGTGGGACTATACTGGGTAGTTGTGATTGTTGTTGTAAAATAAAGGACGGGTACTGAGCTAGTTTTAGGTATCACAATATAATTCACAACATATCACGATTTGAGACAGGAGATTGCTTGAGAATATATTTTTAATTTTTTTTTTTTAAATATTGGATTTTGATTTGCTTAAAAGTTGAGAATATTGTAAAGATCTGGGTTAAAATTGGCCGGGTTGGGTTACAACCCATTCTTTGGCCCATCTTGACCCAAATGAACTCTGGGCAAGGTTGGGCAAGCCCATTTATTTACTCAACCCATCTTGACCCGCCCAACTTCAGTCCAAACAACCCCTTTGCCACCCCAACTACAAATACACGAAGAGAATGACAAGATTATTTTCTACTCTAAAAGACAATGCCAGTAGTAATGCCGAGCCCCAGATCAGGTAGATATTATCGGAATGATATATGAAGTGACTGAACTTCCATTTTACTCGAGTAGAAGTTTAACTTAACCCCCCAAGCTATATCCAATAATGCCAATAAAAGCACCCCCTGCTTTCTATTTTTCACTTCCATTTTCTCTCAAGTGTCATTACAATGATTATATTTCCAAAACTAACACACAGATGAGAAACTACACTCAAATTGCTGCTCTGATACTTATTCTTACATTGTGCATCCAACTACTTTAGTTGGAAACTAAGATTCATCCTTCTCCTTGTTTCTACCTTCCTTAAATGTACCATGGTCATCCACTCATGCATGTAAGGCATGTGTGTTGATCCCACATAGCTTCCAGTCTGACACAGCCATGAGAATATGCAAGATGCTTTTGTGCTTCCCCGTGTATATCTAATTGCAAACCAATAAAACAAGCCTTGACTAAAACTCGTACTCTCTCTTATATGGAGGGTGACCAATCATATGGCTGTCAGTAAAACACAGATGAACCCTGTATAATTTTCAGTTTATCATCTAAATGATGTTCTCAAGTCTCTAAAATCTAAAGACACAAATGAAATTTTGAGGAAAAAGAAGTGAAGAAACCAGCTAGTACTGTTAATGTGCTTACGTGTCTAATCGCAACACCAAAACATAGAAAACCTGAATAGCAAATTGATATAAAACAGACCTTGAATCCTGAATTTCTTCCTGAAGGAATTCCATGGAACAATTGACAACCATTGTGCTCAATATCACTGCACAGTAAGAAAGAAAGACATTTTGAAAACGAGAGAAGTATGAGTGACCAAAAATGAACCACAGCTGCCCAGCAGAAAATATCATATTTAAGTCTTTACTAACATGAGAAACCACAAAATGAGGAGTAAAGATGTTAAGCTCCTGACTGTGAATTCTGAAGATCAGGAAACCTTCTCTTTGAAACCTATAAGTGTTTCCAATAAGCTATTAATAACTTGGTTTCAAATTGTAATGTTGCCGTATCAAATCACTATCTTATCAAGTAGACATAGATGCATATTTCAATGAGGCAATAACTTATTGTTTCAAATGATCATAAGTTAATATAATACCGAGAAAATTTTCAAAAAAAAAAAAGAAAAAGAAAAAAAAAAAGACAACAAAAATAGAACACTTAAAACGCAGTTCATATACCTCAAACGACCATGGACAGGTTCAGGTGCATGCACAACTTGAGCCCCATGCGCATATCCCAAAGCCTGTTTAATCATTTGAAAATCAAGTACACTCCTTAGCTCCTACTGATAAACCTACAAAGACATTACTAGAGGCTTGTACCTACACATCAAGAGTTGAATATCTACGATTTTTTTCCCGGGAACGGGAGGGTGCCCACACAAGATCTATTAACCACACTATCTGAAGAAAAGTACCCAGGGTTATCTCTAACAATGAATTAGTAAGATAGAAGATGGGTATAAACACATGATAGATTATTGATACCAAGACTGAAGAAAAACTTAGCGGAAGTAAAAATAGAGCAATGTGTATGAACAGACACAAGAAGCATAGAAACTACAGGTAAAAAAAAAGTTGCTAGTTCAACTCAGATTTAGTTCATAATATGTTGTGGGTACTAGCTTGATAAACTGAAGAGAATTAACATAGATATGCAAGCAAAATATATTCACATAAATTTTAATGAAACTGCTCTGAAATGAATTTGAAAGCAAGATGTCCTACATCATTTAATCATACATAAGCAAAACGGTGCAAAAGTGTACCTTATTTTGTAACCCACCAGTCGAAAAAGTGAAGGAGCAGATAATACGTTTTTGGCAATATATTACTTTAAAATGTATCTTTTGCAGAAAAAACACCATTATCACGTGTGACATGTCAATAATAATATCTAGCTGACAACATGCTGCAATTGCCACCATAACTAATATCACGTTGTTAGGCCTTTAGCTATCAATAACCACCTTAAAGTTATAGACAACACTATTATCCAGTTGGTGAAGAAATTTGGAATAAAAGGAAAGAAGCAAGATATTTGAAGATCAATTGAATATAGTGTAATGACATAAAAAATAGGCAGAATAGATAGGCCCCTTAAACTTGCCATTTTTTTCATTTTGACACTAAACTAAGGGTAGTACATATTGAACACTTGAGGTGAAGATAAATTGTGTCAACTAGACACACACCGCTGACATGGCACTGCCAGTGGAATACACCACTTTTGAATGCGTGAGAATAGTTTTTTTTTTCAATGTCTTTTCTGCAATCCCTTCGGCAATCTGCCGCCACCATCTCCACCACTATAGCTGCTGCTTCACCACCACCACCACTACCACCATGCCTCCTCCGCCACGGTGCAAACCACCACAAACAAACACCCCTTCCCCCAATTCCACCACCGCCGCACCTCCACCACTGCACAACCCACCACCTCTTGTCCCTCCTTAAATCCAGCCAACTCAGATCCACACAGAAAAGGCTTCACGCTGCTCAACACTCACTCTTCAGGACCTTACCAAATCTCTCTATATGTTTTAAAATTTTAAGATATATGTCATGAAACTTGTAATAGAACTTCGTGTAACCATTGAAAGCAGCTTATGAGACGATGCTCAGTTTGGCCATCTGATTTTTTTTTCTGGTTTTCACCTCTTCATTCTCATCGTATTTTCCATTTCTTAAAGTGTTAACAGAAAATAATTGAATTCCACCTACACAAATTTAAGATCAATTACCTATGCGTGAATCTACACTAGAGTAATGAAACGCAACCCTACATCATTCCATGGAAGGGGTTGGTGTGTTGATTAGGTTGATCTGTTGTGTTAAGAATTTCGATTGGAGCCGCATTGGTCGGGAATCCACCCTTGCACCTCTCTATTACTGATGGCGCTTTGTGGCTCATGATCATGCTCATGCTGGAGGGACCGAACTCCACCACCATCTCTTTCTCAAATTCAGCCACCGCCCTCCTCCACCAACTTCTCTTCCTTTCAGCCACCTATTTTATTTTATTTTTTGCCTTTTTTCTTTTGCAGATATAGACTTTATTTTCACATGTGTCTCTCTCTTTTTGATTTACATGTGTTTTTCTTATTGGTGGTGTTTGCCATATTAAAGTGAGTAGTTTTCATGCACCTGTGTTAGTTTGGAACTGTCAAATATGTGTCTAATTGACACAATTTGTCTTCACTTCAAATGCTCAATAGGTAATACCTTTAATTCAGGCGTCAAAACAAGAGAAAAAAATGGCAAGTTTAGGGGCCACCTACGTGTTCTGTGTAAAAAATATTATGTAACCATAGCCAATCCTCGTATTGTAATATACTTTCTATATTCCGCACATAGTGTTTCTTTCAAGTAGCAAAGGAGAGAACAGAACAGCAAGACAGGCTACGCAAGGTTGCAGGTACAAACTTGCTCAAACAGATCCCATGTAAAATCGTATGCTAAAGAATGAATTAATATACATTACAGACAGATATAAGTGGACACATTACCTGGTGACCAAGGCAGACACCTAGTATAGGGATATCAATGCATTCAAGGAGGAGCCTCAGGCAAATTCCTGAAACATAGGTGTAAGGCGTGAAAGGCTACTCCGAAAAACCATAACAAGCAAGTAAATTTGAAGTTCAACGACAATTAGACATTCAACACCCTCTTGTATGGTAGAATACCAACATATTGAAAGTTCTCAGTTAATAGCATCAACCACTAACACTGATCAAAACTACGCACACTCTTGTATGTTATCCTCGTCTAGGACAGATAAAGGAGCCGTGTTGGGAAGTCATGATTTAGAATGAATTTAAAATTTAAAAAAACAGTAGAACACACTTAAAAATCAGGATAGCTAAGGTAAGGGTGAATTACCAATGTGCTGATTCGAACAAGTTAATGCATTAGTATACACTAATAAGAAGATCTATGTTGTCTTAGACAAGGAAAGAAGAAAGTAGATGACATAAATTTCATAAGTCCAAGTCAAACCTATATCTGCTGGACATGTTGGAGAACCAGGACCAGGTGATATCACAATATTGTCAAATGCCCTTTCTTCATACAAGTGGTAAGAAATTTCTTTCCACGTCCACTCATCATTCCGAATCACCACCGGAGGCACTGCCACAGTATCAAAATAAACATCAAAAGATGTGACACCACAGACTCATGTCTATCCAGTAAAATTAAGAAAAAGACTGGGAAACTGCCTATTCAAAGATGACTTTGACCTAGATGATTAATACAAATGACTACCCAATCAAAATTGCCAAAAATACAATAGAAGACGAAGGTATCTAACACTTGGCATGCACTTTGTCCTAATAACTGCACATTGACAACGGGCATCAATTTATCAAATTTGTTACAATCTAGAGGCATCCACATATCAAGAAAACATATCAGAAAAAAGAGACTTAAATCTTAATTTGAGAATCCAAAAAGTTGTTTTTTACTTCTTTTATTTTTCACAAGAGAATCGAAATACCTGACTAGAATAAAAACTGGACACATAATTTGACATTGGACCAGTGTTGTCAAAGGCTCATTTAAGGCACGTTTAAGCCCTGAAATTCAGAAAAGCTAAGGGAGGGCGTTTCGCCTCGCTTAAGCTGTGCTTCAGTATAAGGCAAGGCACTAAGACATGCGCCTCATTGCCCATGAGTTTTATTGGGAATCAAGAGGCACTAAACAACAAATATGATAAGAAAATAAATGTATGTATGTAAAGAAAAACATGATAAATGAATTTATTACTTTATCCTTGAATTACGTATATATTTTATTTTTTCGCATAGTTGCATCTTTTTTTACTAAATCCCACACTTTAAGTGCGCTTTGCGCTTAAATCCCTAATAGACCTAAAGTGCTTTTAGAGTTCTTCGCCTTAGATAACACTGCATTTGACAAGCACATATTTACTATTACTGTGTAAGTAAAACCAACACCCTCATCTTTCTAAGCATTCGTGTTTGTTTTTTTTATAAGTGAGATTCTCATCTTATCATCCTAGATTTCCCATTTTACGCCTTATAAATAGCCCTCACCAATTAAGAAGGCAATGAAATTCCATTCATAATTTCAACATGAATAGCTCCCAAAAATTATACTCTTTAGGTGTAAAGCATATAGATCAATAAAACTGAATAACAGAATCACAAGTCACAAGTCACGCTTTCTCACTTCCTCTATAAGGAAAAGGGAAAAACAGAAGAGAAAAGAGAGAGGGGAGAGAGAGATGAGGAACTTTCTTTCTTAAAGTTCTGAAAAGATAAAGTGACCACTTTCTTCCATGTTGTAAGTTGTGTTATCAAAGGCGAAAAGCGCAAAAAAGCTCTAAGGTTTGTTGGGGCTTTAAGCGCAAAGCGCAAATAAAGTGTGGGATTTAAAGAAGAAAGGCGCAAATAGCGAAAAACTACAAGTATGTATGTGTAGTCCAAGACTAATATATATAAGCATGAATGTTGGATATGTTGACAAAGAAATTGAAGAGAAATTACGATAAAGTGAAATATCAATTGTTTAGTATCCCTCTTCAGGATTACACTTATTGGTAAGGGAAAATATGCCTTAGAGCCTTGATTACAACACTGAAGGGACGTTAAACGAGGCAAAGCGCTCAACATGTTTTGAACCTCGCTTTAGGGCTTAATCGCGCTTTTGATAACACTGGTTGTAAGAAAAACGACAGGCCCTAAACATTCAAGCTGGACCCAAATTGAGGCCTATCATACATAGGCAGAGGGAGGCTAAGCAACTTATAGGTATGAAAGGGAAGAAATTTTTCAAATCCTACCTTTACTACACGAAAGTTATTTATGCAATAACTACAAATTGTATTCACATGAAGGCAATTATCAAGTGGCTCCTTTTAAAAATTATCTATTTCTTCACTTTATTTAATTAGGGAACAAACCGCTCAAAGGAGCAGGAATAATGTAAAATGCTGCTTGATTTGCTGACCAGAAGAAGAAATAACATGCCACCTACAGCTTCAAGCTGACATTACTATAATACTTGCCGTCACATTTGCTAAAACTCTATGGATAGTGGACAAGACCTTCAGCACAAAAAAGATCTACTCCTTGGATAGTTTTCTTCGAAAAGAATAAGAAGAAGAAGAAGAAGAAGAAAAAAGCACTGTATCTCTGAGGATAGCTAGTTTCTGCATACGCACAATGCTAAAGATACAGTTTTTGTGGGGGAGGGGGGTGTCTGTCAAGGCAGAACGTCAACAATAAATTTATAAATAGATCTGCTCAAGATAGGGGAGAGAGGCGGGGACAGGAAGTTATTCCAGTTAGCTAAAGTAAGGGAGAGGAAGGCGCGGGATCTAGACCAAGTTCGGTGCATCAAGGACGAGGATGGTAGAGTTTTGATGGGTGAGTCTCGGGTCAAGCAGAGGTGGCAGACGTACTTTCGAGATCTTCTTAACGAGGAGGGGGATCGAAACATAGAGCTTGGGGAGCTGGGGCATTCAGAGATCCATAGAGACCTTGGGTACTGCAGGCGCATTAGGGTGGATGAGGTCATAGGGGCTTTGCGAAGGATGAGTAGGGGCCGAGCGACCGGGCCTGACGAGATCCCGGTGGAGTTCTGGAAATGCATGGGTAGGTCAGGAGTGGAGTGGCTCTCTAGGTTGTTCAATGCGATCTACAAGACTAAAAGGATGCCGGAGGAGTGGAGGTGGAGTACGGTGGTGCCCTTGTACAAAAACAAAGGGGATATCCAGTGTTGCAACAACTATAGGGGTATCAAATTAATAAGTCACACCATGAAGGTCTGGGAGCGGGTGATCGAGGCGAGGGTGAGGGAGATGACATCTATATCGGTGAACCGGTTTGGTTTCATGCCGGGTCGCTCCACTACAGAAGCTATCCACCTTGTCAGGAGATTGGTGGAACAGTTCAGGGATAAGAAAAAGGACTTGCACATGGTGTTTATCGACTTGGAGAAGGCGTATGACAAGGTCCGAAGTGCTATGGAGGTGCCTGGAGGCGAAGAGCGTGCCAGAAGCCTACATCAGAGTAATCAAGGACATGTACGATGGAGCTAAGACTAGGGTTAGGACGGTAGGCGGTGACTCAGACCATTTCCCGGTGGTTATGGGGCTCCATCAAGGATCGGCGCTTAGCCCTCTCTTGTTTGCCTTGGTGATGGATGCTATAACCCGACATATTCAAGGGGATGTGCCTTGGTGTATGCTATTTGCTGATGACATAGTATTGATAGACGAGACGAGGGTCGGTGTGAATGAGAGGCTAGAAGTATGGAGATAGACTCTCGAGTCTAAGGGTTTCAAAATAAGCAGATCTAAGACCGAATACTTGGAATGCAAGTTTAGCGCCGAGCCGAGCGAAGTAGGCGGGGACGTGAAGATTGGATCTCAAGTCATCGCCAAGAGGGACAATTTCAGATATCTGGGGTCGGTGATTCAGGGGGACGGAGAGATTGACGGGGATGTCACTCATCGTATAGGAGCGGGGTGTTCGAAGTGGAGGCTTGCATCGGGAGTCCTGTGTGACAAGAAAGTGCCACTGAAACTCAAGGGAAAATTTTATAGAGCCGTGGTTAGACCTGCCATGTTGTATGGGGCGGAGTGCTGGCCGGTGAAGAACTCTCATGTTCAGAGAATGAAGGTTGCGGAGATGAGGATGCTCAGGTGGATGTGTGGACTCACCAGGTTAGATAAGATTAAGAATGAAGTTATTCGAGCGAAGGTAGGGGTGGCCCCGGTGGATGAGAAGATGCGTGAAGCGAGGCTCAGGTGGTTCGGGCATGTGCGGAGGAGAAGTCCTGATGCCCCGGTGAGAAGTTGTGAACGACCGGCGGTGGTCGGCGTGAGGAGAGGCAGAGGGAGGCCTAAGAGGTATTGGGGAGAGGTGATTAGGCATGACATGGCTAGGATGCATATTTCCGAGGACACGGCCCTTGATAGAAAAGTCTGGAGGTCTAGTATCAGGGTTGTAGGATAGGGGCCCCTAGAATTTTTTGTACTCCTTTCCCGGGGTGGGGTGAGGCTTGTCAGGGCGACTCATAGATGATTCGTGCATTGGATTGTGTCCCCCTTATGGTAGTTATTTATGGTAGTTACTGTTTGATATTATTACATGTCATTTTATGTATAATTCTTATGTTTAGATAACTATTTATGCGATTTCTGCCGGAATTACTAATGCTCTTTTGTTTTTGTTTTTGTTGTTGCTTTCCCTTTCCTTTTCTAAGCCGAGGGTCGATTGGAAACAGCCTCTCTACCCTTTGGGTAGGGGTAAGGCTTGTCTACATATTACCCTCCCCAGACCCCACCTTGTGGGACTATACTGGGTAGTTGTTGTTGTTGTATCTGCTCAAGATAGTAATTTCCACTTCATGACATATTAAAACTGCAGAAAGAATAGTTCTTCTCTAAGAGAAGTACAACTTATTCCAGCAAGTATTGGTAATTTTTAAAATGTACTATAGCAGAGAGACATTAAGAACATCGCATGTGTTCAAACAAATTACCCAAAAAGAATACTGCTTAAAGCCTTAAGTGAGGGGCTAGTAAACTCCCAACTACTGTGATTGCTACATACAGAACAAAGAAGACATAAGAAAAGACATACTACCACATTTTCAGGAGTACATATTTAAGTTATATGAACAAGCCAATACAGGCACAAAACTCATTTCAACTTCAAGGCAAAGAATTATAGGGAGCTTACTTCCATTAATAATTGAAAGCTCCTGGAATATATTGTAAGTGTAACTGTCATAATTGTCAATTAGCAGAGTGCGTACAAATTCTAACTTCGGAACTGGATGGTTTAACAACTTTTTTCTTGTACGCGATGCATCCAAATGTCCAGATACCAAATGACTTGAAATCACAACCTTCCCTTCCTTACAGTTATATCTTCGCAGTGTATCTATCATACTTGAGTCACCAACCCTTGCAAAAGGTTCAGGTGCTAACAGATAATGTTTTCTGCTTCGAAGATTCTGCCAGCAGGAAGAGGCAATCGTGGATGACGATGATGATGAGCACATGGCAGAATTCATTTTTGCTTGTCAAACTAAATCGCAGGTTCACCAATCAAATCCCTCTGCAAAACATAAAATGTGGCAGTTAGAGATGTCTAAAATCCTAAATCGGTCACTTCAAAGTGATAAATAAACAGTGTGTTAGAAAGGGTTGATGACTAAGTCAAAGTTCAAATTTCCTTGGCAACATAAACCAAAAATGTAATTTTTTTCCCCTTGCTCCCTTGAAAATGCATTCCCCACTGCCTCTAAAGGCAAACTACCAAATAACTTTCAGCCCTCCAATTTGCTATAGCAAGTACAACAAAACTAATGAACGAAACGATCTTGTGTAAACCTCCACTCTTAAGTTCTAAGCTGTCTACAATTTTGACCACCTCTTCAAAAGAAGAGAGCAGCCAAAAGTTGATTCATTTTTCTTCTATTTTCCTAAAAAGTAAAAAGCTCTGCAGAATTTTTCAATTTCGTTTCTCTAACTGTTGCAAAATTCAATAGTAACTGATTCAGCCATTTAATGAATTACATGTACACAACTATGTTCTATAACAAAGCTCTCAGGCATAAGAAAAACAACACATTAAGCCCAAAATCAAAAAGAAGTATTACTGAACACACCCTTTTCATAGAAACGTTAATATCAGCCAAACAATGACGTTTTTACTTACATGCACACACAGGCATACAACTGAAATACACAGCATCAACCCAAGAAGTAGATCTCACAGAGATATGCAATAGACTTAACAGATCCAAAAACGTTTGGTGGAAAAGTAATACCTATGGTTGGGATGTTGATGGTGCCGCAGCAATAACTTGTTTTTCAAATCTCTTGTTTTTTTTTCTTTTTTGTTTCTTCGCTTACCGGTTTGGTGGGTTGGTGGAGGAGATGGTGGGGTTGAGCAAAGAATGAAAGAGAGACATTGGTGTGTGTGCAACCACAAGATTT
The DNA here is from genome assembly GCA_032618575.1 of Nicotiana noctiflora. NCBI lineage: Eukaryota > Viridiplantae > Streptophyta > Magnoliopsida > Solanales > Solanaceae > Nicotiana > Nicotiana noctiflora. Next base: position 165,832 of record JASVEL010000431.1, read on the forward strand.
CAAAGGCTAAGGCGGCGCTGTGACCACCAAATTCGTTAGCCTCAAAAGAAAAGAAAACAAAAAATTTAAAAAGGAAAGAACTACACAATATCCCGCACGTATTTATGATTTTAACTGGAAAACTTTTTGGAAACTGCTGATAAGATTTTTTTTTTTGTGTGTAAATGGAACACTTTTTGGAAACTGCTGATAAGAATTTTTTTGTGTTAACTTTGATAGGCGTTTAGACACGACAGATATTATACATTGTATATAAAAATAGTGTTTTAGCTAAATTTAAAGCTTGTCAAATTAAGTTATAAGTACTTTTCAATTTATTTACGTATTTGGTAAAAATAAAATTACTTATAATTTTATATATTGCGACGGATGCAGAATTTTTAAATTATGAATACTTAATTTTCTTTAATTTAAATTAATATATTTATACTAATTATTAACTTTTCTATATAAGTAATAGTGTATGGCTGCAAAAGTAATGGATGTTCAACGTCCATAACTAAATATATAGATCTGCCATTGTTTATAAACCCAAAATCAGCCTAAAGTCATATTATCATCCTAAATTATAATTTTACCGATTATAAAAAATTTTGATTTGACCAACAATTTTATTATTTTTTTATGTTATCCTTTAAATACTTTTTCCTTGATAAAACCTAACCATTTCCATGACTTTATTCCCTAACCATTTTTCTCAAATTCGGAGTATCTTTGTCACCTCCTTACTATCAACAACAATCAACTCTTTGCTTTGTTAAATTATTTTTCATATTCTTATATAATTAAAGTTCCTGTATGTTCCTAATTAATTTTGTTAAACATAATATTTTGTATATATCTTTTGTAGTTATCTGTCGCACTTATCTTCAAGGATACTAGATTGGTCCATTGTATTTATTAGTATAAATATTCCGTTGTAATTATATTATGATTACAACAAACAACAACAATGATCCAGTGAAATTCCACTAGTGAGGTCTAGGGAGGGTAGTGTGTACGCAGACCTTACCTCTACCCCGAAGGAGTAGAGAGGTAGTTTCTGAAAGACTCTCAGCTCAATAAGACAAAAAAGACACACACACACACACACACACACACACACACATATATATATAACAACATGAAAACAAAAGGATAGAACAACATGAAAATAAAAGGACGGTATAACGCAAAAGCAAAATAGTATCCCTGCCAAACTATTCTTCCAAAGTTATGACAAAAGGCAAAACTCAACTACCTCCTATCCTAAAACCCTAATACTCGATCTCCATGAGTCCTATCAAGTTTCATGTCCTCGGAAATCTGGAGCGTCGCCATATCCTGTCTTATCACCTCCCCCAATACTTCTTGGACCGCCCTCTACCTCTTCTCGAGCCCTCCAAAACCAGTCGTTCACACCTTCTCACCGGGGCATCTAGGCTTCTTCTCTGGATGTGCCCGAACCACCTGAGCCTTGCTTCCGGCATCTTGTCATCAATGAAAGTCACGCCCACCTTCTCCCTAATAACATCATTCCTGATCTTATCCATCCTACTATGCCCGTGCATCCACCTTGTCATCAATGTAATTATATTCTAATTATCGAGTATAATAATTTTTTATGGTATTAGAGTGAGACCCATCCCAATTATTCTTACCGATGTTGGGTCCACATTTATGTTATCCACACTCTAGAGGCCTGGACATGAGAGGGAGTGTTGAGTTGTCCCACATCAGAGGGATTTGAGGTCCTTGGTCTCCTTATATGGCTTGGGCAATCCTCACCTCACAAGCTAGCTTTTAGGATTGAGTTAGGCCAAATGTTCGTTCTTATCAACTTTAACTAACAAATATCATTGATAGTCTATTGTCTTTGATTGGGCCGGTAACTATGGTATTCCGTCACCATCCGAAATTCCAATCGCGGGGTTATAATGATGTTTAACACTGAATGTTGGGCAAGTAAATAGATAATATAAAAAGAAAAGCAATGAATATCTAATAACTTATTAAAGTCATAACATAAACCTTTCCAAGATCTAGCGTCACAAGTACAAGAGCAACTAAATTCAGCTAAATACAAGGGCTTGAAGGAAATACAACTATGTTCGAATGAAATGGAAACAATACAATAAAATAGGAAAGTGACTTCTAAGGTATGCGAACATGATACGCAATAAGTGTCTAGCCTAACTTCGACGAGGTAGTGACGAGCCTCAGATAAGACACCTACTAAAACATGTACAAATATATACATATATATATATATATATATATATATATATATATATATATATATATATATATATATATATATATATATATATATATATATATAACCAGTAAACCAATTAAAGTAATAACGAACATATAAAAAAGAGAAAAAATGGGAATGGTGAGCATACAATCACCAAGTAGTCTATTTCCGAAATAAGCAACGAAGCGGCCAAGTAAATTCACAATCCGAAAATCAACTAAAGCAATGAAATCATCAAGTTGCACAACATAACTTATCGTTCTTTTACACCA
>JASVEL010000433.1:0-182190 GCA_032618575.1 Nicotiana noctiflora
TGGCTGATTTGTAGGGGAAACAATGTGGAGATCCTGTTCTCAGGGGGAATATCAATTCTAAGTTTATCATCATCAAAAAGAGGAAAATTGATAGGTTACAAGTACTTTGGGCATAAGTACTTTTCTTTATGTTTTGATGAACTAACATACTTACTACCCATGACTAGATAAGGAACCTATTATATATTTATAAAACCTTAAGATCACAAAGTTCCAGGTTGGGATCCAGCATGGAATATAACTCAACTCTTTAGAGTGGAGGGAACAACTGAGGGAACAGTCCCTACTAGTTCCCGAGGAGACTGTATGAAGTCAACTCTCTAGCTGGAAAGTTATTTCCTGCACACGCTACTGTACAGGAACAATGCAACAATTAACTTTCTGTGGAAGACTTTTTACCTACCTTGCTCACATCATTGTAAGTGATGTCACACATGTATATATAAAATTAAGGAAGGTAAAATAACTTACTTCATGAGAGAACAAGATAAGAAATCTTATTCAATTAAGTTCTCTTGCATTCAGAATAACTAGTCAGATGTCTAGTTCAAATTCTCAGTGAAATCAGATAAGGAAATAGTAGAGGGACCAGATAGGGATAAGTTTCTCTCGTCGTTGTACAATCAACTCTACAACTATAAAATCTATTACACTATACCGTCTGATAGGCTACTGCACTGTACCGTCTGGCAGCAGTACAATAACATAGATATAGCTTGCTAAGGCCAAACTAAAGGGCACTTTATTACATCATCCTTGATGACATCACACGCATGTATTATCAACATGAGGCAAGGGATTTGGTCACTCCAATACCTGCAAAATAAAAAAATAAAAAAATTCTCTCAAGTGCTAGACACAACCTCTCTCAAGAACAAAATTGCTGCAACCTCAAGGATCAGATCCAAAGATTGAAGATATCTTAAGTTCTTAGGTTTATTGAGTCTTTGTTATTTGTTCTTCACTTGTCACTCCTACTTAGCTTAGGTAGAAACATTGTGTAGGATACACTTCGTAAATCATAAATTCTTGTATTTGTGTCTTAGCTAGTCGAGTGTGAAGCCTTTGTAATAGAGTTATTACAAAGTGGGTTGTAATAGTGTTGTTATAAGTTAGTGAGTGATTAAGTCTTTGTAATAGAGTTTTACAAAGTGGCTTGTAATAGTGTAGTTGAAAGTTAGTGAAAGATTAAGAGGTTAATTCCTAGGTTACAATGTGTTGTAATCTAATGATTGCTCAATATTGAAGTTGAAATCCTACAAGGTAGGTCGTGGTTTTAATCCCATTGAGCTGGTACTTTTCCATGTAAAATTCCTTTGTGTTATTTATTTACTGTCGATTTGTTGTGCGAATAAATAGAGAACTTGATTCCTTATACTGTTTGGTTTTACAATCTGTTGCTTATAGTGGGAACTGATAGAGAACTCGGTTCTCTATACAGTTTGGTGGTCGCTTAGTTTCTATCAATTGGTATCAGAGTGGGTTATTTCTAAAAGGTTAACATCTAGAAAGGATCGACACATATGCTCCACCAAACTTCTAGGAAAGTCACTCAACCGGCAGACCGCGAAGAGTTCATAAAATGGTACGTCGAAATAGAGGCATTCCCAATAGGGGTAGCTCTAGCAGAAATACAAAAGGATACGATTGTTGTCATAATGCAAAATTAGGACCATTACAAACACAATGCTGAAAAGATGGTTAAGAGGAACCCGGTCACCGATAGAAAGCTCAAGAGAAGTGAGTTCGCTGATAATATTGTAAAGCAAGCTCTGGATCCCTGGGGAGATTCCTCTAGTGAATCTGGGGGTGATGATGAGCAGGCAGACACCTGCATGATGGCCGTTGAAAGCAAAGCTTCAAAATATGATTCCGTATTTGCATTGATGGCAAAATCTGATGAGGATGAAGAAGAAGATGATGATGATGAGGTAAACTTGTTTTATGTTTAAAGAAATCTAAAGTATTATTCTCCGAAAAAAACTTATGTATTTGAAAATGTTTTAATTGATGCGTATCATAGTCTTCTCTCCCCCTGCGCGGAGGGTCGATTGGAAACAGCCTCTCTGCCCTCTTGGGTAGAGGTAAGGCATGTCTACATATTACCCTCCCCAGACCCTACTTTGTGGGAATATACTGGGTTGTTGTTGTTGTTGCTGATGCGTATCATAGTCTTATAAATGATAAAGATGCCTTAAGTTGAATTGGGAGAAGCAGAACAATCGAGAGAAGATCTATTAGTTGTTATGGTAGACTTAGAGGAAATCGTTGAGAGTCCGAAGAAAGAAAAAGAGGTTTTAACTGAGAGTAATGCTAACATGGAACATGAGAAAGATGACCAATTAGTGGTGGTTGTAAACTTAAAGGAAATAATTAGGGAACTTAAAATGGAAAGTAGACCTAAAAATTCTCAAAAGGGAAATGAAGTTGCAAGTGAGGCACATATTAAGCTTGAAAGTGAGTTAAATTCAGTGTAGTCTAGTATGTATGCCGAATTCGAGAAAAACAAATAACTTTAGGAAGAACTAGGAAGAGTGATCTTGAAAACTCACGTAAGTGGACCTTGTCCTCTGATACTATCACTACCATGTATACCAACAATAGGGGAAACAAGCAGAAAATCAAGTTTCAAAGAGAAAAGACTCCATACAACTCTCATATTAAGTACGTTACTGTACCTGACAATTAGCTTTGCACTCACTGTGTCAACACCGGGCACTTTAAAGAAAATTGTAAGGCCAAAATTCAGTGTCAACAAAAAAATAAAGTTTTGCTAAAAAAGTAATTTCTGCTAGGGAACTTGGTCCTTTACATAAAAAAACTTATAATGCCTGATTGGACCAAAAGAGCCCTCATTCACCCCTTTCCTCATTACAAGGGACCCAAACCTGTTTGGCTTCCTAAGTCTAACCCTTGACTTTCTTGAGCATGCATTGAAAGGGATTAGTCAACAGTGGTACATGAATAACAGCTGCTCGAAGCACATGACTAGAAGTACAAATGATTTCCTTTAACTAAAGGTCCAGTAGGGAGGGAATGTATCCTTTAAAAATGGCAAGAAAGGATACATTCTAGGAGTTGGAAGGATCATAAAGTCTCTTTACCACTCTATTGAAAATACGTACTATGTGAAGGGGTTGAAGTACAACTGTCACACCTCCTTTTTCCGCTACCCGCGAGGGCGCGAGGGGTAAAAGGAGTTTTTCTAATTAAAGGACAATCAAAGCGGGATTCATTTTATTCAATTCAGAGTCACCACTTAAGAGATTTATGATATCTCAAGTCACCGGTTAAATCCCGAGTCGAAGAAAAGAATGACTCTGTTTAATAGTCCACGCACCAAAAATTCGGATAAGGAATTCTTTTAAACCGGGAGAAGGTGTTAGGCATTCCCGGGTTCCGTGGTTCTAGCACGGTCGCTCACCTGTTACATTGATCTTATTTATCTGATTTGTGTTACCTGATGAACTTCTTTAACTTCGATCCGCTTTTGTTATTTATTGCACTTAAAGAGGATTACAACATCGTGAGATTGCGTCTCAAACTGCGTCGCATAAATGCGTCCATAATTTTTGATGCATTCTGACTTTATTTAGATTTGGATTTGGGTCACATAAATGTGTACCCGAGTTTAGGGAGATAAAATTATTAAATGCGCGCCTAAAGACACTAACGCGTTAATATATTTTAGAATGCCGTGAAATTCTCTAAATGGCATGTCCTGCAGTCTAAGTATTTTTAATATATGTACGTTTATGAGGGCCCCTCAATTTTATGTTTTATTGAGCGAGGCTCGTCTTATTTATTTTTAATAGGGCAGTCCTAAAGTGACTACATTCTTTATGTTCAATTCGTCTCTAAAGTAAAAGAAAAAAAATCTTAATTAATTACATGCTTGAAAAATTCGGGTCACTTATTAATTAACAACTTAAGACAAATGCTAATGAAATTTAGCTTTGCATAACAAGAAATTATTTAGTGGCACATTCTGTAAGCGAATATTACGAAAAGTAAAAAAATGATGACTGGAACATGGGATTTACAATTGATATTATAAAAAATAGACTAATGAAAACCTAGCTAAATTAAACTTACATTATTAGATGAATAAACCTTTAAAGTTAACTATTTACGTTTATTTTTGGAAGCAACTTCAACCTTACTCATTAATGCCTATTCAAAAGTTTATCAAACTTAACCTTATCTCATTTTATTTGAACTCAAGTCACGCCTACCAGATTAAGATCTTAACCTTACTATGCCGAGCCAAACTTCAAATATAGAGGATTTACCGATTTCAGAAAATTATTAGCTATATTATTTCTTCCTAATGCTTGAATACGTGTGTTATGCACAAGACTCAAGATTATGAACTACAACTTACTTATACTCTAGTTTCACGAGTCCGCAATTACACTTTCATAATCCAACCACCTATTATTGACTACATAAACGAAATTTAAGAAACACAACATGTTCAAATGTATTGCAGTTCATAGAGTTTCTATATTTCAGTTCATACATGGCACAACCATTCTAATACATGCTAAGATATATCAAGTAGACTATTACTCACACATGAAAACTAAACGCACAGAAACAGAGAAATTCCAATGGCCTCATTCCAATAATTCTATTACTTTCTTTCCATATATTTGAAAGCTTAGGATAAGTACCTGGTATATGAAACCAAAGAAGAGGAAGATCAGTAAACAATAGTGGTACAAGCAACCAAACAGTAGGTTCAACAGCAAATTCCCACAGCACCAAACCAGTTCAATCAACAGAACAATTTTGGAGAAAGAAGAACCAAACTGAGACTACTGGAACAAATTCCAGCAACAACCAATAAGGAGTAACACTCCAAAGCCAACTCAGTCAAAACCAAATTGCATCACAAGAATAACAAATGCAAATCGCAAGTAGAAACAGAAAGAACCAACAGTAATGCAACAATAGTTTCTGGTTTTTTTAAACACTCCAAGAAAAAGAAGCCTGAAGCTTCAATGAAACAGTAGTTGCTTCACAAAAGAGACCTCACTATTAGTTTTTAACTCTCAGGATTCTTGAATTCTGTCTGTCTCCGTAAATCAGTATTCTCTTCCCCTTTTATAGACAAAAAACAGACCTTCTACCCCCAAATATTCTAAGTTTCTGCCTATTATTGCCTTGCACATGTGCCCCCTTTTACCTTTTTAATCAACCCCCCATGTTTTGTTTTGATTTCCAGCCTTTAAAAATACTCAGCAGAATTAAGAAACTAATTTCTGCCCAGATATTCGTTGCCCAGCCCATTACCTAGTGTCTAATCCCCTTTTTAATTCAAAAGTGTTCTGGCAGCCTGGATTTAAAATTCAGGCATGCCCTGACAACCAAGATGCCTTCCACTTTAGTCTTAACCACAACCTGTTAATTCCTAACACTTTCCTTAATCAATAAATCCTAAGCTGGTTAACTAATCCACAACAGGTTCACATAACCAATTTAAATTCCACATTCAAACAATGATTCAGACCAAATTCAACAATGTCAATAATACCACTGTCCATTACTATAGCCAATAGACCTCTGAAATTAATCGACGACATTTACTTAATCAGTTTCATGTAATCGACAACAAATAATTGACATACGATTTAATACTTCAATAGTTTTCAGTCAAAAACAAAGGGGGAGTACGAAACTAATTATTCTACTAGACTAATCGAAATGAATGCATATTTCATAACAAGCACATTCAAATGAACAAAACAGAAGCAATAATTGACCAAATTAAAAGGTCTGATGAAGAAGAAAAGAGAAATGTTAACGAAGAATCGAAACGAGATAAAAATACTATAATATTACCATGTAAAACAGAATAAAGAAAGCAAAAAAGAAAACAAATACCTTAGGTAAAGTTGACCCACTTGTGCTTGGACCCGACCATTTGAGGTTGAATAGAGTTTAATTGAAGTGTTCTCAATTGAGAACACCTTAATTAAATTCTATTAGACCCCGATACCTCAATTGATTCGATGTATTTCAACTTTCCAAATTTTTAGGGTTCTTCAAGGCTTAATTTGGGGTTCAAGAGATTCTAGTCAGAATTGAGCCGGACTAAGGGTCATTTGGGTATGAGGTAGGCTAGGAGGTGCTGTGGTGCGAATTTGGGTCTGGTTGGGGTACCTTAGGGTCTGGCTCGAATTTTCGATTGAAGATTCGAGAGGCTGGAGGGTGATTCGAGGTAAATGGTTCGTGGATTTGTAATGGGGGAGTCGAGATGTTCATGTGGTGTTGTTTTGGTGGTGTTTGGGTTGGCTGCTGCCGGGTTTTAGGCGGTGGAGAGGGATGGCGGCTAGCTAGGGTTCCTGGGTTATCTGGTGTGAGAGAGACGAACGTGAAAGGGGTCACTTGGAAATGAAACGGGTATAAGAGGTTTAGGGGTCTATGACGTTTTTGAAATCAAATTATTAATATGGTCAGTTGGAGGATAGGTTCCAATGACTCAGATTTAAAAGAAATGATGGGGCGATCCGATTTGGTAATGGGTCGGGGTTGGATAGCGGATGTGGGCGAGGGTTGGAGGATCTAGACCGTTGATCAAGTGAGATCGACGGTCAAGATGGAGCATGACAGAACGACGTCGTTTGGGGCATTTGTGAGGTTTGGGCCAATTGGACCGGGTAGAGGGTGCAATTTGGGCTGGTTTGGGGTAGGCCTGGTCTGATTTTCTCCTTTATTTTTGTTTCATTTTGTTTTTCTTTCCTTTTTATTTCTTAATTGTAGAACCAAAAATCTTAGACTATATTATGAAGCCAAATTAACTTATCAAAATACTAATTAACTTCTAATAATAATTATCACATATAATTAAACACTAATTAAAATAAAAATCAAATAATTTGGATATTAAATGCAAAAAGAAAATGCAAGATACATATTTTGTGTTTTTCCGTTTTAGTAAAACCACTTTAATTACTTCTAATTATAAAGTTAAATTCTAAAAATGTAAATGCAATATATTTTTTTCTATTAATTTAAACAACAAAACACGCACACACGGATGTAAACAATCACAAAAATATTATGATAAATTCATAAACATGTACACAATAAAATAAGACAACTTTGGTTTTGATTTCTTTGGGAGTAGTTTGTGTGAGGCAAAAATCACGTGCTCACAGCTGCCCCTCTTTGTGCGGAAACATGAAGAGTTTTCGTGCAAAGATAAGTGAGCGGATACGAGTGATTTTTGCCCGCTTGAGCACTCTGTGTGAAGCATTTTCAAAATATTTTGACTGAGCCTTTGCTTCGGGAGGCCTCCTAAATATCCTGGGCTAAACAGGAATCAGGTCAATGTAGTTCGGGAAGTTTTGGTAGCTGGGAATACCAAGGGATTGTGGTTCCGCTGTTACTGCTACTGCATGCCGTTACTACTGCTTTACTGATCTCTTTATTACACCATGTTAAAAGGGTAAAAACAAGAAGCTAAGCTAGCCTATGGATCATAAGATCTCATCTATCTTCAACTTATTCATGTCGCCTTGCCTTCTTGTCGTCTTGTATTTCTTCCAGTGCTTTTCTTTCGAGAACTTAGAGGTGGCACTGACCTTCGCTTCTTTGAATATCAGTTTTCTTCGTTTTGCTCAATCTGTTGGGGATAGAGCTTTCTCCGTCAAGTCTGTTATGTTAAGGGGGTAGACAAGGTTCGAAAGTTATTCCTCTCCGGATGTGTCTCATCTTTCTTCTGACTCATGTTCTTGGATTTGTGCTGGGAACTTTTGTTATAACCTTCCTCTTTACGGTGGGTTACTGGTTTCAAAACCTGTAATGTAAAGAGCTTTTTCGGCTACTATTGCCTTCTTTCTCACTTCTGAATTTGGATTTGTGCTGGGGATCTTCTGATGTGTCCTTCTGCCTTCATGGTGGGTCGCTGGTTCCAAGACATGCGATGTAAAGACTGAAAAATATTCCTCTTGTTATATAGGTGGGCACCTATTATCATAAAGACATAAAATTATTCCACTTATTATACAGGTGGGCATCTATTTATCTAAAACATGAAAAGTATTCCGCTTGTTATACATGTGGGTGTCTAATTGGTAAAGACATGAAAATGTATTCCCTTGTTATACAGGTGGGTGCCTAATTTCTAAGACATGAAATGTATTCCCTTGTTATATAGGTGGGCGCCTAATTTCTAATGTATTTCCTTGTTATACAGGTGGGCGCCTAATTGCTAAGACATGAAAAGTATTCCCTTGTTATACAGGTGGGCGCCTAATTGGTAAAGACATGAAAATGTATTCCCTTGTTATACAGGTGGGTTCCTAATTGGTAAGACATGAAAAATATTCCCTTGTTATACAGGTGGGTGCCTAATTGCTAAAGACATGAAAATGTATTCCCTTGTTATACAGGTGGGCGCCTAATTGCTAAGATATGAAAATGTATTCCCTTGTTATACAGGCGGGCGCCTAATTGGTAAAGACATGAAAATGTATTCCCATGTTATACAGGTGGGTGCCTAATTAGTAAGACATGAAAAGTATTCCCTTGTTATACAGGTGGGTGCCTAATTGCTAAAGACATGAAAATGTATTCCCTTGTTATACAGGTGGGTGCCTAATTTCTAAGACATGAAATGTATTCCCTTGTTATACAGGTGGGCGCCTAATTGCTAGGATATGAAAATGTATTCCCTTGTTATACATGTGGGCGTCTAATTGGTGAAGACATGAAAATGTATTCCCTTGTTATACAGGAGGGTGCCTAATTTCTAAGACATGAAATGTATTCCTTTGTTATACAGGTGGGTGCCTAATTGGTAAAGACATGAAGATGTATTCCCTTGTTATACAGGTGGGCGCCTAATTTCTAAGATATGAAAATGCATTCTCTTGTTATACAAGTGGGCGCCTAATTTCTAAGATATGAAAATATATTCCCTTGTTATACAGGTGGGCGCCTAATTTCTAAGATATGAAATGTATTTGCTTGTTTCTTCATTCAAACGAGAAATTTTTTGACAATGGCAGAAAAGTTTCTGCTCCAGTTTTGGTGACTTTCCTTGTGGCGTATCTTCCTGCATTACCAATCTTTATTTTCCTGTAAGATCAAAGAAAATGTTGTTAGTTTTAAAATATGGCGAGTAATCTTGACACTCACGCTGGGGATTATTTTTTTTTCTTTTTATTTTTTTCTTTTCTTGCTATGTGCCTCCCAACTGGTTGGGGATAATTTTACTCCCTGGGGATGATTTTTCTGTTGGGGATGGACTTTTTATTTATTCGTTTCCCTCTCTCTTGTTTCAAAACACTCTGGGGAGTCTTTTCAACTCCAAACCACTCTCTTCACGAGTTACTCTTTCCTTCAATACTGCAGGGGATAAGATGTTATTAGATGCCGATACTGAGATCATTTCGCTGTGGATGGACTTTACCTTTCTCCTTCCCATTTATGTGTGGTCTGACCATCTTGGAACTTGGTCAGTGATCCATCGAAGTTTTGCTGGGGGTCTTCTGGGAACTTGATCTATAAGTTCCTCAAACATTGCTTTCTAGCTTTTCTCCATATTTCCCTTTGTACCATCTTGGCAACTGGTAGTAGACTCTAAAAATTCTCTTTTATAAAGAAAACAAATTTCTGGAAAAGTCTTTTAGACAAAGAGATGAAAAGATAGAAAAAGAGAAAAATCTTTCTGAACAATATGCTGGGAAAAGAAAAGAACTTATCTAGATGGTGTGACTGTTCCTAATGATCATGTCGTGCATTCTGGATTAATCGACCCAGTCTATTTGCATCAATCAAACTTTCCAACGGCCTCATTCGCCCGGGGTAAACAGATGTGCAACTCTTTGCCATATATGGATCCTTTCCGCCAAACTCGTCCTGTCGACTCATAGCGCCCTTCGAGTGGTTTTCACTAATGAGACTCTCTCATTTCTCTCAGCTCCCATTGCCTTAAGGTTCCTGTGAAGGTTTTCACCCTAAGACTCTCTCATTTTAATTCATCTCAGCTTACGTCGCCTTACGGTGCCTATGAAGGTTTTCACCGATAGGACTCTCTCATTTTATTTTTCAGTTGGGGATTGGAGTGCTGCCGATAAGATTCTCTCTGCTGGGAATTCTTTCAGCTTATGATATTTTCAGTCGAGGATCAGTGTATTACCCTGAGCTCTCATCTTCCCGTCCTGACACCTATTAAATAATGATCGGGAGGTCTTTTTTGGTCATAAGATGGGTGGTTTTGTGTGGGTAAGAAAATAAAAGGTTATCAAGAAATTCAAAATAACTTGATGAGTAAAGGAATACAACTCTTGGAACCCAATTTCTTAAAAGGAAATATAACTTCTGCCCCAGTTTTCTTGCTTGGGGATTTTTGAATCGCGTGACATTTGTCACGTTGCGACCGAGCCGTGAGGCGCCTACGTATCCTTTCTTGAGGAATCAGGTCAAACGTAGTTCACACTATTTTGCTTTTCTTGTGATTTTCTTATCATCATTTTTTTTTCTTTAACGATTCCAAAAGATGGGTATGAAACAAAATAATTGAGGCTCAAAAGGGAAAGCAAAGGTTAAAAGTGTTTGGATAGAAGAAAGAACTGCCTCCGTCATTTAATTATCCAATAAGCACCAAATACAGACAAACGAGCAAATAATTATCATGATCAAGGAAATTACACATAATATCTTTTGACTGCATCAGAATTGATAGCCATGTCGGTGCTTCTTCCTTCAATATCTGTCAGACATAAAGCGCCGTTGGATAACACCCTGGTCACAGTATAAGGTACTTGCCAAGTTGGGGCAAACTTTCCTTTTGCTTCAACTTGATGCGGGAGGATCCGTTTCAATACTTGCTGCCCTACTTCAAATTTTTTGGGGCGCACCTTCTTATTGTATGCTCTCACCATTCTCTTTTGATACAATTGGCCATGACATACTGCTGCCAATCTCTTTTCATCGATTAAGCTCAACTGTTCTAGTCGTGCTTTGACCCATTCATCATCATCAATCTCGGCTTCAGCGACAATTCGGAGAGATGGAATTTCAACCTCCGCTGGTATTACTGCTTTAGTTCCGTATACCAACAAGTGAGGAGTTGCACCTACTGAAGTTCGGACAGTAGTGCGAAAACCCAACAATGCAAATGGCAGCTTTTCATGCCATTGCCTAGACCCTTCTACCATCTTTCTCAATATCTTTTTTATATTCTTGTTCGCTGCCTCAACCGCGCCATTTGCTTTGGGATGATACAGGGTGGAATTACGGTGTGTAATCTTGAACTGTTGACATACTTCTTTCATCAAACCACTATTAAGATTAGCGCCGTTGTCCGTGATGATTACTTTCGGGATCCCAAATCTACAGATGATATGGGAATGGACAAAATCCACCACTGCCTTCTTGGTCACTGACTTGATGGTCTTTGTCTCCACCCATTTGGTGAAATAATCAATGGTTACCAAAATGAACCTATGACCGTTGGAAGCTGCCGGCTCAATTAGTCCAATGACATCCATGCCCCACACAACAAATGGACATGGTGCTGACATTGTATGCAATTCTGTTGGCAGAGAATGAATCAAATCTCCGTGTACCTGACACTGATGACATTTCTGCACAAAACTTATACAATCATGCTCCATACTGATCCAATAATATCCTGCCCACAGGAACTTCTTTGCCAATACATATCCGCTCATATGAGGCCCACAAACCCCGACATGGACCTCTGTCATTATTGTCACGGCTTGATTCACGTCTATGCATCTCAACAATCCCAAATCTAGGGCTCTTTTGTACATCACTCCTACACTGAGGAAAAACCATTTGGCAATCTTCGAAGGGTTCTCTTTTGGTCTCCGGTGGCTTGTTTCGGGTATATCCCCATTCGGAGGTATTCTTTGATATCATAAAACCATGGCTCGCCATCCATCTCTTCCTCTATCTTGATACAATAAACATGCTGCTCATGAACCTAGATATGCAATGGGTCAACATGAACTTTATCTGGGTGGTGCAACATTGATGCTAAGGTGGCCAATGCATAGGTAACCTTATTGTGAACTCTCGGAATGTGTCTGAACTCCACCGATCGAAATCGCTTGCTCAGATCGTGCAAGCACTGTCGATATAGTATAAGCTTCAAATCCCGTGTCTCCCATTCACCTTGAATTTTATGTACCAGGAGGTCCGAATCCCTCAAGACCAAGACGTCCTGGACATCCATGTCTGCAGCCAACTGTAATCCCAAAATGCAGGCCTCATATTCAGCCATGTTGTTGGTGCAATAGAATCGCAGTTGCGCCATAATAGGATAGCGATGTCCTGTTTCTTAAATGAGCACCGCTCATATTCCAACTCCTTTCGAGTTTGCGGCTCCATCAAAGAAGAGCTTCCATCCCGGCTCCTCAGTCGATTCCACCTCGTCTATATGCATCACTTCTTCATCAGGGAAATATGTTTTCAATGGCTCATACTCTTCATCAACAGGGTTCTCAGCTAAGTGATCGGCCAATGCTTGGGCCTTCATGGCCATTCTTGTTACATAGACGATGTCAAATTCTGTGCGTAATATCTGCCATTTTGCTAACCTCCCCGTGGGCATAGACTTTTAGAAGATATATTTCAATGGGTCCAAACGCAAAATGAGATAAGTAGTATACGATGACAGATAATGTTTTAACTTTTGTGCTACCCAAGTCAGGGCGCAACATGTCTTCTTCAGTTGAGTGTACTTAACCTCATATACTGTAAATTTCTTGCTGAGATAATAGATGGCTCGCTCCTTCCTCCCTGTACTGTCATGTTGCCCTAGTACGCAACCAAACGAATTCTCCAGTACCATCAGATAGAGAATCAGTGGTCTTCATGGTTCAGGTGGAACCAATACGGGTGGATTTGATAGGTACCCCTTGATTTGGTCAAATGCTTCCTGACATTCCGTCGTCCATTCTACCGCGTCGTATTTATTCAACAACCGAAATATGGGCTCATAGGTCGCCGTAAGTTGAGCAATAAACCTGCTGATATAATTTAATCTTTCCAACAAACTTATCACCTCCATTTTGGTCTTCGGCGGTGGCAAATCCTGGATGGACTTGATCTTTGATGGGTCCAACTCAATGCCTCACCGGCTGACGATGAATCCTAGTAGCTTTCCTGATGGAACCCCAAAGGCACATTTGGCCGAGTTGAGCTTAATATCATACCTTCGAAGTCTTTGGAAGAATTTAGGTCTGCTACATGGTCTTCTTGCCGCCTAGACTTTATGATCACATCGTCCACGTACACTTCAATCTCTTTGTGTATCATGTCATGAAATACAGTTGTCATAGCTCTCATGTACGTTTCCCCAGCGTTCTTCAAGCCGAATGGCATTACTCGATAGCAATAAGTTCCCCATGGCGTAATGAAAGCTGTCTTTTCTGCATCTTCTTCATCCATTAAGATCTGAGGATATCCCGCATAGCAATCCACGAAGGATCCGATCTCGCGCCCGGCGCAATTATCAATCAGGATATGGATGTTGGGCAACGGAAAATTATCCTTAGGGCTTGCCTTGTTGAGACTGCGGTTGTTAACAGATACCCTGATCTTCCTATCCTTCTTCGGCACTGGTACCACATTGGCCAACCAATTGGGATATCGAGTTACGCGAATAACTTTTGCTTGGAACTGCTCAGTCACTTCTTCCTTGATCTTTACACTCATATCTGTCTTAAATTTCCTTAGTTTTTGCTTGACAGGAGGGCATGCCGGGTCAGTGGGCAATTTGTGGGCCACTAAATCGGTGCTCAATCCTGGCATGTCCTCATATGACATGCGAAAATATCTTTGAATTCAATGAGGGTTTTGATTAATTCTTCCCTAGTACTTGGCTCAGTGTGGATGTTGATTTTCGTTTCCTTAACGTCATCTGCACCCCCTAGGTTAACAGCTTCAGTTTCATTTAGAATGAGATTTGGGTTCTCTTCGAATTGGCATAATTCCCTGCTTATTTCCTCGAAGTCCTCATCCTCTTCGTATTCAAATTCGGTATTTAACTCAATCTCTTGTTCAATTAAGTTGGAGTTGGATTGATTATTTAGACTAGGTCGAATATCCGTTGTGCATTCCATGTCTTTAGGACCAGTAAAAAAAGAACTGTTCAGAAAAAGAAGAAACAAAATTAAAACAATAAAAGAAAGGAAACTTTTATTTTTATTAAGAAATTCGGAATAACAGAGTTTCACACTTGAAGAAATACAAACAAAACTAAAATGGATTACAACTCTGGGATAATCCAGGAAACAAGAAAGAAAATCCAAAGCCTATTACCAAGACTCCCTTCGAGTGGGAAGAGGAGTAGCTGCCCAGTTGTTGATACCGGACTTAGGCCCTACAAATTGTATGTCTTCTTTGCTGGAACCCTCTCCAATTTCTACCATATGGACATCAGCAAACATTCTTTCAAAGCTCTGATCCAAATTCCCATCCATATCGATCGATGGTCCTAGGATTTTCGGGACCGATGACTTCTTGGCACTTGCTCTAACAAATTTGGAAAGGCGTGGAACTGGCTTGGGGAGAACCCAAACTCTTTTCTTCATTTTCTTGGCTCGCTATACATCTTCCACAGTGGGTTTGAACCCAATCCAAAGGTCCCTAAATTTTCGCGCAAGGATACAGGCTGAACAATGCCCTGAAGCTCTTCCCCCAGGTCTTTTCCTGGCACAAACCCATTACCCCGCATCTCTGAAACCATCATGATGGTTGCAGGAGTTATCCTAGGGAGTGGGAGGTTCTCTCCTTCAGAAATATTTTCCACTGAAACCCCGTCGAAAATGTGGCACGGTCCTTTGTCATCATCCGTCTTTATAAATGGCACAATATCATCTCCCACAAGGCTTGTGCCGTCATCTCCGTACACCACTATCTCCTGCCTGTCCCATTCAAATTTTAGCATCTGGTGTTATGTAAAAGGTACTGCTTTGGCAGCATGGATCCAAGGTCGCCCAAGTAGAAGATTGTATGCCACTGTTACATCAACCACTTGGAATTCCATGGTGAACTCTACTGGACCAATGGTTAATTCTAGTATGATGTCACCCACCGTGTTGGTACCACCTCCATCGAAACCTCGGACACAGACGCTATTCTTGTGAATCGAGTTATGATCAATTTTTAGCTTGTTTAGAGTAGCCAAAGTACAGATATTGGCACTTGACCCATTATCAACGAATACTCGGGTGACCACCGAGTCTTCACATTTCACGGTCAAATAAAAGGCTTTGTTGTGTTCTGTAGCCTCTATCGGTAACTCAATATTAGAAAAGGTCACCCGATTTACTTTGAAGATTTTGTGCACCATCTTCTCCAAGTGATTTACAGAGATTTTGTCCGGAACGTGAGCCTCGTTCATGATTTTCATTAGTGCCTGGCAGTGATCATTGGAATGAATCAACAAAGACAACAATGAAATTTGAGCTAGAGTCTTTCTTAATTGTTCCAAAATGGAGTAATCTCGTGTCTTCATTCTCTTCAGAAACTCCTCAGCTTCTTCTTGCGTTACTAGCTTCTTCATCACTGCTGAGCTAGACTTTCTTAACTCGACGGGAGCAAAACATCTCCCTGAACGAGTCAACCCCTGAGCCTCACATATCTCTTCTTCCACTTGCTTGCATTTGTACATTACCACTACTTTCTCATACTTCCAAGGTACGACCTTGTTGCTGATCACTGGCAGTTGGACTACAGGCTTGACAATGACCGGTTCTCGGCAAACTCCCTTTACAATAAATACGGGTACAGATGATGCTCCCGATACTACCACTTTGGTTGCTTCTAATTTCTTCAGAGTAATGGCTGCATTTTTTCCCAATATCACTACAGGTTCAACCTCTACCTTCTCCACATGTACCCTTGCTTCTTTACCGATCATCTTTTCTTTTGGAGTAGCCCGGATCGTCATCACTATTTATGATGGTTTTTTCGACTCTCCTCCTTCATGCACAAATTCAATCATATGAGCCTCGTGGTGTGCCGACAATGGGTTTTGATTGATGTTGGGTGCTTCTGGTGTTTGGACCTCAATCTTATAGGCATCAATGAGATCTTGTACCGTATGCTTGAATCTCCAACACTTCTCGGTATCATGCCCTAACATTCCTAAACAGTACTCACAACTTTTTGATTGGTCCACATTCTGGGGCAGGGGATTTGGCATCCTAAGCTCAACAGGACTCAACAAACCTACCTAACTTAATTTGTGTAACAAGGCGGTATAGGTTTCTCCCAATACAATAAAGGCTCTTTGTCTCTGTAGCCTGTCATTTTTAGAAGCTTGATTTCCGCAAAAACCTACCCCTGGAGGGTTCCTTTAGGCCCTTGATGGAGGATAGGCATTTTGGGGTGGGGGTATGTGTTCTGTGGAAGTGGATAGGTGTTCTACGGAGGTGCATATGCGTTTTGAGGAGCCGGTGCGCGCCATTGTGGGCGAACCGGTGGTTGAGTGTATGTTTGTGCTTGGTGTACGGAAAAATGTGGTTCTTGCGGAGGATAGTAGTGTTGTGGTGGGTTGTGTGAGGAATATGGATAATTTGGATTGTGGGGTCTGGGTTGGTTATAGTATGATTTGCTGGCCTTGGACCAACTGCCTGCTTCCACCGTAGCGACCTCTTCTTTTTCTTTCTGCCCAGCGCACCCCCTGTACCACTTTGAATAGCTTGGGTTGTGGCTTTGAGCGCTGAGTAGCTCAGAATTTTGTCGGACCTTAGTCCTTCTTCTATCATGACCCCTACTTTCACCACCTCGTTAAATGACTTTCCAACCGTTGTCACCAAGTGACCAAAGTAGGTTGGGTCCAACGTTTGTAAGAAATAATCCACCATTTCTCCCTCTCTCATGGGAGGATCTACCCTAGCTGCTTGTTCTCTCCACCGAAAACCAAACTCGCGGAAAGTTTCTCTGAGTTTCTTAACTGTCCTCAGTAATGTAAGACGACCAGGAACTATCTCAAGATTGTATTGAAAATGACCGGCGAATGCTTGGGCCAGATCATCCCAAGTACCATTTGCTAGGATCTTGCCTAGTGTACCATTCAAGCGCTGACCCGCTTAAAATTTGACCAAAATATGCTATCAGCAGCTCATCTTTCCCACCTTCTCCTATCATCTTGCTACAAAACCTTCGCAGATGTGCCATTGGATCACCATGTCCCTCATATAGGTCAAACTTTGGCATTTTAAATCCCGCCAGCAATTGAACATCGTGGAAGGGACACAGATCTTTGTAGGCTACACTGACCTGATTGCCCAACCCGTGCATACTTCTGAGGGTTTGATCAATGCTTCTGACCTTTCTTATCACCTCATCTTGTTCCAGGGCCTTTGCTGGCCTTTCATGCTCTGTTGGGATTTCCATGCGAGGGTTATGGGGTTCCGGTGCATTGAAGGTAGGTTCTGGGGGATAATATTGAGTATCATGAGCCGGAAATAATGGCTCGCTATTTGATCTTTGCAGTGTGGCTGGCGGGGGTCCCATAAAAACAGGAGTGCTTGGTGGTGGGAAATGTTGGTTAAGTGGCGGAGCTTGGGTGTCATAGGGGCTTCTCTCCTGATAATAGTGATGACTTGGTATGTTTGTTGAAGGGCCTGGGTGTAGGTATTCTGGAGCATGTCCTGCTGTAGGATTGACCGGTAATTCAGGGCTCTTCTGTGCTTTGGCCAAAGCTAAGTGCATCGCACTCATTTCCAACCCTATCCATTCTATCTTCTCCATGGCCCTCTCAGTAATTGGCTAGTAGGCCTCTCTTCCTCGACGCTGTGCTCTGAAGTAGTCATGCTTAAAGGTACGGGTCCTTTAGATCTTGTTGGATAGCGATGTGGTGCCAGAACATACTAACAACTGACTGGTAGGGATTATGAAACAACAAACTCATTAGTGTTAGGATTTAACAGATTCAGTAGTCACATATTGGAATGCAATGTTTCCTAATCAATTAATCGTTCCTAACATGTCTTGCATGCGTTATCCCAGCTTGTCTTTGGAGTATTTACGGAATCTTCAAACTTTCCCCTTTTTATTTCACTTTTCTTTTTATTGTTAATGGTGATCGAATCTTATGTGGATTGTCTACGTATCACGTCCCCGCGTGAATCAGACCCAGCGTAGTTCGTGCAAATATAAAATACACAAAATATTTTTAAAGGTTTTCAACTATCGTTCAAAAAACTTGATTAAAAAAACCAAACTTAAAACAATGGTCAAACATATTACAACCTTTTTATAAGAAGAACAGAATAATTCACGACTAGACTCAAAGTTTAAAGAAAATGCAAGTTCAATCTAAACATGTTCTAAGGTTTTGAGCTTCTGTACCGGTGGGGCCCTGTCTGGCCTGGCTGTGGTCCTTGGTGCAAGACCTCTTCGCAGATTCTTTAGTTCCCCTATAATTTGATGGACATAACCCATTACGGAGGAGAAAAGGGCATCCCGGGGCATCTGTTCGCATATAGGCATCTTATGTGAATGTAGTGCCTAATCTCCTCGATCCTTTCCCGAATGCCATCCCTTTCTCTAAACAACAGTTCTATCTGCTGGTTTTTCAACCCCAATACTCGCGCATTGTCTGCAAGCCGATCTTGGAATTTTTCCATTTGTTCTTCCATCAGGGCCATCATGTCGTAACATCGTTTCCTGTCCTCCTTAGCTTCACGAGCTTGTCTGTAGACTTGTTCTTGAAGAGTGGAATTTGTCTCTCTTAATATCCCGATGCTCATCTCATAACCCCTCTTGACCTACTGCAAGTACTCCCTTCGTTCCGTTGTACCTTTCTCCCATCTAACCTGCATCCTTTCCCTGCTAGCCTCGGACCTCTCCAACTTCTCTTGGGTTTCCTTGAGCTGTTGGTTCAATTCGTTTATCAACCTCTGATCAGATCGACTCCTTGGTTGGTTATTGGATTCTTTTCTGATCTGCCAGATTCGAGCCTTGAGAGTGTCATTTTCTTGAGTTAATTTCTTTTTGACCCCTTCGTCGGCTGCAATTTGTAAGCCATTTTCATATTAGAGATCCTGTACATGCTTCTCCAGTTCTCCTATGCGGTCCTTGTACTCGCGTTCTTTGGCCAACCAAGCTAATCTTTCTTGAATTTTGTCATCGAAAGCTTGAATGTGAGGCCTTTTAGCAAGCCTAATTGTTTCAAGCTCGAGTCCAGGGCTCACATGAAAACTCCCTCTAAACCAAGCAATATAACCGGGATCGACCTCGCCTTTAATAGGGTTCGGTACTATGGTGCTATTTTTTAGATACCGGCAACAGTGCCAATCTCTATTCACCAACTCTTCCAGCATAGCTGCCCGGGGGTGCAATTCAATGACTAGATTGCTTAGGTCCATTTCCTCAGGTATCACCTGATATCTTCCAAGCTGTCTCAAAACTCTTTGTGGCGCATATGGCTGTATACTTCTCGCTCCTATCACCATCTAGTAGCCTTTTAAAGCGGTCATGTAGATGATCTCCATTATCGGGAGCCACCCTATGGTCCATTCAATTGATCTGCTCCCAACTTTCTCAAATACGAAATCCATGCTTCAAACCCCTCGGGTGTTTTATAATCTTGCACCCTTTCTTCGTATTTAGCAATGAAGTTGATCCCATCTGAAGCATGCTTCAGGAACTTAGGGTGGTGTCGAACGTGTTCGATCATCCACATTTGTAGGAGAATGCTGCAACCTTCAAAAAACTGACTCCCAGACTTGCACAAAATCAAGGCCCGGTACATGTCAGACAGCACAAGCGGGACAAGAGTGTGATCTTTTTTGTCAATGAGAACCTGCGCGATCCTAGCCATACGGATGTCTATTGTCCCTTCAGAGTTTGGAAACACCATGATTCCTAAGAATGCCACAATAAAAGCGAACCGACGATGAACCTCCCACGTGCTTTTGTTCTATTTGTTGTTTAGACCTTTTTCATATGTTTCAAATCCATTTGAGTTTCTGAATCTGTAATACAAAAAGTAGAACTTGCAACTCCCATTTCTCACGCGATCGTTGCTCATTTGCTTGTTGATTTTCAAGAGATCGAAGAATTTATGCACCGGGGGGGGCCCTGGGAAATATACGCTTATGCTTCCTTAACTCTCGACCGAAGGCAATGTACCCAGCTATTTCTTCTAAAGTAGGAGTGAGTGCAAAATCTGAGAAATGGAATACATTATTAACGGGGTCCTAAAAAGTCACCAAAGCCTTGATTAAGTCATTTCGTGGCTTGATATGCAATATGTCTAGCAAAGGACCAAACTGCTCCTTTACCCAAACTTGACCGTCTTTATCCAGATCATTCCACCACTCTCATAGTTGTACGTGAGCTCTTTCTATGACGACTTGGGGTGATTCTTGGACAATATTCATTTGAACCTGTGGAAATTCAAGGTTTCAAGGGTGACTCTTATAAACTCTCTGTGAAAAAACAGTATCACCGGCTTATTTATGACCAATATTTGACACACTTTTTATGACTATCTTTGCAAAAGAGAGATTGGACCCAATGAGGGTTGCCTACGTATCTCACGTCCGGTGAGAATCAAACCGGCGTAGTTCGTCAAAGAAAAAACAAGAAACCTTTTATTTTATCAAATAGATCCAAAATATTATTTTTTCGAATATATTATTTAGAAAACAAGACATACTAAAAAAACTCTTTTTTTCATTTTATTTTATTTAAATTTCTAAAAATAACTTAACAGGATTTTGACACTATTCGGGTAAAACTAATGATTAATCCTCTATATTGTTACTTTTTTTTTCTCTTTTTTTTCCTTTTTTTTTCCAGTTTTCCAATATTTGAAGCTGGTCAGCATGCCGATCTAAACAAATAAATGCACAAAATTTGATGTAGCAAGATGGTCTTTTCACTTCAGATTGCTTGTCCTAGATGGACCCAACCCCTGTGTTGAGTCCCCTAAGTCAAATGCACATGATGCAGATAAGTATTCCTATTTGGGATCCTGCATGAAGCTGTGTTTTATCTAGGTATAAGAAAAACATAGGTTTTGGTCTAGAGTTGAGGTACCCGAGCGGACAACTGGGCTGAGGAGGGGGCGACGTAACGGGAGCACTAAAGTCTGCCCGGCCTTGTCACTTACCCAACACTCGCTCTATTTGGAATAATTTTTTAAAAAGGCGGGCTACGCGAACGTATGCACCATTTTTAGAAGACTCAGAAAGAAGTAGGGTTCCGGCACAATTTATATACAGTTCACAAAATATCAAGGTGGTAGAAGCAATGATTTAGCACATTAAGACAAATAGGTAATAAAATCATATAATAAAAAAGCCAAATACAACAATTGTTTAAAGCTCGAATTCCTAAACCCGAAACCAGTGGTTGTGGGTTTTTCTTGTGCCCAACAGAGTCACCAGAGCTGTCACACCTCCTTTTTCTGCTACCCGCGAGGGCGCGAGGGGTAAAGGGAGTTTTTCCAATTAAAGTACAATCGAAATGAGATTCATTTTATTCAATTCAGAGTCGCCACTTGAGAGATTTATGGTGTCTCAAGTCACCGGTTAAATCCCGAGTCGAGGAAAAGAATGACTCTATTTAACAGTCCGCGCATCAGAAATTCAGATAAGGAATTCTGTTAACCCGGAAGAAGGTGTTAGGCATTCCCGGGTTCCGTGGTTCTAGCACGGTCGCTCACCTGTTACATTGATCTTATTTATCTGATTTGTGTTACCTGATGAACTTCTTTAACTTCGAACCGCTTTTGTTATTTATTGCACTTAAAGAGGATTACAACGTCATGAGATTGCATCTCGAACTGTGTTGCATAAATGCATCCACAGTTTTTGATGTGTTCCGAGTTCATTTAGATTTGGATTTGGGTCACATAAATGTGTACCCGAGTTTAGGGAGATAAAATTATTAAATGCGCGCCTAAAGACACTAATGCGTTATTATTTTTTAGAATGCCGTGAAATTCGCTAAACGGCATGTCCCGCAGTCTAAGTATTTTTAATATATGTACATTTATGAGGGCCCCACAATTTTATGTTTTATTGAGCGAGGCTCGTCTTATTTATTTTTAAAAGGGCAGTCCTAAAGTGACTACATTCTTTATGTTCAATTCGTCTCTAAAGTAAAAGAGAAAAAATCTTAATTAATTACGTGCTTGAAAAATTCGGGTCACTTATTAATTAACAACTTAAGACAAATGCTAATGAAATTTAGCTTTGCATAACGAGAAATTATTTAGTGGCACATTCTGTAAGAGAATATTACGAAAGTAAAAAAAATGATGACTGGAACATGGGATTTACAATTGATATTATCAAAAATAGACTAATGAAAACCTAGCTAAATTAAACTTACATTATTAGATGAATAAACCTTTAAAGTTAATTATTTACGTTTATTTTTGGAAGCAACTTCAACCTTACTCATTAATGCCTATTCAAAAGTTTATCAAACTTAACCTTATCTCGTTTTATTTGAACTCAAGTCACACCTACCGGATTAAGATCTTAACCTTACTATGCCGAGCCAAACTTCAAATATAGAAGATTTACCGATTTCAGGAAATTTATTGGCTACATTATTTCTGCCTAATGCTTGAATACGTGTGTTATGCATAAGACTCAAGATTATGAACTACAACTTGCTTATACTCTAGTTTCATGAGTCCGCAATTATAGTTTCATAATCCAACCACATATTATTGACTACATAAATGAAATTTAAGAAACACAACACGTTCAAATGTATTGCAATAATTCATAGAGTTTTTATATTTTAGTTCATACATGGCACAACCATTCTAATATATGCTAAGATACATCAAGTAGACTACTGCTCACACATGACAACTAAACGCACAGAAACAGAGAAATTTCAATGGCCTCATTCCAACAATTCTATTACTTTCTTTCCATATATTTGAAAGCTTAGGATAAGTACCTGGTGTGAGCACATGATTTTTGCACTAGGTAAACAAGGTTCCAAAATTAAAATAATATTTTTGAGTGTAATTACATGTCTTGTTTGAAATTGAATGTATTTTTATGTGTTCAAATAATTAAATTATAAAAATCAAAAAATAGATTCAATACATGCATTTTTTGAATTAAGTAGTTAAAAGAAAATCAACAAAAAGAGCATTAATAGCAGAAATTAAGGAAAAATAGTAGAAAATTGCCAAAAGATATTAGAAAATTAGTGTAAGTAGAAAATTGAATAATTTAAATAATACAAAAGAAAAGAAATCAAAAAACACAAAAGAAGGTGCATAAAAATAATTTAAAACAATTAGAAAATACATATATACATATGTGTAATAAGATTTGGCCAAATAGACATCTGAAATGATGGCCCAATACTCTAGCCCAAAGGAACCGGTCCAGTTCACTTAGTAACAAGTGATCTCAGCCGTCCAATTGCATTAATCCAACGGTTGAGAATCAATCCGTAACTAATTAAATTGATTAAGTTTAAGATCAAATCTGAGCCGTCCGTTCAAGTTGATCTAACAGATGCAGGCTGTGGTCTCATTGCAAACGATACGGCGTCGTTTTAGTAACACTAATGATGGCCGTTGATCATCAGCAATTCAACGGCCAAGATTTGCTAGTTCGCCATGACTATATAAAGCTTTGGTCTCAATTGAGACCGGTCATTTGCATACTACCCAAACCCTAGCCGCCCAAAGTTCTCTCACCCTTCTTCTTCATCTCACCCTGTAACCTTGCCGGCCATGGAGGCCACCACCCTCTATGGTGGTCTCCGGCCACCTCTTCACCCCAAAACACCTTTTCCTTCTTCTTCATCCCAAGTCTCACCCCAAAAACCCTAAAGCCCCTTGAAACACCCCCTGGTCTTAACTTGCCGGTCACCGGAACCTACCTCCGGTGACCACAAGTTATGAATTCCTTCTTCAAACCAATTCCAAAAGGACCGCCTTGGTCCGATCTACACCCCACAACCTTGAAATCCTTTGAACATACCTAGAACTCTTCGAATATCCTAAAAGAAGTCGCCAGAACCCTAACTCCGGCGACTCAAAACCAAACCCCTCCAAAGATCTGCCCTTTTTCCCTCCCCAAACACCCCACTAGAACCAAAAACCCTAAAGACTTCGCCTTGAAGTCTAAAAGAAAAACAGAAAGAAAAAAAGTGAGAAAAATGAAAAAACGAGAAACAAATGGTCTGGAAAATGATTGAAAACAAATAAATGGGGAGAAAGGAAGCTCAGGTGACAGGCCCTGCAAGCTAAGTACCCCCGCCTTTTATGCTTCTTTTGCTTTCTCTGTTTGTTTGTTTATCTTTCATCTTTAGGTTTCTATATGTTTTTCAATTCTTTTAGATTCTCTATGTCGTGTGCTTCATGTGTTAGTTTAGGTTTTTTTTAACTTACTCATCTTTCGTATCTTGTGCCTGTTCGTCTGTTTATCTCTTCTTGTTTCGTATCTTTTATCCTGTGTATTCTTATATGTTTTTTCTGTTTTTTTTTTCTTTAGATCTTGAAATCCCATGACTACGTCTGTTAGTGTTAGGTTTTTCTTAACTTGCTTATCATCTATATTTCTTTTATGTTGTTGGCTTCTCTGATTCAAAGGACATGCGTAGTATTAGGGTTCATCTTGTTCTGTCCTTCTTCTTTTCATTTTTGTGGTTATCTATTCTGTTTATAATGTTCTTTTTCTTTTAAGTCTTCAACATCGTGTCCATTCTTCTCTTTTGACGATTCTTTGTTGGGATTTTTGTTCTGACTTGGAGACTCGACTTAGATATCTCTCTTTTTTCTTTGTATTTTTGTCTCCTGTTAGTATTAAGTTCCTCCATTTTTGTTGGTCTTCAACATCTCCTTTACATGTTTAAGCTTTGACTCTTAGTCTGCATTAGTCCATCTTTATTAGCTCTCAATAGGTTTGAATGAGTTTTCTCTTCTGGTCTTTTCATGTTTAATTATAATGTTAGGACTAACTGTTAGTCTCATATTTGAGTTTGTTGTACTTCATATTTTCCTCTACATCTCCTGATCAAAACTATGATTTGACTATAATAGTTGGTCTATACCACCTCTTCTATTCCTAGAAGTATGTTAATCTGATTTACTTCTTTCTTTGCTACTTGGCATATCAGATGTTAGGATTCTTCTTCACTGCTTTCCCATGACTCTTGTTATGCTTAGTTCTTATATACCAAAGTTAGAATTAGTACTTATTCTGTGATTCTTAGGTCTGATTAAGCCAATACCTCATCTCTTACTGATTGTTTGTTAGAGTTTAACTCCTATATGTGTCTGTGCCATTAACCTTAATAGGTTTTGAAGTTTTTCAATTGTCATATGACCTAAGCTAGTGGTAACTAAGTCTAGATTGACATGAGACTGACACTTTGTCACATGAAATTGGATAATGTTAATTGATTAACCAAGATTCAACCATATCAAATTTCCCTTTTTGAGTTTTGGTTGATTGATGCATATTGTTTGATCTTATGTGGCTCTGTGTGCAATACATGTTGAAAATGACTAAGTTTTTAGTAATTCTTGTTAGTATGAGTATTTGATTAACACTGATCAACCTTAGGGGATTGGTTATAGCTGCTAGTGCTAGGCTCTATGAAAATGGTTAGTTTTGAAATAGTATTAAGACTGAAAGTTAAACAAACATAGGTTATTAGGTAATAAATGACCAAAAGAGTGGTCAATTTACAAATTGACCAACTCTACAAGGTCCAAACACACTGGTCCATCTCAAAAGAGGCTAGTTGTGCAAAACTGGTTAAGCCTGCAAATACAGACTCACCAAGGCTCATTTGAGCCCTGAATCTCAAGTGGCTAGGTCTACAAAGACCTTAGCCTAGCCTGTGATCAGTTAAAAGGATAGATTATGCAAAGATTGGCTAAGTCTGCAATACCAGACTTGCCTAGGCTCATTTTGAGCACAGAACCACAAGTGGCCAAGCCTGCAAAGGCTTTGGGCCCAATTGTGTTCAGCAAATGGGTTCAATTACCCAAGCCAAGTTTCAACTTAAGACTGGCTAAGTTTTAAATAAGGTAAATACAATAATAAAGCAGGCTAGTCCTGCAATAAGCTTTAAGATTGAAATAAAGGGTTAGTTAATTGAAAATAAAACAAAAAGAGGCTAAGTTTTAAATAATAGAACTGGCCAGTCCTTAAATGCCAATGCAAGGACTGGCCATAGGTTAAATAAGTCCTAAGAGCTGAATACCAGACCTAGGTAGGTCGGGTAAAACAACCAATTCATTAAGGGCATAAAAGGAAACCAAAAAGGTAAAATGGTGAATTGTTTAGAACATATAGGGTTAAGAGAGTCATTTGTACCCCTGATTTTTGCAAATTGGCAGAAGTTTAAGGGCATAATGGTCTCCCTATAAAGGGAAATCTGTAAAAATCTTTAACCCTTAGGGATACCTTGGTAAAAAGCCCCAAAAGGAATCTTTTAGAACCTTCCAGCACATGCTGGAAGGGATTTAAGTAACTGAAATAGAGGGGCTAAGTGTAAGTTTAATATTTTTAAAGGGGGAGAAGTGGGATTTAGTCCCATACTTTCTCCCCAAGTCATGAGCCCCTTCCCACACCTATAAATACTCCTGAAAAGAGTGAATTAGGGGATGGCTTTTGAAGAAAAAGTTCAGAGAAAAATAGTATTAATATAGCAATAGGCTTTTCCTGCATTATTTCGAGCGAGAACTTTGGGATATTCATCTGATCTTTTGGATTTTTTGCTCGAGTGTTTGCCTGGATTTCTATTCGTGGATATTCAACCTCACGGTTGCATTTGCTGTTCGAGTTATTGCTGTGCCTACTTGCCTAATCCTTTAGACTCATTAATCTCTTTTGCTGATTCAGGTACTCCTCTGTTTGATTAGAAGCTGTAATGGTGATTTGGTTGAATGAAAATGAAGCTTCAGTTTAATATTAGTGTTATTACATACTGTATAGTTCAATATTGTTATCAGCCTTAGTATTAGTTTAGATTTGAGGTTCTAATTGTATTGTAGAATGTAGTAGCAGAAAAACAAACACAAAAACTTTGTAATAGGTAGTAATGTAGTAGTAGTATAGTTGTAGTAGTATATCACTTAGCTTAAATAGGTAAAAACTTTAAAACATAAGTTAACATATCTGATAATAGGTGAAAACTAAGTAGTTTAGCCATTATTTATGCGTCCGTTTAATTATGATCCAACAACATAATTAATGAAATTGATAAGATATAAGCTATTAATTTGTGATTTGTACAATGTGCAGAAAAAGGAGCTTATATCTACAATTGGAAATGTTATGGCACAATTTTGGAGCAAAAACAATCCTTCGGACTTGAGTCTTTACGATCAAGAAACAAGCTTGAATGAGAAATTCTCCCAGGTGCGCGAAGTGGTCACTTCGCGCACCATTTCGCGCAGATGAAGAAGTTATTGGGCTACAAATGCACGAAGTGCCAACTTCGCGCACCACTTCGCGCACGCACTTCGCGCAGAGTAGTCCAGTTACAATAATTTAACTAAGGTTGAAAATGAAGAGACACACAATTCCACTCAGAGTTAATTAATGCAATCTTATATCATGGAGAAGATCAGATTTTTAGCATTATTGGAGTAGAGTGGAATTGTACTATTCATCTTAGAGAGAAGATTTTGAGAGAAAATTCATTGAGAGTGTTCTTGAAGCCAAGGAAGGAGTTGAAGATCAAGTTTTGAAGTGCAACAAATTAAAAAGTTCATCTAAACCTTCATCTTGTATTTTTCTTTGTAGTATTTTAGACATCAATATTATTGATTTTAGTACGAACATGAGAAGCTAAACTCTCTAGTATTCTAGGGTCATGGATGTTAGTTGATCTTGTTATTTGAAGCTTGGATTGATTTTATTGAAGTTATTGATATGGGTTGTTTATTTGATTTTGATCTTAATTATTTTACTGCGTAGCTAACAGTGAAATATTATCTACGAACTTTGAATTAAACTTGACAAAGGAAATTCTTGGTTGCATATAAAATCAAATAGAATAAGATTTGAATCTCGGGCATCGAGTGAAGGATTTGCAATTAAGATAGATATATACTTAATTGCCTTGTTTGGTTAAATAATAAGAGTTTGAAATGCATTCTTGTTAATATTAATATCATAGAAATATAGATATTGATTTAACTTGGATAGATTCATAAGAACTCGAAAGATTCTTATGAATATTATTAACCTTATAATCAATAATCCAGATAATTAAATAAATCAATTCTAAGTAGAAAATTAGCATGATTACTAGCAAGTCCATGACCCTGGAATATATTTATCCAAATTGTTATAAACATAAATTGTAATTGGTGTAGTAATTTTGCATTGAATTATTGTTCTATTATTAAGAAGTTTTATATATATTTTGTGATAGTCTAAACTTGAATTGATAATTAATTTAGTCTAAATCAGTCAATAAGTTAATCACAATTCCTCGTGGGAACGATACTTTACTTACTACTATATTACTTGTTGATCGCGTACACTTGCGTGAGTGTTTTTGTCGCAATAAGTTTTTGGCGCCGTTGCCGGGGAATTAGAAATTAACTATTCGTCTAGATGAGACTTTTATTATTATCTTTACAAGTTTATTTTCTTTTATTATCTTTACAAGTTTATTTTATTTTCTTTTTGTAAATATGTTATTTTTATAACCATTTGATTTTTCTCTTAGTATGTTTCTAGTCCTCTTAGGATGACATCTGGGGATGAAATATAGAGAGGTAAGGTTAATGATGAAGACGCTTGGTTGATCAAAGATTTTTATGGCCCATATTTTTGGGCTAGTCATGACCTCACCTCTTGGACATCTGAATTTGAATATGGGAGTAAAGGTTGGTATTGGGATGGATATTCTCGATTAGTGGATTCTGCGGAACGACATTGTTTACTAACAACGATGATGAAAGATTGGTCTAAGGAGCGAGATGAGCTTGCAAAAATAAGTGATAATTTTAGCTTGGTTGTGCATAACTTGGATTTAGATTTGAGTGCAAAGGTTGATGTGTGTAATGCCCAATAATTTAATGATGAGTTGTATGAAGCTGAAAAAAATATTCTAGACCAAATAGAGGAGCTAAAACGAGAATAACAATTATTAGATCATATGTTTCTTGAAAATGTCAATGTTAAGAAGAGTACTCTAGAGTCATGTGAGGAAGTAGATAACATTACTTTAGGAGAATTAAGTGTGTGTATACATGAAGATGTAAATAGTAGTAAAATTCATGAGTTTGGGAGCATTAGACCTCATTCCAATCATTTTTCCACATTGTGTTTAGATAGTAAGATAGTAATCGAGCCATCTGAGCTTATGGGAAAGTCAAAGTGTGAGGATGAAAGTGCCTATATTCTTGAATTTGTTGTGCCAAAAAGAAAAAATTACATTCCTCATCCAAAGGCCAAGAAGTACCGAGTGAAAAATTTATTACTTGGCCTTGTTATCTTTGTAGCCCCACCAAAGGAGCATAGCGACATACTTGATGCCTTGTTAGGGGTACAATTCATAAGTTCAAGGTGGAGGCAAAAACGTGGTTCACATTGTATATTGTGTTTGTAGGATTTGTATAGATGCCTATGTAGTAGATTTTGTATAATAATTTTAAAATTTGTAAAATAGACTAATTTCTTTTTATGTTTATTGTTTATATTTTCAGCTTTGTTTGTGAATTTTTATTTCATGTACAATTGTAGCAATTATCTCTAATGTTGGGTAGACCGATAAACATTATATCATTCTAATTGAAGAACTGGGTAGTCTGAATCCCTGTTATACATACTAAGTGTCAACATGATTATAACATAAGTGTGGGGTATTTACTCCACCTGCTCTTAAAATGAATTTTTTTTATCTAATATATCATGTTGTGCAGATATAATGTCTGGACGCCCAAGTAAAAGATCAAATGTTGGCCTATCTGAGGTTGCATCTAGTAGCCGAGGAGGATGAGGATATGAATTTATTCCCTCGGATTACGAGGAATATTTGTGCACCTTTGAAGAAGAAGATGCTTAGGCCAATGGCCTCAGGGAGTCTCTTTTCTGATTTATTTTGATCTTTTGCATTAGGGACAATGCAAGTTTTTAAGTGTGGGGTGACATTTATTTTTGTTTTGATTAATTATAGTGTTTGTAGATAGTAAGTGTTCTTAAATTCGAATTAGATCTCTGCTGGATTTTCTTGTTGAAAAATGAGGTCAAAACTCGAACAAAAAAAATAAAAAAATAAAAAAAAAATTTCCGAAGTCCTGCGCGAAGTGATCACTTCGCGCACACTTCGCGAAGCTTAAACAGAATGTTTGGCAAAATGCGCGAAGTCGTGCACGAAGTGACCACTTCGCGCACCTGAGACAGGGTGAGTATTTACTTAGTTTATTTTGTTTTTGTTTTATTTAAATTTTTTGTTTTGTTTTTAAATATATATATATATATATATATATATATATATATATATATATATATATATATATATATATATATATTTAAGGATTTACTGTCCTTTATATATATTTAGGGTCATTTCATTTGTGAGGAGTTCTGTCCTTTTGTCTTAATTTTGTGATTAGTATGAATATTTCCCCTTGGTTTTTCTTTAGGCCACGATTCTTTTCCAAGGTGTTTCAATTTGAACCGGGTATAGATAGATTTTAGTTTAAATTTTTCTGCTTTTAGATAAGATTTTATCTTATGATAATCCATAATATTAATACACTTGAACATACCAGATCCTAGAGTATAATGCCTAGTTTTACTGGAATTTTACTGAAAGTGATTTTATTGCATATTTACTACTGAAATGAATACTCATAACAGAGTGTCTTGATGAGTTGATCTTAATGAATCTTATGCCATGTGTGGGGAGTTTTTGATGAGTCCATGTAGCGTACGTGTGTCTAGAACTTGCCTAGTAGGTGAATTGAAGCGAAATTTCAGGTGACACTCGGTTTTAAAAAAATGATGTTAGGCTTTCCTTGATGTTTTTGAACTCAATTGCTTAAATCAAATAAAATCTATCCCTAGTTAACCATTTCTAGCCTTGAAACCTTTATTTGGCACCCACATTACAAGCCTATACCATTTTTGTTCTTAATTGATATTTTGAATCCTTTAACCTCTTAAAGCACTTTAATTGTAAAATGAGCGCTAAAAGAAGCACAAAGGAACTAAGTGTGGGGTGGTTTGTGAACGGAACCAATGAAAGTTAGAAAGGTGCACTGAAATTTGTATATAAAAAAAAAAAAAAAAATATGTATAAATATTTGTATATTGTTTTGTTACTGCCAGTGGAATGTGAATTAAAGCAGTGCATCAAAGAAAGATGGAACACTGCTAGGAGTGAATTAATTTACGCATTTGTTATTAAGATTGAAGAATTTGCGCTAAAAATGATTGAGTAATGTGTTAAAGTGCTTAGGAGTGCTAGTCACTAGTCCCAAAATAAATCCTACCAGCCCCTTAACCCACATTACAACCAGAAGAAAAAGTCCTATTTGATTTTTGATCGAACAAGCCTGCATTATAGAGATTTACATTAAGGGCAAGCTTATCGTACCACTTGCATGCATGTGACTTCTTTTGTGAGTGTGAGTGAAACTTTCTTGTCATAAATAATTAGGGAACTCTCTTGTACATATTGATATATGTAATGTTGATAAAATTGTAAGGGCATATGATTCGTGATAGATAAACAAGTCTTGATCTTTGTATAGAGTACTTCAAAGAAGTGTGAATATTGTGTAGCACTTGAAATTTAGTCCAGAAACTAGAATTTTATATTACTAGGTGTGAGATATGATTCTTGTTCTAAGTGTAAAGCATTAAGGTAAACTGGTTGAGTTGATGACTCTTTTATAAGTATAGTGTGATTGCTCGAGGACTAGCAATGAATTAAGTGTGGGGTGTTGATAATAGGCGAAAACTAAGTAGTTTAGCCATTATTTATGCGTCCATTTAATTATGATCCAATAACATAATTTATGAATTTGATAAGATATAAGCTATTAATTTGTGATTTGTACAATGTGCAGAAAAAGGAGCTTATATCTACAATTGGAAATATTATGGCACAATTTTGGAGCAAAAACAATCCTTCGGACTTGAGTCTTTACGATCAAGAAACAAGCTTGAATGAGAAATTCTCCCAGGTGCGCGAAGTGGTCACTTCACGCACCATTTCGCGCAGATGAAGAAGTTATTGGGCTACAGATGCGCGAAGTGCCCACTTCGCGCACACACTTCGCGCAGAGTAGTCCGGTTACAATAATTTAACTAAGGTTGAAAATGAAGAGACACACAATTCCACTAAAAGTTAATTAATGCAATCTTATATCATGGAGAAGATAAGATTTTTAACATTATTGGAGTAGAGTGGAATTGTACTATTCATCTTAGAGAGAAGATTTTGAGAGAAAATTCATTGAGAGTGTTCTTGAAGCCAAGGAAGGAGTTGAAGATCAAGTTTTGAAATGCAACAAATTAAAGAGTTCATAAACCTTCATCTTGTATTTTTCTTTGTAGTATTTTAGACATCAATATTATTGATTTTAGTATGAACATGAGTAGCTAAACTCTCTAGTATTCTAGGGTCATGGATGTTAGTTGATCTTGTTATTTGAAGCTTGGATTGATTTTATTGAAGTTATTGATATTGGTTGTTTATTTGATTTTGATCTTAATTATTTTACTATGTAGCTAACAGTGAAATATTATCTACGAACTTTGAATTAAACTTGACAAAGGAAATTCTTGGTTGCATATAAAATCAAATAGAACAAGATTTGAATCTTGGGCATCGAGTGAAGGATTTGCAATTAAGATAGATATATACTTAATTGCCTTGTTTGGTTAAATAATAAGAGTTTAAAATGCATTCTTGTTAATATTAATATCATAGAAATATAGATATTGATTTAACTTGGATAGATTCATAAGAACTCGAAAGATTCTTATGAATATTATTAACCTTATAATCAATAATCCAGATAATTAAATAAATAAATTTTAAGTATAAAATAGCATGATTACTAGCAAGTACATGACCCTGGAATATATTTATCCAAATTGTTATAAACATAAATTGTAATTGGTGTAGTAATTTTGCCTTGAATTATTGTTCTATTATTAAGAAGTTTTATATATATTTTGTGATAGTCTAAACTTGAATTGATAATTAATTTAGTCTAAATCAGTCAATAAGTTAATCACAATTCCTCGTGGGAACAATACTTTACTTACTACTATATTACTTGTTTATCGCGTACACTTGCGTGGGTGTTTTGGTCGCAACAATATCATAGTTTTAGAACCATTAATTGATCTTCACAGTAGTTTCGTAAATTAAAATCACATAGCTAACCATCCTGTCATGACTCCGTATTTAGACATAAGTAGGGTTAAAGAAGAAAACGCTAGATTGAGCTGCGATTCATCTATAATTGGGCTAATAACTCTGTAATGAACTAAGTCGTGGTAAAGTCCGCCGTGTAGTTATGCTAAAGTCTTAAAGCCATTTGAGCTTAGGAATGTGAGTGTTCAATTGAGTAATTAGACTATGTAATCACTGCTCGTGTAGTTAGTTGATTTTAGAGGATCAGAAGTTCAGATTTGAGTAAGTTATAAAAGGGAAATGATCAGTTGAAGTAATAACTAGAATAAGATTGATTGTACTAAACATTGAACAGACTAAGTTTCTATTAGATCAGTGGCGTAATGTTGTAACTATAAATAACTCGACTAGCTTTTGGATAATCTAGGTACATAAGTTAGTTAGTTGAATCATTTCAGTTTGGTCAAGTCTCTTTTATAATCAAACTATTTTTCTTAGAACTAATAAGTAATTCAATGTTAGTTTAAACTTTTTATTAGAAATCGAAATTAGGAACAATCTCTTAAAATTCTTATGTACAGTAGATAGTTGACTCAGAATTAGTGCTAACAATTGGTGTACTGATTTTCCTTTATTAATAAATAAAAGTGCCATTTAGTTCTCTTGTTAATTTCCGGATGTGTATCTTCAGTTGTTTACTTATATCATTGTTATTCTCATTTGGTTTGGGCCCAATATATGACGTGGGCCTGAACTGTGGCGTGGAATCGACTGGGCTGTCAAGCATAAGCCTGAAGACAACCTGGGCCTTTGAGGCCTGGGCCGGTCTGATACTTGTTTAAATATAATTGTAGAGGCCTAGGCCCAAATCAAGCTGTGACAATAGCCTGGGCCCAAGTTCGAAATAAAATAACAGCTGAGACATGGCTAAGGGAAGAACATATATAGGAAATGTAGTCAAGCAATATGATCGAGCTTTAAAAAATGTATTTGGGATGAGCCTCGCATAACATTAAATAGCGGGCCCCCTTTAGTCATAAGATAATACAAATAGACCTGGGAAGGCTATTAGCAAATTTCATAGCCTCACCCAAAACAATTAAAAGCCGATAGACCATTTAGGGCATGATTTAATATACTTTCCCTATGAACGAGTGTGCACCTGGTGCAACTCAAATCTTAAATTCCGGCAAAGCCGAAATGTACCAAAGGTCACAGGCACACTGGTTGCGGTGTGACTCGAGGTGTGTTTTCGATGTATCACAATTCTATAAAATACTAAAGTAAAA
Source organism: Nicotiana noctiflora (assembly GCA_032618575.1). Classification (NCBI taxonomy): domain Eukaryota; kingdom Viridiplantae; phylum Streptophyta; class Magnoliopsida; order Solanales; family Solanaceae; genus Nicotiana; species Nicotiana noctiflora. The sequence continues at coordinate 34,626 of JASVEL010000433.1, forward strand.
GCACATACATATTGTAAAAATCTGTAATGAGTCAAACAAGAGTCAAGAATGATGATTGAGCGACCGTGCTAAAACCACGGAATCCGGGAGTGCCTAACACCTTCTCCCAGGTTAACAGAGTTCCTTATCCAGATCTTTATTTCGCGGACATTAATAAAAGAGTCAATTTCCTCGGATTCGGGATTAACCGATGACTTGGGACACCATTATTTTCCCAAGTGGTGACTCTAATAATTAAACAAAAATCCCAAACCGATTGTCCTTTAAGTGGAAAAACTCCTTTCTCTTTGTTATTATATCAGTCTCAGGTATTAGAACATCGAGGTATACCCAACATATATACTATTATGTTGGGGTAGTAAAAAGAGAGGTGTGGAACCTGGTATATGAAACCAAAGAAGAGGAAGATCAGTGATCAACAGTGGTACAAGCAACCAAACAGTAGGTTCAACAGCAAATTCCCACAGTACCAAACCAGTTCAATCAATAAAACAATTTTGGAGAAAGAAGAACCAAACTAAGACTACTGGAACAAATTCCACCAACAACCAATAAGCAGTAACACTCCAAAGACAACTCAGTCAAAACCAAATTGCACCACAAGAATAACAAATGCAAATCACAAGTAGAAACAGAAAGAACCAACAGTAATGCAACAATAGTTTCTGGTTTTTTTAAACACTCCAAGAAAAAGAAGCTTGAAGCTTCAATGAAACAGTAGTTGCTTCACAAAAGAGACCTCACTATTAGTTTTTAACTCTCAGGATTCTTGAATTCTGTCTGTCTCCATAAATCAGTATTCTCTCCCCTTTTATAGACAAAAAACAGACCTTCTACCCCAAAATATTCTAAGTTTCTGCCTGTTATTGCCTTGCACATGTGCCCCCTTTTACCTTTTTAATCAAACCCCCATGTTTTGTTCTGATTTCCAGCCTTTAAAAACACTCAGCAGAATTAAGAAACTAATTTCTGCCCTGATATTCTCTGCCGAGCCCGTTACCAAGTGTCTAATCCCCTTTTTAATTCAAAAGTGTTTTGGCAGCCTGAATTTAAAATTCAGGCATGCCCTGACAACCAAGATGCCTTCCACTTTAGTCTTAACCACAGCCTATTAATTCCTAGCACTTTCCTTAATCAATAAAGCCTAAGCTGGTTAACTAATCCACAATAGGTTCACATAACCAATTTAAATTCCAAATTCAAACAATGATTCGGACCAAATTCAACAATGTCAACAATACCACTGTCTATTACTATAGCCAATAGACCTCTGAAATTAATCGACGACATTTACTTAATCAGTTTCATGTAATCGACAACAAATAATTGACATACGATTTAATACTTCAATAGTTTTCAGTCAAAAACAAATGGGGAGTACGAAACTAATTATTCTATGAGACTAATCGAAACTAATGCGTATTTAATAACAAGCACATTCAAATGAACATAATAGATGTAATAATTGACCAAATAAAAAGGTCTGATGAATTTGGAATGGGGGAGTTGAGATGGTCATGTGGTGTTGTTTTGGTGGTGTTTGGGTTGGCTGCCACTAGGTTTCAGGCGGTGGAGAGGGATAGCGGCTAGCTAGGGTTCCTGGGTTGTCTGGTGTGAGCGAGACGAACCGGGAAATGGGTCACTTGGAAATGAAACAGGTATAAGGGGTTTAGGGGTCTATGACGTTTTTGAAATCAAATTCTTAATCTGGGTCGTTGGATGATAGGTTCCAATGGCTCAGATTTAAAAGAAATGATTGGGCGATCCGGTTTGGTAATGGGTCGGGGTCGAATAGCGGATATGGGCGAGGGTTGGAGGATCTAGACCGTTGATCAAGTGAGATCGACGGTCAAGATGGAGCGTGTCACGACCCCAAATCCGGTCGTGATGGCGCCCAGCACATTGCTAAGCCAGCCTGACCAATCAATATCAACAACGGAGCTAGAAGCTCTCTTTAACCAAATTAAGCATTTCAAAATATGAAACAATAGTAATATTTATTCCAACAACGGGGAAACCAAGTCCCAAAATATGCTAACTCCCATAGACCGAAGGGTCAAGAGTCATGAGCCTCTACTGAACATGAGTGTATAAAGGTTTACAAGATACCAAGTGCGGAAAGAAATGTCAATACAAAATCAAAAGACAGTAGGAAGGAATATCGGGTCCTCCGGACTCTGCAGCTACCTCGTATATCCCACAGATGTCGCCTCGCACAGCTACTGGATCACTGCTGAGAGGTACCTGGATCTGCACACAAGGTGCAGGGAGTAAAATGAGCACTGCCAGACTCAGTGGTAATAAACAAGGGTAAGACAGCGCAGATAAGAAATCCGCAATAAAGCACTATTTAAAACTATAATCAGCTACCCTGTCATAGAATCAATATTCACTGTACCTGTACCAACAAATACCAATAAATAGCATAACAGCTAGCATATGTAGCTAAATGCAATGCAATGCATGATATGACCGCTACGGCGCGTAGCCCGACTCCAATTTTGGGTACCCGTGCTCACTGTGGGGGTTCAGACTCCGGAGGGGCTCCTACAGCCCAAGCACATCTCATAGAGATATTCCTGCGGCGTGCAGTCCGATCCAACATATATCTCACTGCGGCGCGCAACCCGATCCACTACTAGTCAGCTAATATGCAGATACAGCCTCGCAGGCTCAAAAGTAGTTTTTGAAAACTCTTTTATCATTTTTCAGTTGGAAAACAGTAATATCAAGTTCCATAGATTGGAATTAGCATAATAACAAAAATAGCTGCGGACTAGTAGTAAACTAGCATGTCTATATGATAAGACAATGATAACGATCCTCGCGGGATCCAATAACCGGCTCACAGCCCACAATATACTCAACCGTCCAAGAAGGAGGTTCAACGGCTCGAGAATAGCCAATAATACAGTATCAACAGGTCGGACTAATATATAGTCTCCAGTTCATGATCGACCCCGCACTCTCAAGAGTGTGCGTGTCTCGCCGCTATACAGCGTCACAAAGTGGTATACCGGGGTTTCGAACCCGCCGGTCATCACCCACATCTATTACTCACCTCAATACGGCGCGACGACTACTCCGCAATGCCCTTGCCACGAGAATCAAGCTCCGCACGTGTAGAATCTGATCAAATACAGTAGAAATACAACAAATTAGGCCAATGAGACGACACCCAATCAATACAACTCAATTTACATCAAAATTTCCAAAGTTGTCAAAACCCGACTTTCGGTACGCTAATCAAAAAATCACGAAAGTCACATATTCGGAACCCTCATCTCAACACGAGTCTAAGCATATCAATTTTACCAAATTCGGACTCCATTTGCCCATTCAAAACCTTGATTTTCTAAAGTTCAAGCCTAGGGCTAAATCCTCCATAAATTACCCCAAATTCCTCCATTTTCATGATATAATTGCATAATATTATCAATACTAATCATAGTTTAAGTCCATAGTTGATTACCCGATGATTTCCCTTGAATTTCTCTTCAAAATCGCCCAAATCGCCTCTAAAGCCGAGACCCAAATGTGTGAAATGTTCTGAAATTTTTCTAACTTCTAATACACTTAACTCACAGCGATTTTCGCTTCTGCGGATAAAATTCCGCCCCTGCGGAACCGCTTCTGCGACCTTTTGGTCGCTTCTGCGAACCCAGGCCCTTTTGGCCATTTCCGCACCAGCGATCAAGGGACCGCTCCTGCGCATCCGCTTCTGCGGAAACTAGTCCGCTTCTGCGGAATGATCCGCTTCTGCGACCAAGAGTCCGCTTCAGCGGACTCGCCTCCGCGATCAATCACCCGCTTCTGCGGACCTCCCCATCGCGCCTCAGGACCGCTTCTGCGATCGCCCACTCGCTTCAGCGAAGCCGCTCCTGCGGACCAGGCTCCGCTTCTGCGGTCGGCTCCGCTTCTGCGCCTCGTTGTCCGCTCCTGCGGAGTCGCTCCTGCGCTCCCATTTCCGCAGGAGCGAAAACAACAGAAGCAGTGCACCAGTTCTGCAATTTTCCATATTTTCTCTCGTTTGGCTATCCGAAAACACCCCGAGGCCCCCGGGACCTCATCCAAACACACCAACACATCTTAATTCCTTATTCGAACTTGCTCCAATCCTCAAAACACGTCTAATAACACCAAAACCCATAATTCACATCAAATTCAAGCCTAAATTCCTTAGAACATTCCGAATTACACATTCAATCAAAAACCCGACCAAACGACGTCCGAATGACCTGAAATTTTGCAGGCACATCCAAAATCACCTAACGAAGCTACTGCAACTGTCAGAATTCCATTCCGACCTCCGGATCAAAATCTCACCTACCGTTCGGATTTCGCCAAAATTCAACCTTAGCCAATTCAAGCCTATTTCTACACCGGGCCTCCAAATTTAATTCCGATCGCTCCCCTAAGTCACAAATCACCTTCCGGAACTAACCGAATCATCAGAATCCGATTCCGAGCCCTCTAACCAAATAGTCAACTCCGGGTTGACTTTCCTTATTCAAGTTTCCTTCACAAAGGCTATATGCCTCATTTTCAATCCAAATTCACTCCTAACTCACCCGATAGACTCTAACACTGATATAAAAGCATGAAACATGAAATTACAACATAACGGGGTGGTAATTACCGTGACGACGGGCCGAGTCGTCACAGTGCGTGGCAGAACGACATCGTTTGGGGCATCTGTAAGGTTTTGGCCAATTGGACTGGGTAGAGGGTGTAATTTGGGCTGGTTTGGGGTAGGCCTGGTCCGATTTTCTCATTTACTTTTATTTCTTTTTGTTTTTCTTTCCTTTTTATTTCTTAATTGTAGAACCAAAAATCTTAGACTATATTATGAAACCAAATTAACTTATCAAAATACTAATTAACTTCGAATAACAATTATCACACATAATTAAACACTAATTAAAATAAAAATCAAATAATTTGGATATTAAATGCTAAAAGAAAATGCAAGATACATATTTTGTGTTTTTCCATTTTACTAAAACCACTTTAATTACTTCTAATTATAAAGTTAAATCCTAAAAATATAAATGTAATATATTTTTTGTAGTTTTTTCTATTAATTTAAACAACAAAACACGCACACACAGACGTAAACAATCACAAAAATATCATGAGAAACTCACAAACATGTACACAATAAAATAAGACAACTTCGGTTTTGATTTCTTTGGAAGTAGTTCGTGTGAGGCAAAAATCACGTGCTCACAACAACTTGCTAGGTATTTCCCAAATTTGTGACAAGAGGATCTTAGCTATATTAGTATTGTTGATGATAATGCTGAGCTATGGTGTAGAAGGCTGGGTGATGCAAGTTTCATGCTGCTGAAAAAATTGGTCAAGAAGTACCTAGTTTGTGGTCTGCCCAAGTCAAGTTTCGAGGATCAAAAGGTGTGCGATGCATGTGTAAAAAGGAAAGCAAGTTAGATCCTCTTTCAAGCCCGAAAAGGAAGTTAGCATTACAAGGCCACTTGATCTCCTACATATGGATCTATATGGACCTATGGGGGTAACAGGTAGAGGAGGAAAGAGGTACATAGTTTTGTCACTGTGGACGACTACTCCAGATTTACACGGACCTTGTTCTTTAGAACTGAAAATGAGAGTCCAGCAGACACAGAGAAACCTGGTCCCTCAATCACAATATATGAAGCAGAAAACAAAGGTATGGGTGTTGTACATGTAACTCCAACTGCTTAGGTGAGGAACAAAACACACGGATCAAATCTAGAAGAACCTGGATCCTCTCTTAATAAGATTCAGGTGTCCAACTGGATACACAAGAGCTCACACCCTCTTCAAAACATAATCACTCCTCTTGATTCAGGAATTCAAACCAGATCAAGACAAGAACCTCACTTGCCTTCTCGACCTTTATCTCTCAAATAGAGCCTAAGAATATCAAGAAAGCACTAAAAGATGCATATTGTATTATAACTATGCAAGAAGAGCTCCATCAATTTGAGAGAAATAGTATGTGGAACCTGGTTCCACGACCTACTGACAGAACTATTATAGAATCCAGGCTCCCCATGCTCGGTGTGAAAAGTTGTCGTAATTCCTTCTAGAAAATGGTTTTACAAGAGGAAAAATTGATAACACTCTTTTTCTGAAGAAACGAGGAAGGAACCTGCTCATTGTGCAAATCTATGTTGATGGCATCATCTTTGGAGCAACAACTGACTCTCTATGTGAAGAATTTGCAAAACTCATGAGAAATGAGTATGATGGGCTGAATTTCTTCTTAGATTTACAAGTGAAGAAAACTTCCAACGGGACAATGATAAGATAACAAAAGTACATCAGGAAGCTACTGAAGAGATTTGACATGGAGACATAAAAAATTGTTAACACTCCCATCGCCACAACTACTCATCTAGACATAGATGAACTTGGTTCCTCTGTAAATCAGACCATGTATAGAGGTATCACAGGGTCACTTCTGTAACAGACCAGATATTGTTTTTAGTGTGCGTCTTTGTGTCGGGTTTCAATCCAATCCAAAGGAATCTCACCTGAAAGTTGTCAAGAGAATCCTAAGATATTTCAAAGAGATGCAGGACTTGGTTCTCTACTATCCCCCGGGAGATAACTTTAGCTTGGTTGGATATGTTGATGCTGATTATGTTGAATATCTAGTGGATAGAAATTGCATATCTGGAATGACACATTTTCTGGGGTCATGCTTGATCTCAAGGGGTACAAAGAAAGAAATCGCGTGGCTCTTCCAACTGCTAAAGCTAAATACATGGTTTCTACTTCTTGTTGTGCTGAACTAGTACAAATCGAGCAACATCCTGAAGACTTTGGTATATGTACAACTTGAACTTGGTACAACACAGGGGAAAAAGCACATTGATGTGCGTCATCACTTTTTGAGGGATAAAGTTGAAAAGGTGCTCATTTGTATGAAGTTCTGGAAGACGGAAGACCTGGTAGTAGATATCTTCACCAAGGCGCTAAGCAGGGAACATTTTGAAAGAAATCATCTGGAGTTGGGGTTGATCAAGCTCAACTAAGGACGTCCCTTGATGATTGACTATGTTAAGGAGGAAAGGTACAATGCTAACAAGTATTTTTGGCAATATCTAACTCAAATCTGTACTATTAATAGTATATACATATGGTAGTTTCAGGACAAAAACAAGTAAGAGTGACATTGCACTTCTAGAAGTCTTTGCTCAGGTTTTCAAAAACCGTCAAGGAACCTTGTTCCTGTGACTCAGGTTAGTGGTTTCTTCAATACTTATATGCCTTTTTAAGCTTCTGAAGTGTCATGCCATTAACTTATTCCCGCCTTTATCCTACTTCTCTCTTGATTTTTGGAGTCCAAAATGTTAAACCTCTTCTGAATTGATCCGTTGCCAAAAGACCACTTCTCTATCTTACACCCAACCAAAACCTATTATTTTCTTCTAAACCAAAATAAATCTTGTCTCAAAAGAATCCTTCTCTCCAAATATTCTAAAAGTGAACCCAACTCTGTCACTTTTCAAAATCCTAATCCCATCTGAATAAAAAACGTAAGAAGTCTTTGGTAGATTTTGATTGGAGTTTAACTGAAAGGGAACATGGTAGATATGATATTCTAGAGCATGAGGCTGAAATAGTTGTTGGATTTGTGGAAGTCTTGAAGGATGGAGAAATTGGTAAATATGAGAATTAATGAAGGACCTGATCCCTCAAGTCCTTCTCAGGAAGTCCATTTTAATGATGATATTTTTCTTTTGAGTTTTGCGTTTCAACAAACTCTTTATCCAGTAAAAGGGATTGATGAAAAGTAGTTTGATTGTTGATCAAGTGGTGTAATCCGCTGATGTGATTGATTGTTTTCGCTTGGGCTTTGTTCCCTTAGCATATTATGATATATTTGTTCTGGTTTTGGATAGACTCGATGCGCGTGGAGGCCTATTTGAGGGGAAAAGGCATCACGAGCTAGAGATTTTGCCGGTTCGAGGTGAGTAATGATTGTAAATGATATTTTGAGGGTTCTGAAATCCCCAATTTGCACATCATAGTGCTATATTGAGGTGACTTACACGCCCGATAGCGAGCTTTAGGTAGAGTACCGTTGGGGATTGTGACTTGGTCCATCCCGATTTATGAATTTACTGTGTATTTGACTGAAATTACTGGTTATCATCATAATTTGGCTAATTGCCATATTTGGGCTTCGTGCTAGCTATTTGAAGCCTTCGTGGATTGTTGTTGATAATTCCTCACTATTTTGATTATATATACTTTTAGTCATGTATTTTCCACTGTCTTAAAAGTCAGCCAAGTTTATTATGCGTTAAATACTTGAAATGATATTTCTAATAATATTTTGGGCTGAGCATCATGTTTTATTGTTGCCCGAGTGGCTTGTGTGATCTTTGACTGGGTAAGGCCGAGGGCCTATATTATGAGGATACTTTTGGATCGAGCTGTACGCCGTAGCAGTGTTACACATATATTGATATGAGGCAGAGGGCCTAGATTGATGCCATGATATGGCTTGTTATTGCGCTTGGACCGTAAGGGGCCCCTCTCGGAGTTTATACACCGCCAGTGAGCGCCGTCGAAGATAAATATGGATCGGGCTATATGCCGCAACACTACTGGTACTGTTCTATGTGTTTACTTTATTTAATTGTCTGCCATTATATGTTATTTGTGCTACTTCATGTGATATCTACCGGATTGCCTGACATTATCTGATAATTAAGTGTGGTATTGATAATAGGTGAATTTGACTATAATTATACCCTAAATAATCACACTTTGTTATGAAATTAATGTTGTTTATGAGGACAAAATGCTTTGATTAGTGTTCGATTGTGTTTTACAGGTACATGTGATACATTGGATGCCATAAAGAGCTATTTTGGAGTCATAGGTTGATGAAAAGGCCAAAAGAAGAGCTAAAGTGAAGAGGTCTTGAAGAAGCAGAGAAGAATCAGAAGCATTGTTCATCCGCGGTTCACTCGCGGCCGCGGATGAACCGCGAAAAAAGAAGGCCTCTGAAGTTTGACTGTTCGTGGTCCGCTCGCGGCCGCGAACGAACCGCGGAAGTCGCCTCAGCAGCAATCCCAATTGGACTCAAACTTAGTTTTTAAGCCCTAGAACCTCTATATAAACTCCTAGTTTTCCCCATAGAGGCATGTGATCTTTATTTCATTACTTTTGCAAGGTTTTTAGTAAGAGAGAATCCTCTCAAACTCTTTCTTTTATTTTATATCAATTATTTCTTTGTGATTTCAATTATTATTATTCTTGTTTCTTCAAGCATGAGTAGCTAAATTCTATTCTAATGTTTTGATGGAACCTATTGGGTGATGAACTTTCGTTTATGTGATTATAAATTGTGACTTAGATTTCTATTTGTTCAACTTCATTCTTGTTGTAGTTAATTGGTAGGATCCCCAATTAGCTGTGCCTATTTAGTGTGCATAACTTGCAAAAGAGTGCATATTTAGGTTTATTGTTGAACAACACCACACCTAGGTTATTAGAGGAATCTATAATTTTAGGCGTAAAGACGGGGTTAGGAAAAACGAAGTCTTGGGTGCAATCTTAAGTGAACTATTCAAATTAAAGCTAGCTAGGGTAGCTCGTGAGAGTGCACTAGTAAATTATTGTAATTACTCGGGAGAGGGTTACGATACACATAGCGTTCATGATGGATAGAATATATTAACAATTTGTAAGAGTGTAACGATAAGGGATTCCATCAATAGGGGAAATCAATACCTTAGTCCTTCTCCATATTACTTTTATTCAACATTCAATTCTTTCTTTTAAGCATTTTTAAATTCTTGCAAGTAGTTAGTCGAAAATCTTACACAAATATACTCTAAATTTTGGGAACTTGATTCGGAAGTATTCTTGGGTTGTGAAAGTTGTGATTGGTAGGTTAATTCTCTGTGGGATCGATCTTGGACTTATTAGACCAAGTTATATTGACTACGACCGTTACTTGGACGTGAATCAATTTTGGCGCCGTTGCCGGGGAATTAACTGAATTATCAATTGCCATTGACAGACTTCAAGATTCTTGTGTATTCGGGTTCTTTCTACACTCTACATTGAATATTTTGACATTTGTTGATTTGGTATTCAGGTGCATGCCTAGAAAATCTGCAAGGACTGGAGAACTAATTGAAGGACTCTCAGACCCCGAGCAAACTTTTCGGGCACGTAACAAAGCCATCAAACAAATTCAACAATCTCAACAACCAATCAAACTAGACTTCGACATGGGTGACATAAACGCTCAAAACCAGCAAGCCAGGCTAAATATGCAAGAGGCACATGTGGCACAAGAAGGTGCATTGTTCGACCGGGCACAACCCACATCGGATAATTTGGCAACTGCCATCGTTGTGCCAGTAATTCAAGCTGAGTCTTTCCAGATTACTAACAACATGCTTCACTTGTTGCAAAACAAGGGATTATTCTCTGGGTCTCAGGTTGAAGATCCACATCAGCACCTCAAGTACTTTCTATCAATATGAAAAACACAAAGACAACCGAATGTAACTCCGGAAGCTATCAGATTACTACTTTTTCCATTCTTAGTTACAGGAGCAACACATATATGGCTAAACTCACTCCCTATGAACTCCATTGCCACTTGGGATGAGTTAGTCAAACAATTCCACAACAAGTTTCATCCACCTAACAAGACAGCTCAACAAATTGATGAGATCGTGAGCTTCAAGCAAAAACCAATGGAAACATTACACGAAACTTGGGGCAGATTCAAGGGTATGCTTGTTATGTGTCCTCATCATGGGATCCCTCAAGTCATCATCTACATCTACTACTCACCTCAAACCGGCAACAAGTTTAGTCCGCTATACCTTTTCCTCTCGAATCAACCTCCTCGCACGCCGAATCTAACTAAAACCACAAGAAATACGTTACAATAGGCTAATGTAACATAACCCAATCAAAAGAACTCAAAAAACACCAAAAATCACGAAGTTGGCAAAAGTTGAGTCCAGGGCCCACTTCTAAAAAAATTACAAAATTCACATCACCGGATTTTTCATTCTGTCAAGAGTCCGTACATATAAAATTTACAAAAATCGGAGTTCAAATGCCCTTTCAAATCCCAAATTTTCATTTCCAAACCCAAGCCCTAGTTCTTCAGTTTTTCACCTAATTTTCCAAGAATTAAAGGTGAGCGTTTCTAGGTCAAGAGACTCACCTCCAATCAATTTTCGTCCAAACCCTCTTTAATTACTATCAAAAAGCTCTTGAGGTGGTTCAAAAATGGAGGAAATGATAAATGGGTCGTGGATGAAATATCCTAAATAAACCCTTATGTCAAGCTATATCCCTTCTATGCGAACGCGAGGCCCTTCTCGCGTTCACGATGCACAACTTTTTCTCTTACCAAAATTGCCCTTCGCGAACGCGTCTGCTCTCCCGCGAACGCAAAGTCTTGGTCCCCAAAACCTACGCGAACGTGACCGTCTAAACGCGAACGCGAGGAACACCTAGGCTGGCCCTTTACTTACTACTACGCGAACGCGGGCCTAGCACCGCGAACACGAATCACCAAGGCCTTAACTTACACGAACGGGTGGCCCCAACGCAAATGCGAAGTACACTTTCCAAGCCTCCCAACTTTACTCTACGCGTTTGCGACACTCCCTACACAAACGCGAAGAATGAATCTTCTGCAATTTATACAGCTGAAACCATCAATTTCACAAGTCCAAAAATGATCCGTTTGATCGCCTGAAATTACCCTGAGGCCCTCTAGACCTCCACCAAAGGCACCAACTTATCCCAAAAAATCATACAAACTTGTTCCAATCATCAAACACATCAAACAACACTAAAATCATTAATTCGCATCGGATTCAAGCCTAGGTTTCTTCAAAACTTCCAAAACACATTCGATAAAAAACCTAACAAAAATACCTCCAAATGACCTGAAATTTTACCCGCACATATAAAATCACCTAACGGAGCTAGTTCAACTCTCGTAATTGCATTCCGACACCCAGATCAAAATTTCACCTATCAACCGGAATTCGCCAAAATACTAACTTTGCCAATTCAAGCCTAATTCTACACCGAACCTCCAAATTCAATTCCGATCACACTCCTAAGTCACAAATCATCCCCCGAAGCTAACTGTATCATCGGAATATACATCTGAGCCCTCTAACTAAATAGTCAACTTTCGACTAACTTTTCCAAAACAAACTTTCCTTTAAGAGACTAAGTGTCTCATTTCCATCAAAAACCAATCCAATTCTACCCGATCACCTCAAATACTGATATTGAAGCATAGAGAAACATAATATAGAGAAAACGGGATGGTAACTCACATGACGATGGTCCAGGTCACCACAAAGACTGTTGGTCATGCCTGGGATGACTTATTACTTGAGCAGTTCATACCGACGAGACGAAATTATGGTATCAGGGATCAGTGCGATAAGATTATGTAGAAGTATATTAAAGGACAATTACCATTATTTGGTTCATAATGAGATAATAATTTTAGTAAAGTGGAAAAATTCAATGTTTGGTTAGCTTTACAATTGGTTAGAAATTTCTGCACATCTCCCCCGTTGTGCTGGTATTGCCAGCATTATAGTAAGATGTACATATTAATGTAATTGCATCTCCTTTGCAAAGTTTTCATGAATATTTGACACAATCACTAGGGGAAGAAGCGTCTAATGTTTTATTAACCCATGATGTCTCTGAAGATAAGAATCTCATTAGTCAGATAAGCTTATTAAAGGAGAGAAAAGAAAGTAATCTTATTAGAAGATACTAGTATCATTAGTACCCGTGCGATTTGCGGATAATTAAAAATAATGATGTACTTCATAAAATTTAATATGTTAGTTTATACTATTGTAACGACCCGGCCGGTTATTTTTGGAATTTACGCTCCGATCCCCAATTAACTGCTTTCCCTAAGTTCATTTCTGCTATTTTGGTTTGCCGGGATGTTCGGTTCTAGAATTCAGAGTGTTTTGGGATACTTATTCCCTAAATGGGAGCTTAATAATTGAAAAATGGTTTGTATTCATAATAGTGTTAAGACGACCTTAGAACAGAAATTTGATGGTTCCGTTAGCTCCGTTAGGTGATTTCGCAGTTGGGTACGTGTTCGGAATATATTTTGGAGGTCCGTAGCTCATTTAGGCTTGAAATGCCGAAGTTGAAATTTTTTAAAATTCGGTCGATAGGCGAGATTTAGATCCGGGAGTCGAAATGGAATTCCGACAGTTACAGTAGCTTTGTTAGGTGATTTTGGATATGTCTGCAAATTTTCAGGTCATTCAGAAATCGTTTGGTCGAGTTTCTGATTGGATATTGGTTTCAGAAGTTTCAGTTGAAACTTAGGCTTGAATCCGCCTCAATTTGATGAATCGTGTGTTTAAGGGTATGTTTTTATGATTGGAACAAATTTGTATGATGTTTTAGAGTAGTTTTGTACTTTTGGTTGAGGTCCCGGGGGCCTCGGGATGAGTTCGGGTGATTAAACAGGAGAAATTTGAAGTTGCATCAGGTCTAGTATAGCTGCCTTCTGGTATTTCCGCTCCTACGGAAAAGGCCCGCAGAAGCGAGTCCGTAGAAGCAGAAAAATGAAAGCAGAAGTGCTTTGTGTCCGGTCAGTGAAGTTTCGCAGAAGCGGGAAAGCGATCGCAGAAGCGAAGAGGGCAACCTTGGAGGTTTTTGCAGAAGCGGACAAGTTCTGCTTAAGCGGTGTCGCAAAAGTGAGTGATAATCCACATAAGCGGAACTCAAGTTTTTAGTGAGGTCGTAGAAGAGACCAGAAGTACGCATAGGCGGAGCCACTGAAGAGGCACAGGAGTCGCATAAGCGAAACTCCTGAAGGGTTTAAGGGTAGTATAGTTCGAAAATTTCAGAGTATTAGAAATATTTGGGACTTCGAACTTAGAGGCAATTTTGGCGATTTTGAGGTGGAAATCAAGGGGTATCATCAGGTAAGCACTCATGGACTCAATTTTTGTTAATATATTGATAAATCATGAAATTAATCTCTGAAAATGGAGGAATTAAGGTGTAACAATGAGGGATTTTTGCTCTAAGCATAAGAGAATGAAAATTGATGATTTGAATGAGAAAATGGACTCCAATTTTGATAAATTTTATATGGTTAGACTCGTGAGAGTGCGAAAGTTCTGAAAACATAAAAATATTTTGATTCCGAGCTGATGGCTGGAGGGGTATTTTGGTCATTTTACCTATTTTCGCTCCTTAGCTTTAATTTTAATAATGTAATTTGTTATTTGCGAAGTTATTTACACTATGTAATTGGTTTGAATAGATTTGGGCCACTCGGAGTCTGATACTCATGGCAAGGAAGTTATTTCTTAGCGATTTTATACCGGAATTGAGGTAAGTGACTTGTCTAACCTTGTGTGGGGGATCTTCTCCCCTAGGATATATTATGTGTTGAGAGGTGACAGGCGTGTACTTGTACAAATTGTTGAAAAACTCACTTTACTTTCTTATGTTAGCTAGGGAAGCATGGCTAGATAGGATTAACTGTCTAAATGCCTACTTGTCTTAATTGAATTCCCTAGAACATGTTGAGACTGGATTTAAGTAACTACCCAGCCGGTCGTTTTAGAACAATTATGCCCCAATCCCCAATTTAACTGTTTCCCTAAGTTCATTTCTGCTATTGTGGTTTACTGGGAGAGTTAGTTCTGAAACTTGGAGTATTTTGGGACACTTAGTCCCTAAATGAGAGCTTTAAAGTTAGAAAATGGTCCGTAACCGGAGCAGTGTTAAGACGACCTCGGAACAGAAATCCGATGGTTCCATTAGCTCCGTTAGGTGATTTCGGGGTTGGGAGCGTGTTCGGAATGTATTTTGGAGGTCCGTAGCTCAATTAGGCTTGAAATGACGAAGTTTGAAATTTTGGCGAATCCGAACGTTAGGTGAAATTTTGATCCGGGTGTCGGAATGGAATTCTGACAATTTTTGTAGCTTCGTTATGTGATTTTGGATATGTCCGCAAATTTTCAGGTCATTTGGACATCGTTTGGTCGGGTTTTAGATCGAATGTGCAATTCGGAAAGTTTTAAGAAATTTAGGCTTGAATTCGATGTGAATTATGGATTTTGATGTTGTTAGACATGTTTTTATGATTGGAACAAGTTCGAATAAGGTATTAGAATGTGTTGGTGTGTTTGGGTGAGGTCCCGGGGGCCTTGGGGTGATTTTGGATGGTTAAATGGGAGAAAACATGGAAATTGCAGGTTTAGGAATTCTGCCTCTGTTGTTTTCGCCCCTGCGGAAATGGAACCGCAGAGGCGAGTCCGCTGAAGCGGAAATTGGAACGCGAAAGCGGACTGGAGCGCAGGGGCGGTCTCTTGTCCGCAAAAGCGGCATCGCGGGTGCGAGAATGGGACCGCAGGAGCGGTCAGGAGATGGATTGGGGAGTTCCGCAGAAGCGGTTGAGTCTTCGCTTGGGCGAGTCCGCAGAAGCGGACTCGTATTCGTAGGTGCGGAAATATCCGTAGGAGCGGACTGCTGTCCGCAGGAGCGGCCTCGCGGAAGTGGCCCTGGGCTCGCAGAAGCGGATTGGGCCAGCAAGGCTTGGTATTTCGCAGAAGCGACAAACTATCACGGAAGCGGATCTGCAGAAGCGGAAAATTATCCGCAGAAGCGGAAATCAACCTGGGTTTAATGAGCAGTAAGGGTTAAAATTTTAGAAACATTTCCAAACTTTGAGAGCTCGGCTTAAGGTGCGAATTGGGTGATTTTGAAGTAGAATTCGAGAGGTTTCTTCATGTAATCAATTATGGACTCCAACTATAATTGTTGTTGATAATATTATGCAAGTTTTTCATTAAAATGGAGGAATTTGGGGTAATTAATGGGGGTTTTCACCCTAGACCAAAACCTTAGGAAATCAAAGGTTTGAATGGGCAAATGGAGTCCGAATTTAGTAAATTTTATATGCACGTACTCGTATTGAGATAAGGAACCCGAATATATAACTTTCATGATTTTTCGATAAGCGTACCGAAAGTCGGGTTTTGGCAACTTGTGGGTTTTGGTGGATTTTGAGTTGTTTTGATTGGGTAATGCCAATTGGCCTATTTTGATGTGATTCTATTAATTTTTATCAGATACTACACCTGTGGAGACCGACATTCGCGGCAAGAGGGTTATTTCTTAGCGGTTTTGTACCGGAATTGAGGTAAGTGGCTTGTCTAACCTCGTATGGGAGAACTTTCTCCCCTAGTACGTGAGGTGACGGGCGTGTACATGCGCTGGTTGTTGAACACATACTTTACTCAAAATGTTCGATGAGTGATATTTCTGCTTTTAACTGTTAATTTGATATTCTTACCTGGTAGTAGTTACAAAAGCATGATTAGGTAGTATTTAACTGTCTAGTTGCCTAATTGTCTTACTTGGGCTTCTTGATAATTTTTGGTACTATTTACCGGTGAAGTTATCGTTAAGCATATTATATCCTCTCTGTGTATTCCTTTACTTGCTGTGGACTGCGGGTTCAATTCCCGGAGATCCCAGGGCTGTGGGTTCGATTCCCAGAGACCCAGAGTGATATTGTTGTGGACTGCGGGTTCGATTACCGGAGATCCTGAGATTTATTGAGATGTGGACTGCGGGTTTGATTCCCGGAGATCCTGAGATTTCTTGAGATGTGGACTACGGGTTCGATTACCGGAGATCCTGAGATTTATTGAGATGTTGTCTGCGGGTTCGATTCCCGGAGATCCTGAGATTTATTGAGATGTGGACTGTGGGTTCGATTCCCGGAGATCCTAAGATTTATTAAGATGTGGACTGCGGGTTCGATTCCCGGAGATCCTGAGATTACCGAGACATGGGCTGCAGGTTCGATTTTCGGAGACCCATGGGTACTGTCAATGGGACGGTGGGTTCAATTCCCACCGGTCCTGGACTTGTTTTATGGAGTTAATTACTTGTTGTTAGCTTAATTGTAGATGGTTGCAGTACTCAATTTATTGTTGTTATTTCGGAATTACTATCTTTTAAACTGCTTATTAATGTTATCATCATTATATTTTGTTTCTCTCAGTGGGGCCCTGACCTTCCTCGTCACTACTCCATCGAGGTTATGCTTGGCACTTACTGTGTACCACCGTGGTGTACTCATGCTACTCTTCTGCACACTTTTGTTGTGCAGATCCAGGTACATCAGGACAGGCTCATACTAGGTGATTCCGCAGCTTTCAGGGAGAGCTCGAGGTATGATCTCCTACGTCCACGGATCTGGAGGCTTCTCTTCTATTCTGATAGTATTAGTTGACATTCTCCTTTTTTTTGTTGTTAGATACTCTTTACACATAGAGCCATAGTTGTATATTCTCTTTAGTCAGTGTTACCCGTGAGATTCCGGATCTTGGTAGTGTTTTATTCATTGTGTTGACGGATGTATGTGCCAAGCGGCACGGATTACATATCTTTTTATGCCATCTTTCCGCTGTTTCTTATTTAAGTGTTCATAGCTTGTATATTCCGCAACGTGTTAGGCTTACCTAGTCGTGGGAACTGGGTGCCATCACGACATGTTCACGATTGGTGAACTAGGGTCGTGACAAGTTGGTATCAGAGCTCTAGGTTCATAGGAGTCACGGGACACAGACCGGTTACTTAGAGTCTCGCTGATCGATACGGAGACGTTTGTATTTATCTACGAGGGGCTATGTAACTGTTTAGGAAACTCTTCATTTCTTTTGGATTCCTTGTCGTGCGACATTTTTGGCATCAAAAATCTAAACTATTGCTTTCCATTCTCGCACAGATGGTGAGGACACGAGCTACTCGCGACGATCAGGTACCCGCGCCCCTTGTTGCTGCCGTCAGAGACCGGGGCCGAGGTAGAGGACGAGGACACGCCCGAGGTGCAGCCACAGCACCCGCGCGCACTGCCGCTGAGGTACCACATGATAGATCAGGTTGGAGCGTAGGCACCTGGTACACCGACTACAGCTGCTACCACTCCAGCACTCCAGAAGACCCTGGCCCAATTCATGAGTATGTATACCACTTTAGTTCAGTCAGGGTTGCTTCTTCTCACTGCAGCTACATCTCAGGCCGGGGGAGGGGCCCAGACTCCCGCAACCGCTACACCTGAGTAGCGAGTGCTAGTGGGGCAGGTTCCAGAGATTATTATTATGCCTCCTACAACCCCAGCACACCCCAGAGGTGGGCCAGCTGCCTCCGAGGATGAGCAACGTAGATTGGAGAGGTTCAAGAAATATGATCCTCCAGTGTTCAGTGGTTTGGCTATAGATGATGCATTGGGTTTTCTAGAGGAGTGTCATCGTATTCTTTGTACTATGGGGATTGTGGAGACCGGCGGGGTTTCTTTCACCGCTTTTCAATTTCGTGGGGCCGCTTATGATTGGTGGCGCACGTATGAGTTGGATAGTCCAGAAGAGTCTGCTTCATTGACTTGGACGCAGTTTTCAGATCTATTTTTGAGAGAGTTTGTTCCTCCGAGCCTTAGGGATTCTTGGCGCTTGGAGTTTGAGCGGTTGCGATAGGGTTCCTTGTCAGTATCGGAGTATGCTATCAGTTTCACCTGTCTAGCCAGGCATGCACTGGCTTTGGTAGCCACAGTCCGGGAGAGGGTGCGGAGATTTATTGAGGGCCTGATTCCGCCTATCCGATCTAGCATGGTCAGAGAGTTGGAGATAGATATATCTTATCAGCAGGCAGTTAGCATTGCCAGGAGGATCGAGAGTATGCTCCCTAGAGAGCGGGGAGAGAGAGAGGCCAAGAGGTCTCGTGAGTCGGGCCATTCTTCTGGTGCTCGCACTTCAGCAGCCGGTCGTTTTGGCAGGAGTTATTCCGGTCGACCAGTTCACTCAGCTTTACCAGCAGCTGGTAGCACTCCAGCTCTTCCAGCACCTCAGGAGCCTTATTATGCTCCCCCCGTTTCTAGTGCAGCTCCTGCGCGGGGCCCTTCCAGGGGTCAGACTAGTGGGGGTGAGGCCGGTCACTCTCAGCCACCGCATCTTCCCAGAGCTTGATTTGAGTGCGGGGGCACTCGCCATCTGGTTAGGGAGTGCCCCAGGCGTAGGAGGGGAGCACCTCATCAGCCTTCGCAGCCCCAGCGTGGTTCTCAGGGCCAGCAGGCTATCATTCCAGCTCCAGCTGCCACTCCACCTGCCCAGCCAGCCAGGGGCGGGGTCAGGGTTCCAGAGGCCGCCCTCGAGAGGGGGGACATGCCAGATTCTATGCTATTCCTGATCGCGTTGCGGCTGTTGCATCTGATTCTGTTATCACAGGTATTATTCTGGTTAGTCACAGGGAGGCATCGGTTCTATTCGACCCTGGTTCCACTTTTTCATATGTGTCTTCTTACTTTGCTTCTCATCTGGGTGTGCCTCGGGATTCTTTGAGTGCCCCCATTTATGTTTCCACTCCGGTGGGTGATTCTTTTGCTGTGGACCGTGTATATCGGTCGTGTTTGGTTACCATTTGTGATTTTGAGACCAGAGCGGATCTATTGCTGCTTGGGATGGTCGATTTTGATATTATTCTGGGCATGGACTGGTTGTCGCCCCATTATGCTATTCTTGATTGTCACGCCAAGACCGTGACGCCGGCTATGCCAGGCATTCCACGTATTGAGTGGAGTGGTACTCTAGATCACACCCCTAGCCGTGTTATTTCTTTTCTCAGAGCTCAGCGGATGGTTGAGATGGGGTGTGCTGCTTATCTAGCCTATGTGCGGGACGTCAGTATTGACACTCCTTCTATTGATTCCGTTCCTATGGTACGTAACTTTGCTGATGTATTTCCAGCTGATCTCCCGGGCATGCCGCCCGACAGAGATATTGATTTTGCCATTGATTTGTTGCCGGGCACTCAACCCATTTCTATTCCACCGTACCGTATGGCTCCTCCTGAGTTGAAGGAGTTGAAGGATCAGTTACAGGAGTTATTGGGTAAAGGTTTCATTCGACCTAGTGTTTCGCCTTGGGGTGCTCCTATGTTGTTTGTGAAGAAAAAGGACGGTTCCATGCGTATGTGTATTGACTTTCGTCAGTTGAACAAGGTTACAGTGAAGAACCGGCATCCTTTGCCTCGCATTGATGATTTGTTTGACCAGCTACAGGGCGCACATGTGTTTTCTAAGATTGATTTATGCTCTGGGTATTGTCAGCTGAAGATTCCGGAACTAGATATCCCAAAGACTGCCTTCAGGACTCGGTATGGTCACTATGAGTTACTCATGATGTCTTTTGGGCTGACTAATGCCCCAGCAGCCTTTATGCATTTGATGCACAGTGTGTTCAGGCCTTATCTGGACTCGTTCGTGATTGTCTTCGTTGATGATATTCTAGTATATTCCCGGAGCCGGGAAGAGCACGAGCAGTATTTGAGGATAGTGCTTCAGATTCTGAGGGAGAAGCAGCTTTATGCCAAGTTCTCTAAATGTGAATTCTGGTTGAGTTCGGTGGCATTTTTGGGCCACGTGGTGTCGAGTGATGGTATTCGAGTAGATCCGAGGAAGGTGGAGGCCGTGCAGAGTTGGCCCAGACCCTCCTCCGCTACTGAGATTCGCAGTTTCCTTGGTTTGGCGGGCTATTACCATCGTTTCGTAGAGGGGTTCTCTTCGATTGCAGCACCTATAACTAGATTGACCCAAAAGGGTGCCCCTTTTCAGTGGACAGACGAGTGTGAGGCGAGCTTTCAGAAGCTCAAGACAGCTTTGACTTCGGCCCCTATATTGATGTTGCCTACAGGTTCGGGGTCCTATACTGTATATTGTGATGCCTCACGAGTTGGACTCGGTGCGGTATTAATGCAGGACGGTAGGGTGATTGCCTACGCGTCGAGACAGCTGAAGGTGCATGAGAAGAATTACCCCGTTCATGATTTGGAGCTAGCTGCCATTGTTCACGCCTTGAAAATTTGGCGTCATTATTTATATGGGGTTCCTTGTGAGATCTACACTGATCACCGGAGCTTGCAGCACTTGCTTAAGCAGAAGGACCTGAATATGCATCAGAGGAGATGGTTGGAGTTACTGAAGGACTATGATATTACTATTCTCTATCATCCGGGCAAGGCCAATGTGGTTGCCGATGCCTTGAGTCGTCGGGCAGAGAGTTTGGGGAGCTTGGCGTATCTACCAGCTTCGGAGAGGCCTATGGCAATGGATGTTCAGGCTTTAGCTAGGCAGTTTGTTAGACCAGATCTTTCGGAGCCCAGCCGGGTTCTGGCTTGTGTGGTTTCTCGGTCTTCTCTATTTGACCGCATCGTAGAGCGTCAGTTCGACGACCCTCATTTGCTTGTCCTTCAGGATAGATTTCGGCGTGGTAATGCTCGAGATGTAACCATCAGGGATGATGGAGTCATGAGGATGCATGGGCGTATCTGTGTGCCCAATGTAGATGATCTTCGAGAGGTGATTCTAGCAAAGGCCCATAGCTCGCGGTATTCCATCCATCCGGGAGCCACGAAGATGTATCAGGACTTGAAACAACATTACTGGTGGAGGCGGATGAAGAGGGATATAGTCGACTATGTTTCTAGATGCCTCAACTGCCAGCAGGTGAAGTATGAGCATCAGCGTCCGGGTGGATTGATGCAAGAGATCGAGATTCCCGAGTGGAAATGGGAGCGCATTACCATGGACTTTGTATCTGGACTTCCACGGACGGTTAGGAAGTTTGATTCCATTTGGGTCATTGTAGATCGGCTGACCAAGTCCGCCCATTTTATACCGGTGAGCACTACATATTCATCGGAGCGACTGGCGGAGATCTATATCAGGGAGATAGTTCGGCTGCATGGTATTCCAGTTTCCATCATTTCAGATAGAGGCACTCAGTTCACTTCACGGTTCTGGAGAGCTGTACAGCAGGAGTTAGGTACTCGGGTGGAGCTGAGCACAGCATTTCACCCCCAGACTGATGGGCAGTCCGAGCGCACTATTCAGATTTTGGAGGATATGCTCCGTGCGTGCGTGATTGAGTTTGGAGGTTCATGGGATCACTTCTCGCCACTGGCGGAGTTTGCTTATAACAACAGCTACCAGTCTAGTATTCAGATGGCACCGTACGAGGCCCTATATGGTAGGAGGTGCAGGTCTCCAGTGGGTTGGTTTGAGTCGGGCAAGGCCAGGTTGCTAGGTACTGATATGGTTCAGGATGCTATGGACAAGGTCAAGGTGATTCGGAACATACTTCGTGCAGCCCAGTCTAGACAGAAGAGTTATGCGGACAAGATGGTTCGCGATGTGGCTTTTATGGTTGGCGAGCGGGCTCTGCTTCGAGTCTCGCCTATGAAGGGCGTTATGCGGTTCGGGAAGAAAGGGAAACTGAGTCCTAGATTTATTGGCCCTTTTGAGATTTTGAAGCGTATTGGGGAGGTTGCCTATGAGTTAGCCTTACCTCCTAGTCTAGCTGGAGTTCACCCCGTATTTCATGTCTCCATGCTCCGGAGATACCATGGTGACCCGTCGCATGTGTTGGATTTCACTTCTGTTCAGCTAGACAAAGATCTGTCTTATGTTGAGGAGCCAGTAGCCATTCTAGTCAGGCAGGTTAGAAAGCTAAGGTCAAAGAACATCGATTCGGTAAAGGTTCAGTGGTAGGGCCAGCCGGTCGAGGAGGCGACTTGGGAGACTGAGCAGGATATGCGCAGCCAGTACCCTCATCTTTTCACTGCTCCAGGTATGTTTTCTATGCTCTTTCGAGGACGAACGAATCTTTAAGGGTGGGAAGATATAACGACCCGGCCGGTCGTTTTATAAAATTACGCCCCAATCCCCAATTTAACTGTTCCCCTAAGTTCATTTCTGCTATTGTGGTTTGTTGGGAGAGTCGGTTCTGAAACTTGGAGTATTTTGGGACACTTAGTCCCTAAATGAGAGCTTTAAAGTTAGAAAATGGTCCGTAACCGGAGCACTGTTAAGACGACCTCGGAACGGAAATCCGATGGTTCCATTAGCTCCGTTAGGTGATTTCGGGGTTGGGAGCGTGTTCGGAATGTATTTTGGTGGTCCGCAGCTCAATTAGGCTTGAAATGCCGAAGTTTGAAATTTTGGCGAATCCGAACATTAGGTGAAATTTTGATCCGGGGGTCGGAATGGAATTCTGACAATTTTTGTAGTTTCGTTTTGTGATTTTGGATACGTCCGCAAATTTTCAGGTCATTCGGACGTCGTTTGGTCGGGTTTTAGATCGAATGTGTAATTCGGAAAGTTTTAAGAAATTTAGGCTTGAATTCGATGTGAATTATGGGTTTTGATGTTGTTAGACATGTTTTTATGATTGGAATGAGTTCGTATCGTGTTTTGGGGTATGTTGGTGGTTTTCGTTGGGGTCCCGGGAGCCTCGGGATGAATTCGGGGGTCCAAACGGGAGAAAACGTGGAAATTGCAGGTTTAGGAATTCTGCCTCTGTTGTTTTCGCCCCTGCGAAAATGGAACCGCAGAGGCGAGTCCGCTGAAGTGGAAATTCGAACGCGGAAGCGGACTGGAGCGCAGGGCCGGTCTCTTGTCTGCAAAAATGGCATCGCGGGTGCGAGAATGGGACCGCAGGAGCGGTCAGGAGATGGATTGGGGAGTTCCGCAGAAGCGGTTGAGTCTTTGCTTGGGCGAGTCCGCAGAAGCAGACTAGTATTCGTAGGTGCGGAAATATCCGCAGGAGCGGCCTCGCGGAAGTAGCCCTGGGCTCGTAGAAGAGGATTGGGCCAGCAAGGCTTGGTATTTCGCAGAAGCAACAAACTATCGCGGAAGCGGATCCGCAGAAGTGGAAAATTATCCGCAGAAGCGGAAATCGGCCTGGGTTTAATGAGCAGTAAGGGTTAAAATTTCAGAAACATTTCCAAACATTGAGAGCTCGGCTTAAGGTGCAAATTAGGCAATTTTGAAGTAGAATTCGAGAGGTTTCTTCAGGTAATCAATTATGGACTCCAATTATGATTGTTGTTGATAATATTATGCAAGTTTTTCATGAAAATGGAGGAATTTGGGGGTAATTAATGGGGGTTTTCACCCTAGACCGAAACCTTAGGAAATCAAAGGTTTGAATGGGTGGAGTCCGAATTTAGTAAATTTTATATGCACGGACTCGTATTGAGATAAGGAACCCGAATATATAACTTTCGTGATTTTTCGATAAGTGTACCAAAAGTCAGATTTTGGCAACTTGTGGGTTTTGGTGTATTTTGAGTTGTTTTGCTTGGGTAATGCCAATTGGCCTATTTTGATGTGATTCTATTGATGTTTATCAGATACTACACCTGTGGAGACCGACATTCGTGGCAAGAGGGTTATTTCTTAGCGGTTTTGTACCGGAATTGAGGTAAGTGGCTTGTCTAACCTCATGTGGGGGAACTTTCTCCCCTAGGATATTATGTGATAGTTTAAATGCCTTGTACGCGAGGTGACGAGCGTGTCCATGCGCTGGTTGTTGAACACATACTTTACTCAAAATGTTCGATGAGTGATATTTTTGCTTTTAACTATTAATTTGATATTCTTACCCGATAGTAGTTAGAAAATCATGATTAGGTAGTATTTAACTGTCTAGTTGCCTAATTGTCTTACTTGGGCTTCTTGATAATTATTGGTACTATTTACCGGTGAAGTTATAGTTAAGCATATTATATCCTCGCTGTGAATTCCTTTACTTGCTGTGGACTACGGGTTCAATTCCCGGAGATCCCAGGGCTGTGGGTTCGATTCCCAGAGACCCGGAGTGATATTGCTATAGACTGCGAGTTCGATTCCCGGAGATCCTAAGATTTATTGAGATGTGGACTACGGGTTCGATTCCCGGAGATCCTGAGATTTATTGAGATGTGGACTGCGGGTTCGATTCCTGCAGATCCTGAGATTTATTGAGATGTGGACTGCGGGTTCGATTCCCGGAGATCCTGAGATTTATTGAGATGTGGACTCCGGGTTCGATTCCCGGAGATCCTGAGATTACTGAGACATGGGTTGCGG
This sequence comes from Nicotiana noctiflora, assembly GCA_032618575.1. Taxonomy (NCBI): domain Eukaryota; kingdom Viridiplantae; phylum Streptophyta; class Magnoliopsida; order Solanales; family Solanaceae; genus Nicotiana; species Nicotiana noctiflora. The sequence continues at coordinate 59,614 of JASVEL010000433.1, forward strand.
GTTCGATTCCCGGAGACCCATGGGTACTGTCAATGGGACGGTGGGTTCAATTCCCACCGGTCCTGGACTTGTTTTATGGAGTTAATTACTTGTTGTTAGCTTAATTGTAGACGGTTGCAGTACTCAATTTATTGTTGTTATTTCGGAATTACTATCTTTTAAACTGCTTATTAATGTTATCATCATTATATTATTGTTTCTCTCAGTAGGGCCCTGACCTTCCTCGACACTACTCCATCGAGGTTAGGCTTGGCACTTACTGAGTACCGCCGTGGTGTACTCATGCTACTCTTCTGCACACTTTTGTTGTGCAGATCCAGGTACATCGGAGCAGGCCCATGCTAGGTGATTCTGCAGCTTTCTGGGAGACCTCGAGGTATGATCTGCTACGTCCGCGGATCCGGAGGCTTTCCTTCTATTCTAATAGTATTAGTTGACATTATCCTTTTTTTTTGTTGTTAGATACTCTTTACACATAGAGCCACAGTTGTATATTCTCTTTAGTCTGTGTTACTCGTGAGATTCCGGATCTTGGTAGTGTCTATACAGTGTGTTGACGGATGTATGTGCCAAGCGGCACGGATTTCATATCTTTTTATGCTATTTTTCCGTTGTTGCTTATTTAAGTGTTCATAGCTTGTATATTCCGCAACGTGTTAGGCTTACCTAGTCGTGGGGACTGGGTGCCATCACGACATGTTCACGATTGGTGAACTAGGGTCGTGACAATTTAGTTATTAATTGTAGTAGTGTACTTCATTTCTATCAGTGTTTTCTCTTATTTGATTGTGTTTGTGTTCTGTAGACTGCGGGTTCGATTCCCGGAGATCCAGTGTTACTGAGGTAAAAGACTTCGGGTTCAATTCCCGGAGATCCTGTGATACTGATATAGAGGACTGCGGGTTCAATTCCCGAAAATTCTGTGATACTGATATAAAGGACTGCGGGTTCAATTCCCGGAGATCCTGTGATACTGATATAAAGGACTACAGGTTCACTTCCCGGAGATCCTGTGATACTGATAAAAGGGACTGCGGGTTTAATTCCCGGAGATTCTGGATACTGCGATGTTTGGACTGCAGGATCGATTCCCGGAGATCCTGAGTATAAATGGACTACGGGTTCAATTCCCGGAGATCCTGAATTATTGGTTTGTACTTGTTGTGTTGATTTCTCTTTGTTAGCTTAACTGTAAACGACTTGTAGTTTTTATCTCGTTTTGTTGTTATTTCAGATTTGCTCCTACTTACACTATTCGATATTATTGTTATTTTATTATTCTCGGTAGGGCCCTGACCTTCCTATTAGGCTTGGCACTTACTGAGTACCGCCGTGGTGTACTCATGCTACTCTTCTGCACACATTTGTTGCGCAGATCGAGGTCCATCTGATCAGATGCACTACTAGTGATCTAGGAGTATTTTCGGGAGACTCGAGGTATGCATCTGCTACGTCCGCAAATCCGGAGGGTCTTCTTCTATTCTTTACTAGTGATGTAAGTTATTCCTTTTATTTCGGTTGTATAGATACTCTTGGTGTATAGAGCCACAATTATACTCTCTTAGCCTTTGTTTGCCCGTGAGTTTCCAGGTCTTGGTAGAAATATATATTCTGATATTTTGGTAAAGAATATGTGCCGAGCGGCACCTATTATATTTTTTTCTATGTCTTTCCGTTGTTATTCTTCTTGTTGTTCATAAAAGCTGTGAATTCCACATTGTGTTGGACTTACCTAGTCGCGAAGACTGGGTGCCGTCATGACAGGTTCACGATTGGTAAACTAGGATCGTGACAACTATCTTTACAACCAAACATTAAAAATATATTAAGACTCTGGTAAAACTTTCATTTTATCTCCTACTAAATGTTCCATAAAAAATAATGATGCTATACAATTTGCTTATATGAATGTTCCATGTAAAATAATAATATTATACAATTTGCTTGATATAAAACATATGTCTAAGGGAACATTATTGTAGCAAATGCTCATGGAAATATTGTAATGTATTTCCTACAAGTTGTCCTTTGTATTGAGGTTTATCACTACAAAAGGCATGAGAAAAAATTCAAAAATTTTTGGTCCTTGGGTGACAATTTTTTAAGAAAATGAGAGATAACATATATTGTATTACTGATAAGATAATGAAGAAGACATGCCAAAATGATACCTCGGAAGGAAACTTAATTGGCATCTAAAATTGTTGTACACTTTCAAATATTTTAATTACGTGTAGAATACAATATATTCAGATACATCAATAGCTTGAATTCTAGGAAGCCATTAGATCTCATCACGTCAACATCAGAATCTAGATGAGCTTCATGCACTTGGACTGCATATAACATATATAGCCACATGCCACTATTCCATGTCACTAGAGCTGACATGTTTTAGACTTTCTCAATGCATCTAGCTTATACTATGCTCTCTATAATAAATTATCCAACTTTGAATTGGAGTAAAAAGTTGTATACTACCTCAATGTAGAAGTCTCCAGTCTCTGGTTCTTTGGCCACTGTTGCTGTCCACCCAATAGCAGATGAGGATTGCCAGCATTATCCATTAGTGTTCTCCATTTCTCACGAATCTGCAAGCTCTAACACGACAATATCACTTAAATGTGATCAAAATTTATGGCAGATTAATCACAACAATAAAATAATAAGATACACAAAATACAGTAACAAATAATGACATAGAGTAAATCATATATAAAGAAAACATAAAAATACTTAATTAGCTTCAAGATTCTAGGAGTGGGGGGCCGGAGAAAATGCTAAAATGTCACCTCTAATGAACTGCCACACAACATAGTTATACCAAATTAAAAATATTAACTTAAGAAAAATGATACGTAAAATCAAAGTATCATAAAACAATTCAATAATCAATAATTAAATGATAAATTATTTAATAACAACTCTTCCAATAGTTATATTAATTCGATCTCCCTAAAATAAAAAAAATTAAAAAGAAAGTTAAGTTAGTAAGCGCATAACATGAAGAAAATTGTGACGACCCAAAGGGGTCATCACCTGTTTTTCTCATCCGTTCCGTGCTTTTGAAGCCTTGAAAATCTCATTTTATATTGACTCGATTTACATGTGCAGTTCGGGCGCGTAGCCGAATTTTTTGTGTGTTGAAGTATGTAAATTTTGTGAAACATTTGAAGAATTCTGATATTGATATGAATTTAGTTGACTTTGGCCAGCATCTTTGGTAAATGGATCTAGACACGAGATTGGACAGTCCCGGAAGGCTCGTAGAAAAATATGGGACTCGGGCATATGCCCGGAGTCGAAATCCGAGGTCTAGAACCTGAGTAAAAGATTTTTTCTATTAAAATGTTTTTCTGAAATTTTTTAGGAAAATAGAAATGAAAATTAATTAAAAAACTATGGTATCGGGCTTGTATTTTTGTTCTGATGCACGGTACAAGTCTAATATATTGTTTAAGAACTTTTTATGAATTTTGATCGAAAATGGACGTCGTTTGACGTGTTTCAGGCCTAAATATATAAAGTTGGAAGTTTATGAAGTTTGAAATGAAAGTGGTGATTTTGAGGCTTGATTCAACGATTTTGATGTTAGTTTTGGTGTATTAAGAGTGAAAATAAGTTTGAATGATCATATGTGACATGTTAGTATGTTCGTATGCGGTCCCAAGGAGCTCGGGTGAGTTTCAGATAGGTTTGGGTTGCGTTATGCTCGTTTTCTTATGCTTCGACATCGTTTCTTCAAGCATAAATGATATAATATTAAACAAATAAGCTCCGATTACTATTTTGAATAAAGCATTATATCCGTATCGTAATTATGGACGCATAGAAAAAAGAATCATCTAATTTGGTCATCGTACGAGGATTTTATGGTCATTTACCTAAGGTTACCCAGATTTTCAGGTTAATGATGAAATTGCCCCTGGCGGCATATTAAAAACCTGCACTATTTGCAAATCTTAAAACCTACATATTGAGTGATACAAAAGCCTAAATTCATTAGCTTTCACAAGGAATCCATTGGAAGCACTAAAACGCGTGAACAGTATACCTATAATGATCAGATCGAGTTTTCTTCCAATTTTGGAACAAGAAGAAGCTTCTGAGGCGATTTTTAAGAGAGAAAATCAGTGGATATCATAGAGGTAAGTGATTTGATTATTAAAACTCATTTATGGGTGATTATAGACCATAATCCCATTCTTTAATTCATGAAAAATAGTAGAAAAATAAGATTTTGGGGCTTGAAATTATGAGACCTTTAGGGGTCGTTTTGAGGGTCATACATACTCCGATTTTGGTGTTATTTATATGTACGGGATTGGGAGAAGATTAAGAACACTTTTCTGTAAAAAATTCTGAGTTTTGAGAAGTGGGCCCGGGGCTCGGGTTTTGTCTAATTTCGAGATTTTTGGAATAATGCTAGGAAATTCATATCTAGGCTATGGGATATTACCATTGAGTCTTTATTGATATTATCAAATTGATTATGCCTAGATATCACTGAATTGAAGGTTGAATCACGAGGTAAAGTAATACTTGAGGATTAAGCAGACTTCAAGGCTTTGAGGTAAGTGTTTGATCTATCATAGCTTGAGGGAATATGGTTAGAGTATAATAAATTGCTATTTGCTAAATGATCGAGTGCGGTGTATAGGCGTGGTGACGAGTGTCTATACGCCGGAGCCTAGCATGACCGTGGGTGTTTGTTTGTACATGTTTATGAGATAATTTGGAACTCTCCTAAGCAAAATTTTAATTTGCGACAAATGTGAAGAGTCTGAGAATAAACTGTGAAATATTAATATTTTGGAGCGTTGGCTCGAATGATAAATACTATTGAGTAAAAGTTGAAAGTATTGAAAGGCATTGTGATTAATCCCTTGACGGGATGGTTAAATATATTGAGTATTACCCTTGCCGGGATGTGAAAGTTATTGATATTGTTCCCTTGCCGGGACTCAGTTGTTAATTGTGTTGTTCCTTTGCCGGGACTCAGTTGTTAATTGTGTTATTTCCCTCCGGGATACTTCTTATTATTGTTTATTTATCTCGCCCGTTTAGTTGTGATTACTGTTTGGTTGAGGAGGAGTGATAATGCACGAAGGGCCATTTCGTGCCATTTGTAATTATATTTTCACGAAGGGTCATTCTGTGCCATTGTTGATTATTTATGCACGAAGGAACATTCCGTGCCAACATTGATTATATTGCACGAAGGTTCATTTCGTGCCATGTTTTAACTATTATGCACGAAGGAACATTCCATGTTATTGTTGATTATATCTGCACGAAGGGTCATTCCGTGCCATGCTATGAGAGTTATGTGAGTAAAAGCACAAAGGGTGATGCCGTGCATTCTGTTCGATTGCTTTTGGTGAGGATGAGAGTAAAAGCACGAAGGGTGATGCGATGCATTCTATTTGATTTCTTTGGGCCAGGATGAGAGTAAAAACATGAAGGTTGATGCCGTGCAATTGTTGGATATCCTATTTTGGTATTTATTATTATGCTTTGTTTCTTAATTACACTGATTGCTTTTATACTCGGTTTGTGCTCCCTATAGTATATTTTCCCCCCTTCTTACTGTTTAGTTCGATACTTCATTTCCTATCGTTGTACATATATATATTTTGAACTGCATCGGTTTTTGTGAGTGTGTGGTCCTAGCCTTGTCACTACTTTACCGGGATATGCTAGGCACTTACCAGCACATGGGGTCGGTTGTGCTGATGCTACATTCTGTACTCTTTTTGTGCAGATACAATTTTCGGACATCAACAGTAGCAGTAGTGTGAGTGTTGGTACTTCGATCATCGAGACACCAAGGTAGCCTTGCAGGCATCCGCCGGACCCGTTGTCTCCTCTATTTTTGCTTTCAGTCTGTTATCTCATCTATTTGAGACAAACAGTTTTATATATGTGTAGTACTCTTAGCAGTTCATGAGCTTATGACACGAGATTTTGGGTAGTGATATGTTTCGAAACTTCCGTATTTATTTAATTGTTGATAGTATGTTACGACTCAAATTTTTCCCCAACATCGCAATCGTGATGGCGCCTACTCGTGGTAGCTAGGTAAGCCACTACATTCAACATTAACCTGATTTTACCATTATTTCATAGTCATTTTATCAACAAGAACAATAACATTAATTAAATAAGTGCGGAAGACTTTCAAAATAGAGATAAGTCATACTAAAGCAAAACACTAATGAAATCCTCTACCCAAGAGGTGGAGTCACCACTTACGAACTACTACTGAATACTACACATAAAGGTCTGAAGGAAAATAACATAAATCTGTTTGTCTCGGAACAATGAGACTACAGGCTAATAATATAAATAAGTGGAAGAGACGCCGGGCCTGCGGATGCCTGCAAGCTACCTCGGTCTCGAAATGCTCAACTCCCACGCAAGACTCTATTGTTGCTGCTCCTGATCAAAACCTGGACCTGTGCAAAAATGCACAGAAGTACAGTATCAGCACAATCCGACCCCATGTGCTGGTAAGTGCCTGGCCTATCCCGGTGAAGTAGTGACAAGCCTAGGACCAGACACTCACGTAAACCTGTGCAATTCTATATACATATGTATACCACAAGATAACAAAGAATATCAAGTAACAAATTCAACAAGAAATATCATAAGAGGGAAACTCAACAGTTAACAACAAATATTAAGCCAACAACGGAAAACAGAGTATAATGGAAACAATTAGTGTCAAACAAGGAGTAGCAAATAGTTGCACGACATCACCCTTCGTGCTTTTACTCTCATCCTCACCAAATAAGCAAATAAAGTACACGGCATCACCCTCCGTGCTTTTACTCTCATCCTCACATCCATGACACGGCATGATCCTTCGTGCATGGTTCAATAACAAGGCACGGCATTACCTTTCGTGCATAATCAATCACAAGGCATGGCATGATCCTTCGTGCATAATCAATAACAAGGCACGACATTATTCTTCATGCATAATCAATAACATAAGGCACGACATTAACCTTCGTGCAATAACAGTAAAACAAGGCACGACATCAACCTTCGTGCATTATCACTCTTCCTCACCCAAATAACAACCACAGTTAAGGGAAAAGAATGAAAACAATAATCATGAACCGTCCCGGCAAGGGACACAACAATCATCACAACAAGGTCCCGGCAAGGGAAAGCAATAATCCACTTTACAACAAGTCCCAACAAGGGAAAACAATTTACAATTCCACAACCCGGCAAGGGTTCAACAATTCATCTTTAAAACATTTCACAATAAGTATCAACAACGACTCAAGGTCATGCTAGATGCCAGTGTATGGATGGTCGTCACCACAGCCCATACACCACACTTGATCACATAACACATAGCACATAATCCTATTCCCTAAAGCTAGGATAGAACAAACACTTACCTCTAGCCTAGAAGCCCAATTTATCCTTCAACTATAGCTTTACCCCGAATTTCCTCTTTTAACTTGCTTGAATCTATTCACAATTGATTCAATTACATTAATAAATACTATATAACTTAGTTTGAATGCTTAAAAATGGTTTTCTCAAAGTTTACCCCAAAAATTTTCCAAAACGCCCCTGGCCCCATGCGGTCGGAACTTGGGGTTCGGACCAAAATCCGGTTACCCATTCCACCACGAGTTCAAATATATGATTTGTTTCAAAATCGGACCTCAATTCGAGGTCCAATTACCCAATACATGAAAACCCTATGTTCTACCCAAAAACAAGAATTTCTACCATGAAAAACTTTGATTTCTATTGAAAAACATGTTTAATGTTGTTAGGAATTGAAAGAATTAAGTACAAAGTGACTTACAAGTGCCTTGGAGTGAATTTGCTCTTGAGGGTTCGTGTGTGGTGTGTGGGCTTTTGAAAGAATGAAGAAAGAACTGAAAAATTTATTTAAGTATAAAATTGCACAACTGCGGATATCGCAATTGCGAACATTTGTTCGCAATTGCGAACACTGCAGGTCTAGGATCTGAGGCTTTCGCAATTGCGAGATAGGGTTCGCATTTGCGAACTGGGCTGGGACACTGGGTCTTCGCATTTGCGACAATTTGTTCGCATTTGCGAACCCAGGCGGATTATTGAAGGCATCGCATTTGCGAGGTTTAGTTCGCATTTGCGAACTCAAGCATTCCTGGACATTCTTCGCAATTGCGATCAAGGCTTTGCATTTGCGAACACAGCCTTGGTTTGCCCCCTTCGCAATTGCGACACTTTTCTTCGCATTTGCGAAGACACCAGCAGGGTGAAAAACGAGCTGTGTAAAATTTCAGAATTTGAACCAACGGCCTATCAAATCTTTACCCGAGCCCCCCGGGCTCCAAACCAAATAGGTACACTATATCAAAAACACATTACAAACTTGCTCATGCGATCGCATCGCCGATATAACATCGTTTTCATCAAATCAAGCCTCAAGTTCATGATTAACATCCTTTTTAGTTTCATAACTTTCAAATTTGGAACTCAAGGTTCAAAACACATCAAACGACATCCAAATATCACCAAACTTTGCAGAAAGCACATATATAATATTTAAGACTTGTGCCGGGCGACGGAACCAAAATACGAGCCCGATACCAAGGTCATTTAATTCATTTTTCTTTAATAATTATAGCAAAAACAATTTAACAGAAAAATCCATAACTTAGGGTCTAGGACTCAGAATTCGACTTCGGACGCATGTCTGAGTCCCATATTTTTCTACGGACCTTCCGGGACCGTCCGATCTCGGGTCCGGGTCTGTTTACCAAAATATTGACCGAAGTAAACTATATCAATATTAATATCATTTTTCTTCAAATTTCTCATAAAATTCATATATTCTATCACAAAATCTTTTCGGCTACATGCCCGGATCATGCACGTAAATTGAGGCAACATAAAATGAGGTTTTTAAGGCCTCGGAAGTGCAAAACAAGTAAGGAAAATAGGTGATGACGACAGGGTCGTCACATAGTATTTATTGGTGATGTTGATTGAGGATATGTAATGTTTGGCTGGCCTATCTCCATTAGTAGGCGCCATTACGATGCCCGATGGTGGGACAAATCCGGGTCGTGACAAGTTGGTATTAGAGCTCTAGGTTGTATAGGTCTTGCTGCTCACGGACAAACTTAGTAGAGTTTGAGGGATCGGTATGGAGATGTATGTATTTAGCCCCCAGAGTCTACGGAGTTAGGAAACGTTTCTCTTTTGTTCTTTCCAATCATGCAAATTTGTTCTTCAAATGTTAAATTGGATTTCTACTCTTGTTTTCCCATGAATGGCGAAGTCACGTACCACTTCTTCAGCCGAACAATGGCACAGGCTGGTGGTAGATCAACTACTTTAGAAGTTTTGCAGAGGTCGGATAGGTTTCACCAAACTCTTCGCTACCCCCTTCAGTAGTGCATCTTTTTAGAATCCACGAGAATTTATTGACCGTTGCTATGAGGTATTGCAGAACGTGGGAAAAGTCTAAAGCAAGGGGGTTGATTCTACTCTACTTCGGATGGCAAATAAAGTAGTGGGAAGATAATATACGTTCGAACCAGTTGTGGTTTCAATGGACCTTGATGTCTGGTTGATTTATTTGAGTCGTGAAGGACAAATATTGTGAATTATTGGATGTTATGACTCCGACTTGCAGCTAAAAAGGGGGAATTCCACTATTAGTGAATGGACCGGATGGCCATGTGTTATGTTAGTTTGGCTTGCAATGTATTTATATATGGTATGGAAAGGCCCCCCCAAACAAACTATACATATTTAAGGTTTGGTACTCTGCAAGGGGTAAGAATCGCCCCAAACGATAACGAGGAATATATGAGTAAATGGGATAACTCAGTAGTGTCGAGCCAGCATAGCAAAAGAGGAGATTGGTCATCGGTGTTTGTGACAAGTCTATAAAGAGGGTAGACTGGCCAATGCAACACTGCCTACTCAACTCTGTTTTATGAAATGTTTTGAAGGAGTTTACCTCCCGAATCCTCTGTAATTTGTGGATATGCGATCTGAACGGTTGCGCCATGTCACATTATAGTGTCCCAATATGTCGTCACATTTAATAAGTTAGCTGAGACTCAAAGGAATTGTTGTGAATGTCCAGACTCAGGAGTATTGAGATTCTTGATCGAGTGGAGAGGTGGCTTATAGACTTGCATTGCCACCTAGCTTATTCGTCGTGCATCCAATTTTTCATGTGTCTATGCTTCGAAGGTATCACAATGATCCTACACATGTGTTAGACTTCAGCACTGTCCAGTTGGACAAAGATTTATCTTTTGAGGAGGAGCCGGTAGCTATTCTAGACCGGCAGGTCCGTCTGTTGGATCTAGGAGTTTTCCCTCTGTTTGTGTTTAGTAGAGAGGTCAGCCCCCTGAGGCCTCGACCTGAGAGTCTAAGTCTGATATGCGGACCCATTATCCATATTTGTTCCTCAACTCAGGTACTTCTTTCTTTTGTCCGTTCGAGGACGAATGGTTGTTTTAGAGATGGAGGATGTGATGACCCAAATGCGTCATCACCTGTTTTCCTCATCCGTTCCATGCTTCCGAGGCCTTGAGAACCTCATTTTATATTGCCTCAATTTATGTGTGCAGTCGGGGCATGATTTTTTTGTATTGAAATATGTAAATTCCATGAAAAATTTGAAGAATTTTGATATTAATATGAATTTAGTTGAATTTGGCCAACACTTTTGGTAAACGGATTCGGACCCGGGATTGGACAGTCTCGAAAGGTCCGTAGAAATATATGAGACCCGGGCATGTGACCGGAGTCGAAATTCGATGTCTAAAACCTGAGCAAAAGAATTTTTCTATTAAATTATTTTTCTAAAATTATTAAGGAAAATGGAAATGAAAATTGATTAAAAGACAATGGTATCGGGCTCGTATTATGGTTTCAATGTCTGGTACAAGTCGTATATATTGTTTAAGGACTTGTTGTGTATTTTGGTCGAAAACGGACGTCGTATGACATTTTTCGGACCTAAATATCTAAAGTTGGAAGTTTATGAAGTTTGAAATGAATGTGATGATTTTGAGGCTTGATTCAATGATTTTGATGTTAGTTTTGGTGTTTTGAGAGTGAAACTAAGTTTTCATGATCCTTTGTGACATGTTAGTATGTTCGTATGCGGTCCCGAGGAGCTCGGGTGAGTTTCAGAAAGGTTTGGGTTGCGTTATGCTTGTTTTCTTATGCAGAAAAAAGAAAATGAAGGAGGAGAAGTGTGACGAACCAAAGGGTCATCATCTGATTTCTCCCTTTTTCGTGCTTTCGCGACCTTGAAAACCTCAATAGTAGTTGCCTCGATTTGCGTGTGCAGTCTGGACGCATGCCGAAAAGCTTTTATGTTAAAATATGTGAAATTTGTTAACATTTTGAAGAATTTTGATATTAATATGGTTAAAGTTGACTTTGAAATATTGGTAAACGGACCCGGATCCATGATTTGATGGTCCCAGAGGGTTTGCAAAAAAATATGGGACTCGGGCATGTGTCCGGAGTCAAAATTCGAGGTCCAGAACCTGAGTAAAAGAATTTTTTTGTTAAATTTTCTTTCTGAAAATTTTAAGGAAAATGGAAATGGAAATTGATTAAAAGACTATGGAATCAGGCTCGTATTTTGGTTCTGACGCCTGGTATAGGTCTTAAATATGTGTTAAGCGCTTCCTGTGAAGTTTGGTCGAAATCGGATGTCATTTGATGTGTTTCGGACCTAATTATCTAAAGTTAGAAATTTAAGAAGTTTGAAATGAAAATGATGATTTTGAGGCTTGATTCTTTATTTTTGATGTTATGTTAGCGATTTAATCACCCGAGTAAGTTCGTAGGATGTTGTTGAGTTAGTGTGTGTGTTTGGTTAGAAAATATTACAGAAAATCTGCTATTAGCCCTGAGTAGAATCCTTCATCGCGTTCGCAGTGTTGCCTTTGCGTTCGCATATCTTTTCCCCCTTAAACCTCCACGTTCACATTTAGGCCACCGCAATCGCGAAGCTTTGTTGCTTCCTTCAATGCGTTCGCATGTTCCCCTATGCATTTGCGTAGGCCTAGATCCCGGACCCCAAATACTTTACTCTACGCGTTCGCGTTCCCTTGTCGTGAACGCGATGTTTACCAGTCCCTTCCTCTACGCGTTCGCGGTTAGCCCCATGCAAATGCGACGCCTTGACCTGTCCACCCTTCGCGAACGCATCCCTGTTCGCGCGAAAGCGAAGGGCATTTTTGCCCAGTGAATTTTTAAGTTTAAAACAAAATAGTAGCTCGGGATTTTGCCATTATTTCACACGAGCTCTTAACTCCAACATCCTATAGAGAATTTCAAGCTCATTTTTCTCTATAGCTTGCTAGGTAAATGTTCTTAACTTCATTCTTTCCTAATTTCTTCATCTAATCAACAATTTCCTAGCCCTAAATCATGAATTTAAAGTAGAAATTAAGGGTTTTGGGTAGAGTTAGGGTTTTGAGAATTTTGGGTGATTCAACGTCAATTTGGGGTCGAATCTTGAAACAAACTATTTATTTGAACTCGTGAGATTATGGGTGATTAGGTTTTGGTTCGAGCCTCGTGTTTGGACCATGTGGGCCCGATGTCAAATTTTTGTTTTTTTGAAAGAATGCTAGAAAACGCATTTCTAGGCTATGGGATTATGTTGTTGAGCCCTAATTGATATCATTGAATTAATTATGCCTAGATGTTATTGTTTCAGAGTCGGATTTTAGAGGAAAGGCGGTATTGGAGAGTTGATTTCTATTCTTTGGATCGAGGTAGGTATTTGATCTAATTTTGGCTTGAGAAAAAAATATTAGAGTGTCATTAATAGTTATTTGCTAAATGGTCGAGTGCGGTGTATATGCATGGTAAATCTATACACCGGTGTCTAGTATGACCGTGGATTTTTGTTGTTACTTGTTTTTGGTATATTTTAGGGACTCTTCCAAATAAATTAATGACTTCAACATAATGTGAAGAGTTGAGATTAAATTATGAATTTATGAACTCTACGGAGAGCTGGCTCGAACAACAAAAATACTATTGAGTAAGAAATGGAAGAATTGAACAGAGTTGTGATTAATCCCTTGCCGGGATGTGAAAGTTGTTGTTATTGTTCCCTTGCCGGGATTTAGTTGTTTAATTGCATTTTTCCCTTGCCGGGACATTTTTTGTTATTATTTATTTCCCTCGCCCGTTTGGTTGTGATTGCTGTTTGGGTGAGGAAAAGTGATGATGCACAAAGTGGCATTGTCACGACCCCAATCCCGGTCGTGATGGCACCCAACACATCTGCTAGGCAAGCCCGACCATTTACACTCTTATCCCGAGCATGAAGCTCAAATCAATTACCTAAATATTAGTATCAATAATAAAACTAAACTGAATAATCACCCAAAGATCTAGGGTCACGAGTCTAGAGCCTCTAACATGATCGAATACGATATCTAAACCAAATACTCAAGTCTGAATAATGTGTATATAAAGGAAAATTAGAATAAGAAGAGATGTCAGGTCCTGCGAACGCCAGCAGCTACCTCAGCAACTCGGATAAATACTGATAAAAGCTGGAGTGCTCATATATCCCTCTTGTGTACCTGAATCTGCACACAAAGGTGCAGGGAGTAGGGGTGAGTACTAAGTACTCGGTGAGTAATAAATATATACAAGTAGCTGAAAGTAAGAAATCCACAGAATACAACATAATGAAGCTAAACTACAGTCCGATTCCTTCTACGAACTAGCAACAACAATAGTACATTACCACTATCAGAGATAATTCACAGATAAAGATGCAATGCAAAGCACATAATCGCTACGGCATGTAGCCTGATCCATTTAACATCGACGACGCTCACTGGGGGTATGTACAGACTCCGGAGGGGCTCCTACAGCCCAAGCGCAATACCGCTGTGGCGTGCAGCCCGATCCTCATATCAACCGCTGCGGCGTGCAGCCCGATCCATCCTCAGTCCACAACATGCATATGAGTCACACAATAACTCAATTTATTTATTACCAGGTTCCAGTTCATAAATTATGAAAATACTTTAATTTTTATTTAATTTTTCCCAAAACAGGAGACTTAGCATTTCAATATGGTGATTTCAAACCAGGACTGAGATCCATGATTAAGCAAGTATAGCTATCACAAATATATAACTATCCCCTAGGGATACTACAGGTCGGCACAAGGCCCCAAATACGGCTTACAACCCACAATTATATCAACATAGTGTGTATTCCAACCACATATAGCATATTATTCATATCCGAGATGGACCAAGTCTCAATCCCCCATCAATATCAATCCCGCACCTGCCACGAGGTGCGAGCCAGGCCCTACTAGCGTCACAATGTGCTAAGCCGGGGTTTCGAACCCTCATGCTACCATATACACTAACTACTCACCTCTAGCCGGCCGAAGACTCGTCTGCGATGCCTTTTCCTTTTGAATTCGCCGCCTCGTGCATAGAATCTAGTCAAACCACAACAATTATATCAATTACGGGTCAAAGAAATATAACCCAATTCAATTTATATGAAATACGCGATAATACACCAAGTTGGTAAAACCCGACTTTTGGTACGCTGCTCTAAAAATTCCAAAATTTATACCAACATGTTCCTCGTCTTTCCACGAGTCCGTGCATATAAAAATTATCGAAATCGGAGTTCGAATGGCCTTTCAAAACCCAAAAATTCGTTTTCATGATTTAGGCCCTAATTCCTCACAAATCCTACCCAATTTCAGGAATTTTGGCGCTCACAAAATCATGAAAACGAACATATAGGTTAGGGACAATACCAGTCATATAAGTTTTATAATACTAGCTCACAAAATCCGCACCTTGGTGCTCATGTCATAGACAATGATCTGGCCTCAAGTCCTCCCGACTGGCCCAACATGAACTCACGAAGATTATATCTCGTCCTCGATCAGGAAATCACAAGCCATCAAGGCAATCATATTACTAAGCGGTCGATGCATACACAGGCGTATGGAAGGAATTTCAAAGATTATATCTCAAACTGAATCAAGTACGTACGCTAAGAATTCCAAGAAATGTGAAGTGTTTCCTAAAGGTTTGCAGCCTCCCGAGGATAAATACCGGCGTCCCCGTACCGATCCACGAGACTCTACCAACCGGCTCAAGACTCATGGGCCTAGTAACCTAGGCTCTGATACCAACTTGTCACGACCCCAATCCCGGTCGTGATGGCGCCCAACATAACCGCTAGGCAAGCCCGACCATTTACACTCTTATCCCGAGCATGAAGCTCAAATCAATAACCTGAACATTAATATCAATAATAAAACTAAACTGAATAATCACCCAAAGATCTAGGGTCACGAGTGTACATCCTCTAACATGATCGAATACGATATCTAAACCAAATACTCAAGTCTGAATAATGTGTATATAAAGGAAAATTGGAATAAGAAGAGATGTCAGGTCCTGCGAACGCCAGCAGCTACCTCAGCAACTCGGATAAATACTGATAAAAGCTGGAGTGCTCATATATCCCTCTTGTGTACCTGAATCTGCACACAAAGGTGCAGGGAGTAGGGGTGAGTACTAAGTACTCAGTGAGTAATAAATATATACAAGTAGCTAAAAGTAAGAAATCCACAGAATACCACATAATGAAGCTAAACTATAGTCCGATTCCTTCTACGAACTAGCAACAACAATAGTACATTACCACTATCAGAGATAATTCACAGATAAAGATGTAATGCAAAGCACATAACCGCTACGGCATGTAGCCCGATCCATTTAACGTCGACGGCGCTCACTGGAGGGTGTGTACAGACTCCGGAGGGGCTCCTACAGCCCAAGCGCAATACCGCTGCGGCGTGCGGCCCGATCCTCATATCAACCGCTGCGGCGTGCAGCCTGATCCATCCTCAGTCTACAACAGCTGCGGCGTGCAGCCCGATCCATCCTCAGTCCACAACATGCATATGAGTCACACAATAACTCAATTTATTTATTACCAGGTTCCCGTTCATAAATTATGAAAATACTTTAACTTTTATTTAATTTTTCCCAAAACAGGAGACTTAGCATTTCAATATGGTGATTTAAAACCAGGACTGAGATCCATGATTAAGCAAGTATAGCTATCACAAATATATAACTATCCCCTAGGGATACTACAGGTCGGCACAAGGCCCCAAATACGGCTTACAACCCACAATTATATCAACATAGTGTGTATTCCAACCACATATAGCATATTATTCATATCCGGGATGGACCAAGTCTCAATCCCCCATCACAATCAATCCCGCACCTGCCACGGGGTGCGAGCCACGCCCTACTAGCGTCACAATGTGCTAAGCCGGGGTTTCGAACCCTCAGGCTACCATATACACTAACTACTCACCTCTAGCCGGTTGAAGACTCATCTGCGATGCCTTTTCCTTTTGAATTCGCCGCCTCGTGCATAGAATCTAGTCAAACCACAACAATTATATCAATTACGGGTCAAAGAAATATAACCCAATTCAATTTATACGAAATACGCGATAATACACCAAGTTGGTAAAACCCGACTTTTGGTACGCTACTCTAAAAATTCCGAAATTTATACCAACATGTTCCTCATCTTTCCACGAGTCCGTGTATATAAAATTTATCGAAATCGGAATTCGAATGGCCTTTCAAAACCCAAAAATTTGTTTTCATGATTTAGGCCCTAATTCTCCACAAATCCTACCCAATTTCAGGAATTTTGGTGCTCACAAAATCATGAAAACAAACATATAGGTTAGGGACAATACCAGTCATATAAGTTTTATAATACTAGCTCACAAAATCCGCACCTTGATGCACATGTCATAGACAATGATCTGGCCTCAAGTCCTCCCGACTGGCCCAACATGAACTCACGAAGATTATATCTCGTCCTCGATCAGGAAATCACAAGCCATCAAGGCAATCATATTACTAAGCGGTCGATGCATACACAGGCGTATGGAAGGAATTTCAAAGATTATATCTCAAACTGAATCAAGTACGTACGCTAAGAATTCCAAGAAATGTGAAGTGTTTCCTAAAGGTTTGCAGCCTCCCGAGGATAAATACCGGCGTCCCCGTACCGATCCACGAGACTCTACCAACCGGCTCAATATATTCCTACTGTACAGGTTTATATGGGTGTCTATCACGACCCCAATCTCGATTGTGATGGCGTCCAACACAACCGCTAGGCAAGCCCGACCATTTACACTCTTATCCCGAGCATGAAGCTCAAATCAATTACCTAAATATTAGTATCAATAATAAAACTAAACTGAATAATCACCCAAAGATCTAGGGTCACGAGTCTACATCCTCTAACATGATCGAATACGATATCTAAACCAAATACTCAAGTCTGAATAATGTGTATATAAAGGAAAATTGGAATAAGAAGAGATATCAGGTCCTGCGAACGCCAGCAGCTACCTCAGCAACTCGGATAAATACTGATAAAAGCTGGAGTGCTCATATATCCCTCTTGTGTACCTGAATCTGCACACAAAGGTGCAGGGAGTAGGGGTGAGTACTAAGTACTCCAGTGAGTAATAAATATATACAAGTAGCTAAAAGTAAGAAATCCACAGAATACCACATAATGAAGCTAAACTATAGTCCGATTCCTTCTACGAACTAGCAACAACAATAGTACATTACCACTATCAGAGATAATTCACAGATAAAGATGTAATGCAAAGCACATAACCGCTACGGCGTGTAGCCCGATCCATTTAACGTCGACGGCGCTCACGGGGGTATGTACAGACTACGGAGGGGCTCCTACAGCCCAAGCGCAATACTGCTGTGGCGTGCAGCCCGATCCTCATATCAACCGCTGCGGCGTGCAGCCCGATCCTCATATCAACCGCTGCGGCGTGCAGCCTGATCCATCCTCAGTCCACAATATGCATATGAGTCACACAATAACTCTAAAAAACATGCATATGGTATGCTTCTCTAAAAATTCCTAAATTTATACCAACATGTTCCTCGTCTATCCACGAGTCCGTGCATATAAAATTTATCGAAATCGGAGTTCGAATGGCCTTTCAAAACCCAAAAATTCGTTTTCATGATTTAGGCCCTAATTCTTCACAAATTCTACCCAATTTCAGGAATTTTGGTGTTGATTCTAGCATAAAATCATGTTTTTGATTCAAGAAACTTACCTCCAGCGATTACCCATTGATTTCTCTCTTAAAAATCGCCTCAGAAGCTTCTTCCCGTTCTAAAATTGGAAGAAAACTGGACCTGCTCATTATAGGTATACTTTTCACGCGTTTTACTGCTCCCAATGGATTCCTTGTGAAATTCTTATGAATTTAGGCTTTTGAATCACTCAATTTGACCTTATAATGAAGGAAATATGTAGATTTTAATATTTGCAAATAGTGCAGGTTTTTAATACGCCGTCAGGGGCAGTTTCGTCATTAACCTGAAAATCTGGGCAACTTTAGTAAAATGACCATAAAATTATCATACGATGTCCAAATTCGATGATTCTTTTTGCTACGGGTCCGTAATTACGATACGGAAGTAATTATTCATTCAAAACAGTAATCCAAGCTCATTTGTTCAATATGATATCATTTATACTTGAAGAAACGATGTCGAGGCATAAGAAAAACGAGCATAACGCAACCCAAACCTATTTGAAACTCACCCGAGCTCCTCAGAACTGCATACGAACATATAACATGCCATATATGATCATGCAAACTTAGTTTCACTCTCAAAACACCAAAACTAAAATCAAAACACCAAATTTACATCGGATTCAAGCCTAAAACTACACCGGACGTCCGAATTCGATTCCGATTGCTCTCCTAAGTCATACATGATCCCCCGAAATTAGTCGAATCATAAGAATTCAATTTCGAGTTGTCTAACTCAATGGTCAACATTCGGTTGACTTTTTCAACCTATTCTTCTCATAAAGAGGTTTATGGCCTCATTTTTATCTAAATTTCTTCCGATTTGCTTTTAACTTTCTGAACACATATAAATTAGCATATTGAAGTGTTAAATGAAGAAAACGGGGCGATAACTCCCGTAACGACGGGTCGGGTCGTTACATTCTCCCCAACTTAAACAAATGCTCGTCCTCGAGCGTACCCAGAGTTGTACTAGAAGCAACCCAATAGCTGAATGACCTTGCCAAGCATATATTTGGGGTGGTACCACGTCACCCTATCTATCATAAGTCCGATAACACAATGTAGCTGAACTTCCGCAGTCCATCTGAACCATAGACCACATTGCACTTTCCGAAATCATATACCAAATCCGACTCCCACGTCTATACTCAGAATACACCCGAACCAACTGTAATAACCCATCCTCGCCACTTCGGGTGAGATCTTATGGTGTACCAAACAACCCAATCACTCGAGACGATGGCTTCTAATCGCAACAATTTCCCACGATAATCAAATATTATTGAAAAACCTTTCTCGTTAGCTAAAGTCTTGTTCCAATATCTTCATATACTGCCCATCGCAGCTGAAACACGCGGTATATCGAATCCATTTCTCAGGTCATCCATGCATGATTCCATTTCCCTTTTAACTGATACCATAATGGAGAGCCAAACCTCGATATTACATTTCTAACCAACTGAAATCACATATGCCCACACTCATTAATGGCTCCAATGATCATTTTGATTATAACACACCGCACTGGTGATATGACATCTCAACACCGGCCTAAGCCACAATGAGCACAACATAGGCTCCAATAAGAAACGTCTAAACATACTCAAATCATGACAACTAACTCAAACATAAAAGCTGTAATTCAATTCCTCTGTACTATCATAACATAGAACTGAGATCCCGTCTCGCATTATAGAAATAGAGTACCTGAATTCTCCTCGAAAGGTCATAACATTATATGGCCTTGCCACAACTTATGATTCCATCCAAACACTATTACCCATGAAGCACCTCAAGTCATCTCATCATGCTCAGAACTGTCAGCCACGCACACATTTAGGTTTGAACTCAAGCAATCAATCTCACCCACGATGAAATAATTAATATACACCATCAAATCTTGTAAGGACACAACCGATGCGCCATTTGCCGAGCGACACCCAACACTAACTTTCCTCAGAGACTAGGAAGTATAGTATGCAAGGTACCCTATAGAAAAAAAACTATGCTTCATATTACACGATTGCGGAGTGGAACCTGCTCAAAATGACATACCCGTGGAGGCGTGCCACCCGATCCATGCAAAACTCTCGCAAAAAGAAATGCATACCGAGTTAAATTGCTCATTATAATAGACATATATATAGCCTCAAGCTCGGCCACAAGAACGCATCCTACAAAGTTCCCCAATACCGGAACTGAATCAATAGTAGAAACCTCTGCACTGATATCCGCCACGAAGGCGCAACTGACAAAGCAATACCTACCAGCCGCCCGCTGGACCTGGGTACAACTACCCTGCTGGAGCATACTCTGATGCACTCTGTTAAACAATTTGCCACTTCCGACATAGTCCCTATCACATTAGTCTAGATGACCTGACTTATGCCAACCAGTGTGCAATCAAGTATCATAACCCAAATCCATCATATCAAATTACGAGAGAGCCACTAGGGATTCCAATTTCCAATAATCGTTAAACGATGTCGATACACTCGTTATACAACCACTACATAGGCGGATTATAAGAACTTCTAGTCTCCTTCACCTATATAACACATAAATCACCATGCCTGATTCCACACTCCACTGTACGAATACATAACACACATCAAGCCTCCATTCATACCACAAAAGTCATTTAGAAATTTTCCTATGCCATCAACAACTCAAACATCACAGTCGATCCCACAAGAGAATACCACCATACCACTAGATACTATCAGTTTACGTTACCTTGTCCTTTTTGACCATATATCCTGCCAAACCACTAGAATAGCAGTACCATTTTTCCTTAATCACCAGAAAGATCGATTCTTAAATTACCTGCAGCTGCTCGCGCTGCTCATTAATTTTTAATGACTTCCCATATATTATGAACTGATCTCAAAACCTTGAACATGCCATTATCAACTTTCCATAACACATTGCATATACCATACCACACTAAGATAACATGAAAACTTCTATCCCTCTTCTGCGCCGCAAACATCAACGTACTCAACTAGTCAAGGACCTTCATGATCCCATATAGAAGAAAAGTCATTACACATCCATGCTTCGCATACCGATAGGAATATACTCACTTTCAAACCACGGTAGAAAACATCACCAACTCTTTCTTCCAATTTATTGCATAAGTTAACTGTCAGGACTGAGTCCTTTTTCCCACATCGAGCTACGCAACTGCCAGCACTCAAGAGCTTTGTTGCATAATATCTCCAAGACTCATTACTTCGAACTCATACCAGAAATTAATCGTATCCCTAGCATACCGTTTCAGTTTATTAACAAGTTGTTCCATTTAATCAATTTCCTTTCTGAATCATCTTTAACTTAGTATTAGCCTTTATTGTAGCACTACAATATCTCAACTCATGTTACCACACGAGACTCATACACAAGACTACACGGTCTCAGGCTCACAGGCCGCTGAATACTCACTCAATGTTTCCTAGAAGTACCACATTCTACAATGCTTTATTTTGAAGAACTTCTTGCGATTTTTGAATTCCTTATCATTACTCTCCAATATAAATATATAGAATCTCATCATTCACATATCATTACACAACTCTTGATCCCTTCTAACGAAACCACCGTCTTTAGCCACATACACAATCTTAAGACACCTTACCATTACAAGCAAAGTCCTGAACACCGCAAGGCTATTCTCGGGCGTCATTCGCCCTTATTCAATTATAATTCAGCTGTCTTATTGAACAGAACCACTCATGCCTTGTTAGAACTCTGACATCGCAGAACATGATTACATACAACTGCATTTAGCTATCTCTCTTTTCTATACACCGAACATTCCTTACCGACATCAGTTCAAATCATCCTAGGATTTCTTCACATCTACGAAGCACCATAACCTCTATCAGAATTTTCCCAACATACCTAGAGACAACACCAACATAGCACACAACAGTGCAATTAGTTAACCAATAACAACCTCCCCAACTTGGCTCGGAGCCATACATCAAAATACTTTTAGCCACCTATGTCATTCTTACTCAAATGATGCCACAATGTTATCGTGAGATTAAACTCAAGTCATTTACAAGCTTGACAGAGACTCGAATCATCAGAGACCTTAACTCTTCTACAATTCTTGCATTTATTCACACTCAACATTTAAGCCTACTCTCCAGGTGACAGAAATATTTTTCTACATCCCAAATTTTTCAAAAGTTTCGACAGAGTTTCCTTTGTAATGTGGCCTATCCACCTGCCAGAGATTCACCAAAACCATCCGAACAATACATCCACAACTCAACAAGACAACACAATGTATATCAACAACATTAATCTCAATACTACATGGGTTATATTATGAAACTTGATACATGAACAAGCATTGCACCTGCTCGAATCATAACATATATCAAATACACTTCAATTACACATCAAAATCAACCCACCTATTTTGCCTCAATCTAGTATTTCAGTACAACACCTTCCACCAGGATATACATAGCATAATCACTTTAGTATTCCTGAGTCTAAACTCGTTTTACTACACGTAAGGCACTTTACCTTCCAACTAAGAGATATGATAATTATTCACCACGCCCATAGTTCGGGGCTACACAATAGATTATAATAAGAATCTAACATCCTGACAGCTCGTACATTATTAAGTTGCCATTTCCACAGTTAGGGACAATACCAGTCATATAAGTTTTATAATACTAGCTCACAAAATTTGCACCTTGGTGCTCATGTCATAGACAATGATCTGGCCTCAAGTCCTCCCGACTGGCCCAACATGAACTCACGAAGATTATATCTCGTCCTCGATTAGGAAATCACAAGCCATCAAGGCAATCATATTACTAAGCGGTCGACGCATACACAGGCGTATGGAAGGAATTTCAAAGATTATATCTCAAACTGAATCAAGTACGCACGCTAAGAATTCCAAGAAATGTGAAGTATTTCCTAAAGGTTTGCAGCCTCCCGAGGATAAATACCGGCGTCCCCGTACTGATCCACGAAACTCTACCAATCGGCTCAAGACTCATGGGGCCTAGTAATCTAGGCTCTGATACCAACTTGTCACGACCCCAATCCCGGTCGTGATGGCGCCCAACACATCTGCTAGGCAAGCCCGACCATTTACACTCTTATCCCGAGCATGAAGCTCAAATCAATTACCTGAATATTAGTATCAATAATAAAACTAAACTGAATAATCACCCAAAGATCTAGGGTCACGAGTCTACATCCTCTAACATGATCGAATACGATATCTAAACCAAATACTCAAGTCTGAATAATGTGTATATAAAGGAAAATTGGAATAAAAAGAGATGTCAGGTCCTGCGAATGCCAGCAGCTACCTCAGCAACTCGGATAAATACTGATAAAAGCTGGAGTGCTTATATATCCCTCTTGTGTACCTGAATCTGCATACAAAGGTGCAGGGAGTAGGGGTAAGTACTAAGTTCTCAGTGAGTAATAAATATATACTAGTAGCTAAAAGTAAGAAATCCACAGAATACCACATAATAAAGCTAAATGTCACGACCCTAGTTCACCAATCGTGAACAAGTCATGATGGCACCCAGTCCCCACGATTAGGTAAGCCTAACACGTTGTGGAATATACAAGTCTATGAACTTTAAACAAGAAATAGCGGAAATATAATATAAATAGGAATGTAATCCGTGCCGCTTGGCACATACACTCGTCAACACACTGTATAAAACACCACCAAGACCCGAAATCCCACGGGCAACACAGACTAAAAGAGAGAATACAACTTTAGCTCTATGTGTGAAGAGTATCTAACAAAGACATGAGAGAAAACATCTACTAATACTATCAGAATAGAAGGAAGGCCTCCGGATCCGCGGACGTGGCAGATCATACCTCGAGGTCTCCCAAAATGCTGCTGAATCACCTAATATGAGCCTGCCCCGATGTACCTGGATATGCACAACAAAAGTTTGCAGAAGAGTAGCATGAGTACACCACGGCGGTACTCAGTAAGTGCCAAGCCTAACCTCGATGGAGTAGTGACGAGGAAGGTCAGGGCCCTACTGAGAAACAATAATATAGTGATGATAACAATAATAAACAGTTTAAATGATAATAACTCCCGCAATAACAACAATAAAATGATTACTGGAACCGATTACAATTAAGCTAACAACAAATAACCAACTCAATAAAACACGTCCAAGACTTGTAGGAATCGGACCCACCGTCCCATTGACAGTACTTCTGGGTCTCCGGGAATCGAACCCGCAGCCCGTCTCAATACCTACAAATAACTCAGGATCTCGGGAATCAAACCTGCAGTCCCTACCAATAACTCGGGATATCGGGAATCGAACCCGTAGTCCCTACCAATAACTCAGGATCTCGGGAATCGAACCCGTAGTCCCTACCAATATCTTAGGATCTCGGGAATCGAACCCGTAGTCTCTACCAATAACTCAGTATCTCGGGAATCAAACCCGTAGTCCCTACCAATAACTCAAGATCTCAGAAATTGAACCCGTAGTCCCTATCATTATTATCACTCCGGGTCTCTGGGAATCGAACCCACAGCCCTGGGATCTCCGGGAATTGAACCCGCAGTCCACAAACACAACAAGTAAAGGAATACACAAAGAGAAATATAGTATGCTTAACTATAACTTCACCGATAAACAGCGCCAGCGATTACCAAGAAAACTCAAGTAAGACAATTAGGTAACTAGACAGTTGAATACTACCTAATCATGCTTTTCTAACTGCTACCGGGTAGGAATATCGAATTTAACAGCTAAAAATAGGAATATCACTCATCGAGCATTTTAAGTAAAGTATGTGTTCAACAACCAGCGCATGTACACGCCCGTCACCTCGCGTACAAGGCATTTAAAGTATCACATAATATCCTAGGGGTGAAAGTCCCCCACACGAGGTTAGACAAGCCACTTACCTCAATTCCGGTACAAAACCGCTAAGAAATAACCCTCTTGCCGTGAATGTCGGCCTCCACAAGTGTAGTATCTCTGATAAAAATCAATAGAATCACATCAAAATAGGCCAATTGGGCATTACCCAATCAAAATAACTCAAAACACACCAAAACCCACAAGTTGCCAAAACCCGACTTTCGGTACGCTTATCGAAAAATCACGAAAATTATATATTCGGGTTCCTTATCTCAATACGAGTCCGTGCATATAAAATTTATCGAAATCGGACTCCGTTTGCCCATTCAAATCAAAGATTTCCTAAATTTTAGGCCCAGGGCTAAATCATCCATAAATTACCCCAAATTCCTCCATTTTCATGATATAATTGCATAATATTATCAATACTAATCATAAGATGAGTCCATAGATGATTACCTAATGATTTCCATTGAATCTCCCTCAAAAATTGCCCAAATCGCCTCTTAAGCCGAGACCCCAAATGTGAAATGTTTCTGAAATTTTCTAACTTCTGATACAATTAATCATCTGCGATTTTCGCTTCTGCGGACCATTTCCGCCTCTACGGAACCGCTTCTGCGACCACGTGGTCGCTTCTGCGAACTCCAGGCCCTGGCTGGCCCATTTCGCTTCTGCGAGCCTAGGGTCGCTTCCGCGAGGCCGCTTCTGCGAAATCTCTTCCGCTCCTGCGGAGCATTCCGCTTCCGCGCCTCGGAGTCCGCTCCTGCGGACTCGCTTAAGCGGTCAATATTCCGCTTCTGCGGAACTCCCCTTCGCGACCCTGGACCGCTTCTGCGATCCTCTTTCCGCATCAGCGATGCCGCCTCTGCGGACCAGGATCCGCTTCAGCGATCACTTCCGCTCCTGCGTTCACTTGTCCGCTCCTGCGGACTCGCTCCTGCGCTCCTATTTCCGCAGGAGCGAAAACAACAGAATAGAACCCAAACCTGCAATCTTTTTCATGTTTTCTCCCGTTTAACCATCCAAAAACATCCCGAGGCCCCCGGGACCCTAACGAAAACCACCAACATATTCTAAAACACGATACGGACTTGTTCCAATCATAAAAACACGTCTAACAACATCAAAACCCATAATTCACATCGAATTCAAGCCTAAATTTCTTAAAACTTTTCGAATTGCACATTCGATCAAAAACCCGACCAAACGACGTCCGAATGACCTGAAAAATTTGCGGACATATCCAAAATCACATAACGAAGCTACAGAAATTGTCGGAATTCCATTCCGAACCCCGGATCAAAATCTCACCTATCGTTCGGATTCGCCAAAATTTCAAACTTCGGCATTTCAAGCCTAATTGAGCTAAGGACCTCCAAAATACATTCCGAACGCGCTCCCAACCCCGAAATCACCCAACAGTGCTAATGGAACCATCGGATTTCCGTTCCGAGATCGTCTTAACACTGCTCCGATTGCGGATCATTTTCTATCTTTAAAGCTCTCATTTAGGGAATAAGTGTCCCAAAATACTCCAAATTTCAGGACCGACTCTCCCGGCAAACCACAATAGCAGAAATGTACTTAGGGAAATAGTTAAATTGGGGATTGGGGCGATATTTTCTAAAACGACCGGCCGAGTCGTTACATCTTCCCACCCTTAAAAGATTCGTTCGTCCTCGAACGAGCATAGAAAACATACCCGGAGTAGTGAAAAGATGAGGGTACTGGCTGCGCATATCCTGCTCAGTCTCCCAAGTCGCCTCCTCGACCGGATGGCCCCGCCACTAAACCTTCACCGAAGCGATGTTCTTTGACCTTAGCTTTCTGACCTGCCTGTCTAGAATGGCTACTGGCTCCTCAACATAAGACAAATCCTTGTCTAGCTGAACAGAAGTGAAATCCAACGCATGCGACGGGTCACCATGGTACCTCCGGAGCATGAAGACATGAAATACGGGGTGAACTCCAGCTAGACTAGGAGGTAAGGCTAACTCATAGGCAAACTCCCCAATACGCCTCAAAATCTTAAAAGGGCCAATAAATCTGGGACTCAGCTGGGCACATTAGCCTGATATAATCTGAAGATATTCCCTCTTGTTCAAACAATTAAGTCTTAGAGCTTAATTCCAACATCCGAAATTCTGTGTCAGGCTTGTTTTCATCAAGAGATCACTCAATATTCCTCAAACGCCGTCCTCAAACATGACTGCATAACCTTGCTGGATTCTTACCTTACAACACAAAATCCACAGGACCACGATAATATTTTATGATCAAATTAGCCAAAAATTCAACGAATCGGATGCTCCCATTGCACCTCACGATCTACATAGGTCTCGTTCCAACTTTTACAATACTGACACGACGGAAGAGATGTGCCGATATCCATAACCAACTACTGAATCAACAATTCATTGGGTCTATACTCCTGACAGGATCCATTACCTTGTCCTAAACTAGAGGATGATCCTTTCCTCTATAATATACTTCATATAATCAGTTTGCTCTGACCCCAAATCACATAATCTCATCTCACCCAGTACGAACTGCTCAGGCGATAAGCCACATCGGACATAATCAAAAGTCCCACAAGATGATACAATGTGCTAGTAGGCTATTAATTCGTACGTGGTACAAAAGGAAGGCGAACACTAGAGATAACTACTCAACTCTCATACTATCATGGACCTCCTCGGAAAAATAGGAAACAAAACACATACAAGCAATTATAGATACTGAAATAAACATCACACTATTGCGGCGTGCAACCCGATCCCAAGAGTATACCCATGGCGGCGTGCCACCCGATCCCAAAAATATAACCATGGCGGCGTGCCACCCGATCCCAATAATATAACCATGGCGGCGTGCCATCCGATCCCAAAAATATAACCATGGCGGCGTGCCACCCGATCCCAACAATATAACCATGGCGGCGTGCCATCCGATCCCAACAATATAGACTCACACAAGGAGTCATACGTCGAGCTGAATAGCTCGTCACATCAAAATACTGAATTTCGATCATAAGCACACTAAGGTGCATGATATCAAACTCAATGAAAACATATAGCGCTATAGGCTATGAACTCAAGCACAACTGAGGTGCGATATAAGATATGAGTCTCAAGAGCCATCATGCTCATATAACATCACCGCTGAGCGGAACCTCAACACATAAGGAACTTACCAAGCCATCGCACACTCATACGGCGCAATATATCTTTACTTGAATTAACTAACCGCGAAATAAGACCGCGACTATCCCTCCATAAAGGGCGCATTGCTGGAAGAAGCACAAATGGCCTAATGCAAGGCTCACTTTCACATCTAAATCTACCCACCGACCTTAAGTCTATCCTGGTCGTGCCAAACTAAGTCAATAATATTTCACAGGTCTATAACCCAATAAGAAAAGTGCCCTCAAGACATAAGTTCTCAAATGGATGATATCACCAAAATCCTCATTCTTGGTTTAAATTTCTAACCAATCAAGTGACTACAAGTCACACCTATACAATCTTCGTGTGGGTCAAGCTCCCACCATCTTCCAAATAATTAAATGGGCCTGCACATTCAACCCACCGGCTGCACTAACACCGAAAAGCGATCAGGAGTCCCTAACCGGGATGCAAAGCCCTTCTTATAGAACACCGACCTCAAATGATACTGATGCTAATACCCATCTTACTCAAAACACTGACACTCTTTCCCTGCTCATCCGAGCTCTTTATATCACATTCATTGACCAAACTGTGACCTTGGTCCTTACTTCAAATTTCATACTACTCGCTGCACCCCACGTGCCGATATACGATAGACACAATTTCCATCATAGCTCTAGAACTGACGATAGGCTAATACTTCATCACATAAGACCTTCCATTTAACTCATTTTAGGAGAACTATAGCAACACACGGTGAGTTCTCATAACCGTTGAATATGCCAATCTCTAAGTAGTGGTCCAAGCCACCATAACCCTTTCCGAGATCTGCCTACTCATAACAGGCCCTTAACAGAAGAATACTTCAGAATAACATCAATCACTGCGGCCGACAAGTCTCAAATGCACCGCCACAAATCACATGCATAATTCGATCACGTTGCATGAATCGATCATTGACACCAATACGCCAACTCAACTATGGCTGATCAATCTACTTCCTTCCAGGTTATCCTTTGGCTGGTGCATTGGCCTTACCGTAAAAAGTCCGAGAGCGATATATCTCGTGACACGCTCTGCGTGGGATTTTTATGCCTTAGAAATGTTAATATCTTCCTTCAATACCTAACTTATTCCAACCGCACTTACCCCGAGTGACCTTAAATCACGAGGCCATGCTATCTCAAGAACGACGACCATTTCATGTCTCTCAAATACTACACCACAAGTCAAAACATCATAGATCGTTTTGTGCCTTTCTTCATAAGTTGCTTCAAAAGCTTGAGCCTCAACTGTACTTATAGACTCAGAATTATCATGCACCACACTTTACCTCTTGAATTCACTAGGATCGCTATTGAGAGCCATCCGGCCCTGACTTGCCCCAGTACGCAATCAACTCTATTGAATTTTATAACATATGAATACCCTCTCGATAAAGCACCCAGCGGAATCACTTCCCGCGAAGCCTGCACCTATACGAGGCATAAATCATAAATTTTTCCCTCAAGTTTGAATATGAGCCAGTAAGGCTAACCATAACATGCATTCAATAATTCATATACTTAAATTACCACTCATGGTCTTTTTCCGTAGCTGCAATACTCCATTAATAAGCTAATATCCAGAATTCACACGGGTAATTAACCATGCAACCCAATCTTAAGTGGTGGGACTCTCCCACTTTGCCCAAAGCCACTATTACACGACTCTCGAACACATTAGAACCATTCTCTCGAGTCATTTACTATTATTCAGCTACAACTGACTTGATCAAACGAATATAACCACATGTGCTCTATTAGCACCCTAACATCATAGGGTATGACCTCATCCCAATATAACCAAACATCTTCTCGCTCCATGCACCGAGCATTCTCTACCAACAACATCTTAAAACATACTATGATTCTCACACGCCCACGACGCACCATGTAGCCTTTGTCAAATATTTCCCTGCTGATAATAAAATGTAGAGTTTATTAGGGACACAGGAACATATAAAGTCCCAACATTATACCATTCGAGCCTCAACTCTTGCCCATCCGCAAGTTTTCAAGAACTTTTGAATAACACCTAAATACATCGCAGGCCAAATCTGATATGACACATGACCTATAATTAGATCGTTGATAGTGAAATCCTTTCACTTGACATGAAGCCTTAAGATACATCTTGCTAATCCATGATATTAGTCTTTAACATTCGTACGTTTTCATCATAAGACAAGCCAAAGACATTCGTTTGGTACATGTCCTTCTTAAGATAGTTAAACTCATTTCCCCCCAGTATCTCTGCTGTCTGAATCCTTCGCTAAATAGATATCTCATGTGAACCATATAGTCTTTATTACCACCAACTATCTTTAGATCTACATCCACCTTGTGATTTTTACCATTGTTGTGACGATTTGGTAGTTAAGT
The DNA here is from genome assembly GCA_032618575.1 of Nicotiana noctiflora. Taxonomy (NCBI): domain Eukaryota; kingdom Viridiplantae; phylum Streptophyta; class Magnoliopsida; order Solanales; family Solanaceae; genus Nicotiana; species Nicotiana noctiflora. The sequence goes on from JASVEL010000433.1 coordinate 90,299, forward strand.
AAGTCTTCTAAAGACCGTACTTATCAATAGAATGTCGGAATCTAGTGCACCCCCATGTGCACAATTGAAGATCTCTCAATTCTCTTGCATTATCGATATGGATGACACGCGGTAACAGTGGTTGAGTAAATTCTTGACTCCCTTGAAATCCCTCTGCAGCATCACGAACCGTCGACGCATACTTGATACCGAGTGCGCAATTTCAATACACGAGTGGATGCAAAAGAACATATGACATTGGCTCTAACTGAATAAATGACGCACGATAAGGAATTCAAAGAATTGAAGAGTTTCCTAAATAGTTACATAGCCCCCCGTAGATAAATACAGACGTCTTTGTATCGATCAGCGAGAATCTAAGTAACCGGTCTGTGTCCCGTGACTCCTACGAAACTAGAGCTCTGATACCAACTTGTCACGACCCTAGTTCACCAATCATGAACATGTCGTGATGGCACCCAGTCCCCACGACTAGGTAAGCCTAACACGTTGTGGAATATACAAGTCTATGAACTTTAAACAAGAAATAGCGGAAAAACAATATAAATAGGAATGTAATCCGTGCCGCTTGGCACATACAATTGTCAACACACTGTATAAAACACCACCAAGACCCGGAATCCCACGGGCAACACAGACTAAAAGAGAGAATACAACTTTGGCTCTATGTGTGAAGAGTATCTAACAAAGACATGAGAGAAAACATCTACTAATACTATCAGAATAGAAGGAAGGCCTCCGGATCCGCGGACGTAGCAGATCATACCTCGAGGTCTCCCAAAATGTTGTTGAATCACCTAATATGAGCCTGTCCCGATGTACCTGGATCTGCACAACAAAAGTGTGCAGAAGAGTAGCATGAGTACACCACGGCGGTACTCAGTAAGTGCCAAGCCTAACCTCGATGGAGTAGTGACGAGGAAGGTCAGGGCCCTACTGAGAAACAATAATATAGTGATGATAAGAATAATAAACAGTTTAAATGATAATAACTCCCGCAATAACAAAAATAAAATGATTACTGCAACCGTCTACAATTAAGCTAACAACAAATAACCAACTCAATAAAACACGTCCAGGACTTGTAGGAATCGGACCCACCGTCCCATTGACAGTACTTCTGGGTCTCCGGGAATCGAACCCGCAGCCCATGTCTCGTAGTCCCTACCAATAACTCAGGATCTCGGGAATCGAACCCGTAGTCCCTACCAATAACTCAGGATCTCAGGAATCGAACCCGTAGTCCCTACCAATAACTCGGGATCTCGGGAATCGAACCCGTAGTCCCTACAAATACAGCAAGTAAAGGAATACACAGAGAGAAATATAATATGCTTAACTATAACTTCACCGAGAACTAGTGCCAACCAATAACTCAGGATCTCGGGAATCAAACCCGTAGTCCCTATCATTATCACTCCGGGTCTCTGGGAATCGAACCCACAGCCCTGGGATCTCCGGGAATTGAACCCGCAGTCCATAAACACAGCAAGTAAAAGAATACACAGAGAGAAATATAATATGCTTAACTATAACTTCACCGATAAACAGCGCCAGCGATTACCAAGAAAACTCAAGTAAGACAATTAGGCAACTAGACAGTTAAATACTACCTAATCATGCTTTTCTAACTGCTACCGGGTAGGAATATCGAATTTAACAACTAAAAACAGGAATATCACTCATCGAGCATTTTAAGTAAAGTATGTGTTCAACAACCAGCGCATGTACACGCCCGTCACCTCACGTACAAGGCATTTAAAGTATCACATAATATCCTGGGGGTGAAAGCCCCCCACACGAGGTTAGACAAGCCACTTACCTCAATTCCGGTACAAAACCGCTAAGAAATAACCCTCTTGCCGCGAATGTCGGCCTCCACAAGTGTAGTATCCGATAAAAATCAATAGAATCACATCAAAATAGGCCAATTGGGCATTACCCAATCAAAATAACTCAAAACACACCAAAACCCACAAGTTGCCAAAACCCGACTTTTAGTACGCTTATCGAAAAATCACGAAAATTATATATTCGGGTTCCTTATCTCAATACGAGTCCGTGCATATAAAATTTATCGAAATCAGACTCCGTTTGCCCATTCAAATCAAAGATTTCCTAACTTTTAGGCCCAGGGCTAAATCCTCCATAAATTACCCCAAATTCCTCCATTTTCATGATATAATTGCATAATATTATCAATACTAATCATAAGATGAGTCCATAGATGATTACCTCATGATTTCCCTTGAATCTCCCTCAAAAATTGCCCAAATTGCCTCTTAAGCCGAGACCCCAAATGTGTGAAATGTTTCTGAAATTTTCTAACTTCTGATACAATTAATCTTCTGCGATTTTCGCTTCTGCGGACCATTTCCGCCTCTGCGGAACCGCTTCTGCGACCACGTGGTCGCTTCTGCGAACTCCAGGCCTGGCTGGCCCATTTCGCTTCTGCGAGCCTAGGGTCGCTTCCGCGAGGCCGCTTCTGCGAAATCTCTTCCGCTCCTGCGGAACATTCCGCTTCCGCGCCTCAGAGTCCGCTCCTGCGGACTCGCTTAAGCGGTCAATATTCCGCTTCTGCGGAACTCCCCTTCGCGACCCCGGACCGCTTCTGCGATCCTCTTTCCGCATCAGCGATGCCGCCTCTGCGGACCAGGATCCGCTTCAGCGATCACTTCCTCTCCTGCGTTCACTTGTCTGCTCCTGCGGACTCGCTCCTGCGCTCCCATTTCCGCAGGAGCAAAAACAACAGAACATAACCCAAACCTGCAATTTTTTTCATGTTTTCTCCCGTTTAACCATCCGAAAACACCCCGAGGCCCCCGGGACCCCAACGAAAACCACCAATATATTCTAAAACACGATACGGACTTGTTCCAATCATAAAAACACGTCTAACAACATCAAAACCCATAATTCACATCGAATTCAAGCCTAAATTTCTTAAAACTTTCCGAATTGCACATTCGATCAAAAACCCGACCAAACGACGTCCGAATGACCTGAAAATTTGCGGACATATCCAAAATCACATAACGAAGCTACAGAAATTGTCGGAATTCCATTCCGACCCCCGGATCAAAATCTCACCTATCATTCGGATTCGCCAAAATTTCAAACTTCGGCATTTCAAGCCTAATTGAGCTACGGACCTCCAAAATACATTCCGAACGCGCTCCCAACCCCGAAATCACCCAATGGAGCTAATGGAACCATCGGATTTCCGTTCAGAGATCGTCTTAACACTGTTCCGGTTGTAAATCATTTTCTATCTTTAAAGCTCTCATTTAGGGACTAAGTGTCCCAAAATACTCCAAATTTCAGGACCGACTCTCCCGGCAAACCACAATAGCAGAAATGTACTAAGGGAAACAGTTAAATTGGGGATTAGGGCGTAATTTTCTAAAACGACCGGCCGGGTCGTTACACTAAACTATAGTCCGATTCCTTCTACGAACTAGCAACAACAATAGTACATTACCACTATTAGAGATAATTCACAGATAAAGATGTAATGCAAAGCACATAACCGCTACGGCGCGTAGCCCGATCCATTTAACGTCGACGGCGCTCACTGGGGGTATGTACAGACTACGGAGGGGCTCCTACAGCCCAAGCGCAATACTGTTGCGGCGTGCAGCCCGATCCTCATATCAACCGATGCGGCGTGCAGCCCGATCCTCATATCAACCGCTGCGGCGTGCAGCCCGATCCATCCTCAGTCCACAACATGCATATGAGTCACACAATAACTCAATTTATTTATTACCAGGTTCCCGTTCATAAATTATGAAAATACTTTAACTTTTATTTAATTTTTCCCAAAACATGAGACTTAGCATTTCAATATGGTGATTTCAAACCAGGACTGAGATCCATGATTAAGCAAGTATAGCTATCACAAATATATAACTATCCCCTAGGGATACTACAGGTCGGCACAAGGCCCCAAATACGGCTTACAACCTACAATTATATCAACATAGTGTGTATTCCAACCACATATAGCATATTATTCATATCCGGGATGGACCAAGTCTCAATCCCCCATCAATATCAATCCCGCACCTTCCACGGGGTGCGAGCCAGGCCCTACTAGCGTCACAATGTGCTAAGCCGGGGTTTTGAACCCTCAGGCTACCATATACACTAACTACTCACCTCTAGCCGGCCGAAGACTCGTCTGCGATACCTTTTCCTTTTGAATTCGCCGCCCCGTGCATAGAATCTAGTCAAACCACAACAATTATATCAATTACGGGTCAAAGAAATATAACCCAATTCAATTTATACGAAATACGCGATAATACACCAAGTTGGTAAAACCCGACTTTTGGTACGCTGCTCTAAAAATTCCGAAATTTATACCAACATGTTCCTCGTCTTTCCACGAGTCCGTGCATATAAAATTTATCGAAATCGGAGTTCGAATGGCCTTTCAAAACCCAAAAATTCGTTTTCATGATTTAGGTCCTAATTCTTCACAAATTCTACCCAATTTCAGGAATTTTGGTGTTGATTCTAGCATAAAATCATGTTTTTGATTCAAGAAACTTACCTCCAACGATTACCCATTGATTTCTCTCTTAAAAATCGCCTCAGAAGCTTCTTCCCGTTCTAAAATTGGAAGAAAACTCGACCTGATCATTATAGGTATACTGTTCATACGTTTTACTGCTCCCAATGGATTCCTTGTGAAATTCTAATGAATGTAGGCTTTTGAATCACTCAATTTGACCTTATAATGAAGGAGATATTTAGGTTTTAATATTTGCAGCAGGTTTTTAATACGCCGTCAGGGGCAGTTTCGTCATTAACCTAAAAATCTGCGCAACTTTAGTAAAATGGCCATAAAATTATCATACGATGTCCAAATTTAATGATTCTTTTTGCTACGGGTCCGTGATTACGATACGGATCTAATTCGTCATTCAAAACAGTAATCCAAGCTCATTTGTTCAATATGATATCATTTATGCTTGAAGAAACGATGTCGAGGCATAAGAAAAACGAGCATAACGCAACCCAAACCTATCTGAAACTCACCCGAACTCCTCAGGACTGCATACGAGCATACTAACATGCCACATATGATCATGCAAACTTAGTTTCACTCTCAAAACACCAAAACTAACATCAAAACACCAAATTTACATCGGATTCAAGCCTAAAACTATACCGGACGTCCGAATTCGATTCCGATTGCTCTCCTAAGTCATACATGATCCCCCGAAACTAGTCGAATCGTAAGAATTCATCTTCGAGCTGTCTAACTCACCGGTCAACATTCGGTTGACTTTTCCAACCTATTCTTCTCATAAAGAGGTTTATGGCCTCATTTTTATCTAAATTTCTTCCGATTTGCTTCTAACTTTCCGAACACATATAAATTAGCATATTGAAGTGTTAAATGAAGAAAACGGGGCGATAACTCCCGTAACGACAGGTCGGGTCGTTACAGGCATTCCCTGCCATTGTGGATTATAATTTGCACAAAGGGTCATTCCGTTCCATTTTTGATTATTTATGCACGGAGGAACATTTCGTGCTCCGATTTAATTATATATGCACGAAGGATCATTTCGTTCCATGGAAAGAGAGTTATGTGAGGAAAAGCACGAAGGGTGATGTCGTGCATTGTATTTGTTTGCTTTGGGGTAAGGATGAGAGTAAAAGCACGAAGGTTGATGCCGTGAAACTATTGATTTTTCTTGTTTTTTTTTAATTATTGAGGTGTCATGTTCTTATTTAAGTTGATGATTTTTTTATTCGAATTGTACTCCCTTATTGCATGTTTCCCTTCCCTTTTGAACTGTTCAGTTTTGTTATTCTTTCCTTTTACTGCACATATATATATATATATATATATATATATAGAGAGAGAATTGTACAGGTTTATTTGGTAGTCATGTCTAGCCTCGTCACTACTTCACCGAGGTTAGGCCAGGCACTTACTAGCACATGAGGTCGGTTGTGCTGATGCTACACTTCTGTATTTTTTGTACAGTTCCCGGTACCGGAGCAACTTTTGGACCACCGCAGTAACATATTGGGCGGGAGCTGACTTCAGTCCAGGGAATTACGAGGTAGCCTATAGGCTGAAGTCCCTTTTTATATTTATGTTTATTTTCATTGTACCGAGACAGACATTATATATTGTTTTTCTATTCGGACTTATTTGTAGTATTCGTTAGCAGTTCGTGAGATAGCGATTCCAGTCTTGGAGTAAAATATTAAACTTCCGCTTTTTGGAATTTTATTTACTTATTTTATAAAGACTTCCACTTCCATTTAAAGGTTTACTATTATTATTACTGTTGTGTTGCTTTTCAAAAGTTAAGTGTTTGGCTTGCCTAGCTCTGATACTATGCGCCATTATGACTCCTGATGGTGGGAAATCCTCATTGTGACAAGTAGGAGGAGGAGAAGGGAGCTGAAAGTTTTTAATTAAAGATACCTATAGTAATATATATGATACCTATAGTAATGTATATTATCCACAAGTAAGGTCAAATACAAAACTTGTACTAAATAAAAATTATTATTTCAACTTAAAATTAATATGTAAGATACAAAAATGAAATTAACAAAATTTTAATTAATTCTTTCTTAAAAAAGAATAACTATCATAACTGAATTATACATAAATTTAATTAAAGATACCTATTAGTAATGCATATGATACATATAGTAATGTATATTTTTTATAAATAAAGTTAGATACAAAGCTTGTGCTAAATAAAAAGTTATTATTTCAGCTTAAAATAAATGTGTAAGATACAAAACGGAATTTTAATTAATGCTTTCTCTAAAAAGATACTAATTATATTGCTTGGAAGCGGGGTGAGATATTGGCATTTACTTTGCTCCAAAATTCCATACCCAACACGATCTTGAAATCATCCATAGATGCTATGGTGAAATCGGTCTTACAAACAATAACAATGACCCAGTAAAATCTTACTAAGTGGTGTCTGGTAAAATCAGTCTTACCACAAAATTTATTTAAAGATACATATAGTAATATATATTATACATATAGTAATGTATATTGTTCACAAATAAGATCAAATACAAAGCTTTGTACTAAATAAAAAATTATTATTTTAACTTAAAATTAATTTGTAAGATACAATAATTCTTTCTCAAAAAAGGATACATAGTATAACTGAATTACACGAAAAATTTATATTATACACAAATTTAATTAAAGATACCTATAGTTATACTAAATTGGTTTGCTTAATGAAAATTGCATTTTTTTTTGTGTACGTTTGTCACTATCCTAGTTCACAACCTGTGAACACGTCATGACGGCATCCAGTCTTTGCGACCAGGCAAGCCTAACATGTTGCGGAAGTAAAAATAGTTGCAAAATTTATAATCAAAACTGAATAACATGAATAATATATATAATTGCCGCCTGGCACATACACTTTAACATTTAGCGTTCTAAAACTCTCCCAAAAACCCAAAAACCCACAAGCAACACAGCCTAAGAGAAAACATAAGATACGGCTCTATTATTTGGAAATGTCTATGACAACTGAATACATGAAATGGAACTGCTAACTACAAGATAGATTAGAAGGAGACTCTTCGGTCTGCTGAAGCGGCAGAATATACCTCAAGTCTTCGAATGTATCGCTTGGATCACTGATAGTGCGCCCGACCAGAAGTACCCGGATCTGCACATGAAAAACACGCGTAGAAGAGGCATGAGTACACCACAGTGGTACTCAGTAAATGCCAAGCCTAACCTCGGTTGAGTAGTGACGAGGAAGGTCAGGGCCCTACTGAGAATAAATATAATAGTAAATCAGGGAATAATCTGAAATAACGATAAAATATGATAGAAGCTACAAGTAAATGACAATTAAGCTAAGTAAGGAAAATAACACAAACAAGTATTCCTCAACATCAGGGTGCCATGTGGACTTCCCAGGATACCGTCCTGTAGTCCCTTTTTCTTCAACTGTCCAGTGGATCTACCAGGAATTGAACCCGTAGTTCATCATATTTAAATATTTAGGGTCTCCCAAGAATTGAACCCGTAGTCCACCTTATCAATAGCAAAGGATCTCCTGGGAATTGAACTCGTAGTCTATCATATCAACAACAAAGAATCTCCTAGGAATTGAAACTGTAGTCCATCATATTAACAACAAATGATCTCTCGGGAATTAAACCCGAAGTCCATCATATCAACAACAAAAAATCTCCCAAGAATTGAACCCGTAGTCCCAACGTAAATGCGCAACCAAATCAGGGAAATATTCAGAAAATGAAGTACACAAGTACAAGTAACAATTAAATTCTGGCCTAACATGCTTCACAAAATTTCAATTAAGGCAATTAAGCAACTAATTCTATCCAGTCATGCTTTTCCAACTAACACAAATTAAATCTTGCATTAAAATCAGTCAATTAACGGAGAAACACCGTTTAAACAATTCAAGTAAAGTGAATTTTTTAATAATTAGCACAAGTACACGCTCGTCACATTGCGTACAAGGCATTTAATTCAGCACATAAGAAGTCCTAAGGGGAGAGGTCCCCCACACAAGGTTAGAAAAGCCACTTACCTCGACTCGGTACAAAATCAACTAGGGAATGATGCCCTTGCCACGAGTATCTGACTCATGGCCCAAATCTATTCAAATTAATTACAAACCGTAAATAATATTGCAAATAACTTATTCCACTATAAAAATTAAAGCTAGGGTGCAAAAAAAGGTTAAATAACCAAAATGAATCTCTATACATTGTCTCGGAATCGAATAATTTTTACATTTTTCAGAACCCTCGTACTCTCACGAGTTCAACCATATAAAAATCTCCCCAATCGGAGGTCAAATGCCCCCTCAAATCCCCACAATTAGGTCTAAGAACTTTACCCCAATTTTTCATTCAAAATCCGAACTTAAAGGTTGAATTCAAGATTAGATTAGTGGGTTATAGTCATAGAGAAGTAAGGAATCGTTACCCAATCATTGCCTCCGAAAAACCCTCGAAAACTCTCCTAAAACCGAGCTCTCTAGCTTTTGTTTTGATAAAATGGAAGAACCCTCGTTTTGAAATTGTTAAGTACTGCCTAGGTCCTTTGTTCACCGCGAACGCGGAGATTGGAACGCATTCGCGGATAAGTAAAATTTAAGTGACAAAAACGTTCTACGCGATCGCGAAGGGAAGGCTGCAAACTCAAAGGCTTGGGGTTTTGAAGCTACGCGATCGTGTATAAGGAAACAGACGAGGTCCTGAAGTTGGCCTATGCGAACACATTGATTGGGACGCGAATGCGGAAGAGAGGAATGTTGAACTATACGAACGCGTGATATGGGACGCGATCGCGATGAAGCGACAACTACAACTACGCGAAAGCAATCGCTTCTTTACGATCGCAAAGAAGGACTTTTGACTACAATTTCTGCAACTTTTCCAAAATTCAAATTGCTCCGTTGAGCATCCGAAACACACCCGATATCCCCGGGACAACAACTAAACCCACATACATATCCCATAACATCATCAAAGCTTTTACCAATCCTTAAATCACCCAAAAAATGCCGGAAACACTATTTAAGCCAAGATTCAAGCCTATGAACTTCAAATTCTAACCAAACACACTTTCGATAAAAAACCTATCCAAACCTTGTCCGAATGACCTAAAATTTTGCATGCACATCCAAAATGGGTGGATGAAGCTAGAGAAACTTCCAAAATTCCAAACCGGGCATCGAATCAAAATTTCACTACCGGACCGGAACTTCAAAAATTCAAACTTCGGCATTTCAAGCCTAAATGAGCTACGAACCTCCAAATTACATTCCGAACACGCTACCAACCTCGAAATCACCTAATACAGCTAATGAAACCATCAAATTTCCATTTTGAGGTTGTCTTCACACTACTCCAAATACGGACCATTTTTTAACTCTTAAGTTCTCATTTAGGGACTAAGTGTCCCAAAACAGTCCAAATCCTAATACCGAACATCCCGAAAAACCAAATTGGCAGAAATGAACTTAGGGAAAATAGTTAATGGGGGATAGGGGTGTAAATTCCAAAAATGAAGGTCGGGTCATTACATCCTCCTACACGTAAACATTCGTTCGTCCTTGAACGAGCATAGAAAATATACCTGAAGTAGAAAATAGATGAGGGTACTGGCTGTGCATATCCTGTTCGATCTCCCAAGTCGCCTCCTCGGCCGACTGACACCGCCACTGGACCTTCACTGAAGCGATATTGTTTGACCTGAACTTTCTGATCTGCCTGTCCACAATGGCCACTGGATCCTTAAAATAAGATAGATCCTTGTTCAGATGGACTGAACTAAAATCCAATACGTGCGACGGGTCTCCATGATATCTCCGGAGCATCGAAACATGAAATACCGGATGAACTCCGGCTAGGCTGGGAGGTAAGGAAAGCTTATAAGCAACCTCCCCAACTCGCCTCAAGATCTTAAAAGGCCAAATAAATCTCGGACTTAGCTTCCCCTTCTTTCTAAATGTCATGACGTCCTTCATAGGTGAGACCCGAAGCAGTACCAGCTCGCCGACCATAAATACCACATCACAAACATTCTTGTCCGCATAACTCTTTTATCTGGACTGGGCTGCACATAGTCTGTCCTGAATCACTTTAACCTTTTCCATTGCATCCTGAACCATCTATGTACCCAATAGCCTAGCTTCACATATCTCAAACCAACCCACTAGAGATCTACATCTCCTACCATATAAGCCTTCATACGGCGCCATTTGGATGCTGGACCGATAGTTGTTATTATAAGAAAACTCCGCTAGTGGCAGCAAATGGTCCCATGACCCTCCAAACTCAATCACGCACGCATAGAGCATATCCTCCAAAATTTGAATAGTGCGCTCGGACTGTCCGTCCGTCTGGGATGGAATGCCGTGCTCAACTTCACTCGAGTACCTAGCTCTTGCTGTACGACTCTCCAGAACCGCAATGTAAACTTAGTGCCTCAATCTGAAATGATAGAAACCGGATGATCTCCCTGATATAGATCTCCGCCAACTACTCCTATGAATAGGTAGTGCACACAGGTATGAAATGAGCGAACTTGGACAGTCAATACAAAACAACCCAAATAGAATAAAACTTCCTCACAGTCTGTTCAGATACGAAGTCCTTGGTGATACGTTCCCACTTCCACTTTGGGATCTCTATCTACTGTAGCAACCCACCCAAACGTTGGTATTCATCTGCTAGCAGTTGAGGCATATAGACACATAGTGAATTATATCCTTCTTCATCTGCCTCCACCAGTAGTGTTGCCTTAAGTCTTGATACATCTTCGCGCCACCCAGATAGATGGAATACCGCAAGCTATGGGCCTCAGCTAGAATCAACTCTAGAAGATCATCTACATTGGCCACACAAATCTGGCCCTGCATCCCCAACGCTTCATCATCCCCGATAGTGACATCTCTGGCATCACCACGCCGAACTCTGTCCTAGAGGACAAGCAAATGAGGGTCATCAAACTGCCGCTCCCTGATGCGATCAAATAGGGAAGACCGAGAAACCACACAGGATTGAACCCAACTGGGCTCTAAAAGATCCAATCTAATAAACTGTCTGGCTAAGGCCTGAACATCCATCGCCATAGGTCTCTCTGAGCCTGGTAGATACGCCAAACTCCCCAAGCTCTCCACCCGGTGACTCAATGTATCGGCCACCACATTGGCCATGCCCAGGTGATAAAGAATGGTAATATAATAATCTTTTAACAACTCTAACCATCTCCTTTGACATATTTTCAGGTCCTTCTACTTAAGCAAGTGCTACAAACTGCGATGATCAGTGTAAATCTCACAAGGCACCCCATATAAATAATGATGCCAAATTTCAAGGCGTGAACAATGGTAGTTAACTCAAGATCGTGGATAAGGTAGTTCTTTTCATGCACTTTCAACTGTCGGGACGCGTAGGCAATGACCCTACCGTCTTACATCAATACCGCTCCAAGTCCAACCCATGAGGCATCACAATACACTTTATAGGACCCCGAACTGGTAGGCAATATCGAGATTGTGGATGAAGTCAAAGCTATCTTGAGCTTTTGGAAGCTTGCCTCACACTCCTCTGTCCACTAAAAAAGGGCACCCTTTTGGGTCAATCTTGTCATAGGGGCCATGATCGTAGAGAACCCCTCCACAAAGCGATGGTAATAACCTGCTAAACTAAGGAAACTGCGAATCTCAGTAGTTGAGGAAGGCCTAGGCCAACCCTGCACGACTGAAACGCTCAAATTACACAATAATTAGTGTAAGGCGGTCGATGTCAAATATAGTAACCCAACTAGGTTGGGGTCGAATCCCACAGGGAATATGTGTGAAATGATTACTTAAATTAGTGTGTTACCCGACTATAATCTTAAATCTATTCCGTTAGGAGTAACATAGAAATGGTGTAGGAGTAGTAGTATGAGTGAAGGTTGTTTTAGAGTATTAACTAATGTGAATGCTTGATGTAGTAATTAATAAAGTTGATTAAACCAAGGTTGTGTTCCCATAAATGTAGTGTAATGCTATCGGTGTTAATATGATATATTTCTAATGGTTGATTATTAATATGCAATTGATTTCCATGCAACTACCTAATATTTCCCAATACTTGAATAGTATTTCATCTCTTGTTTTTTCCCAAAAGTCTAAGAGTCACAATGTATCACAATCAATAGGTGCCAAATAAAACCCACTTATCCCTAAGAGATTCTATTAAACGAGGTGTAAGGCCTTGAATTTTTGTTCTTTACTTCTTCCAAAGTCTAACCCTCTTTCCCAAGCAAGGTAAGACTTAAATGGCTTTAGTTAATGTTTGCAACCACCAAAAATAAATGAAGAATGAGAAGTAAAGAAATATCAACCAACCATTATGCATATATTCAATGTTAAACACCAATTTACATAACACCCATTTAGGGTTCACAACCTTAGTATTTAAGTTTAGCCACACATGCTAAAACACAAAATACAAGGTGTAATAAATGTCATAAATGCTTACAAAGTAAGAGAATCTTCAACCAAAAGCTTCCAAAAAGATGAAGTAATAAAGTCTTGGCGTGTAGTATAAAGTCTACACAAGATACCCTTACACAAGATTCTAAAAAACTATTTATAGAGGGACCAATTTCGGATAAAAAGTGGACAAGTTTACCCTTAACAGGTCTGCGGTTTTCATCTTGAGAGGCAGCGTTGCAGATAAGAACCCTAGATGTTCATTCGCTCATCGCAATACCATTCTGCGATCCGCATAAGGATTGTGCGACCGCAGATGGTACCGCATAGTTGACTCTTAGGTTTCCTTCATGTTCATTCTACGGTAGAAGTGTGGATCGCATGTTCACTGTGCGGTCGCAAATTACGTTGCATTCTTGATGTGGTTTTTAGCTCTATCCTCTGTTTAGCTCTGCGATTTGGTGTGCAACTCTGCGGTCCGCATATGCAATCTGCGACCGCATATTGGTCCGCAGATTTGCCTTTTTGCACAACTTTGCCCTTTTCTTGTTTTTTTGCTTCCATTTTTGTGTCCTTGGTCTTTTCTTCCTCTTTATCTGTAAAACCACAAAATCACATAAGTATGGACTACATTTTGCAATAAAACAAGCCAATATAAGAGCAAGTAGTATGTAAATGTGCCGAATTTCTCCGGCACATCAACACCCCCAACTTAAACTCTTGCTTGTCCTCAAGCAAGCAGAACACACCTACGCCAAACTTATTCACACACTTAACACAATAATGACACAAGATAGTGCTAATTTTCAGTTCTTCAAGCATGTATTGAAACAATTGCTCCACTCATCCCAGACTAAGAGCATACACATAGAGATAGACCAATCATGCAAGCTTTGAGCCTCACATTGTGACTAAGTGTTACCCTCACCTGAATGCATTTTTGTTAGACTCCAAAAGGCTCAACTTAAGTAAATTCTGCAGTTCATGCACTCTTACCAGAAATGATGTCCCATACTCACAATATTTACAACATTTATAAGGACAAGTCAAAAAGAACACTCACTCTCAGAAGGAACTTTAAGTGCCACAACATGTCATACCATATGCTTGCCTTTATTTTAATTCGCCACTTCTTCAAGAATGATCGGTTGGAGGTCCCATAAGGACTTTTTAGGCTTGTAATGAAGGTTTAGGGAAGGACGGATATGCATCTAGGTACAAGTGACTTCACCCTCCTTGAAGATTACTCGCAAGTATCAATCTATTACACTTTGATTTTCTTTACCCTTTACGACTTCATTAGTTTCTAGTTCCCAACATGGACCCCTTTCACATACCTCTTTCTTTATTCACAGCTCCAACCATTTATATACATAGACATGTTTCTTTTTTTTTTTTGTTTTTTTATACACATATGCAAGTAGACTAGCCTTTGCTTTAGTTTCTCTTTTTCTTTTGGAGCTTGAATGCTATAATATAAACACATTTTTGAGGTATGAGGTCTTGGACTCAATGCACGACCTTATCCATTTCCACTTTTTACCCCACCCCCAACTTAGGCTTTTGGCCTCATTCTCAATGTTCAAGGAGGGTCAGGTTCAAGAGAGGGAATGACTTTGTGAAAGGGAAAGGTTTGTAATGAGTTAGCCAAAGAAATGTTTAAAGGCTCAACATGGGTGCTAGTGATATTTTCTGTGCACGGGAGGCTTGAAAGGCTAAAGAGGTTATACCAATAAATCAAAGAGTGCCTAAGATCATTCTTCCAGCCAAACATACTATCATTAGTATTTAAAGACCAACCAGGCAAGTTCTAGATGACAGAAGTGGAAACAAGAATTATATACAAATAGAAAACTCACATACACACATTGTACTTGAACTGCTTTATTCATATTGTTTAGCACTTTCGAGCAACTATTTTGCAATTCAGAGCTTTTATGGGCAGTCATAGAGTCACAAAATGAGCCTTAAATTCACAGGATTGGTCATAGAGACAAGTTCCCTTAAGACAGTCGTCAATCTATCTGTCATTGGGACGAGTCGACAAAGATGACTATAGGAGGATATGTGCTATGTACAGATACACATGCTTGACACCGAACAATTTCACTAAACTGGTCACATTGATTTACATACGAGGTTCTGATTCTACTATTACACTCTTGGAATAGAATCAGACAAAGAAAAACCAAGAGGAATTGATTGACTAACTAATCATAAAAAAAGGATCAAAACATTATATAAACATTGCTTTATATACCAAAGTTGTACAAGTTTGATACACAAAAGCAGAGAATAGCATACAAAACACCAAGGTACCCCACCCCCAACTTAAAAAGATGTATTGTCCCCAATGCAAAGAATGAAAGTACAGAGTTTGAGGGAAAACTCCCTGAGTCACACTAAGTGCTATGGGAGTCTGCAGCTGGTTGGGTGCCGGGGTGATCACCCTCTTGTGTAGCTGTGAGGACTGGCGTGGGTATAGTCGAGGGTGCAACCTCTACTGCTGGTGGATGCTCTGGTGTAGGAGGCACGACTGGCACTGGAACTGATGGTGGAGGTGCTGTGACCTCAGCTGGCATCTGAGAGCTGCTGGATGCATTAGCTACTGCATGAGCTGTGGGGCCTCCTCTGTCTATCAACGATCGCTGCAAGGCAGCCTCAATCTGAGCACGCTCATCCTCATCAACAGCATCATCCTCCTGAGGTGAAGCTGGAGCAGCTGCCTTCCCCTTATCAACAGTCTGAGGGGCATCTTCGCTGGAGAACTCCGAGCTATCTGCTTCGTCGTCACTCTTACTCTTTCCATTATCTTCCTCATGAGAGGCAATGTCAATACGGCCGGTAGTAGCTGGGTTCTGTGAGTCTCCAGGAGTGGGAATGATAGGGTCGGCCATCAAGTTGGTGAAGTCCAGGCCTAAATCAGGCACCGCATCAGTACCCTTGTCACCCGCCGCAGGAAAGAGGGATGAAATGTCGAAGTCCAAATTTTGCATCTTTTGGAATTCGACTTTCATAGAAGCCACCTCTGTCTTGAGATCATGCAAACCCGACATCTCCCGTTTCCAGCTTTTCTACCCTCAATTCAAGCCCTTGCAATCGCTCAGCATATGCTATCTGTTTTTGCTGAATCTCTGCTATAGCTGACTGCATGGGAGTGAAGGCCTGTTTGATCAAATTTGGCAATGTCTTTACAAGCTAGTCGACCTTGGAATTTGCATGTGTGGCTAAGAGACCAAGCTTTGAGACTGCCGGATTGGCTTGAGGAGTCTGAGCAGTGGCAGCAGTAGTTTGAGCAGTGGTAGAAGGAGTGGAGGACTGTGCCGCATCGTCTTCATGTGCCATGGGGGGCTGGGAAGAGAGAAGGTCCCCCTGAACAACTGCCGGAGGAGGTATCACCGCATTAGCAAGGCGGTTGATGTCTATAATCCCTTTTTCCTAACTTGTCGCATCCCGGAGAAGATCAACAGGAACTTGAGCCTCATGGCATAAGGCAGTGATCAAGGACAGAAACGGGAGAGAACTAGCATCTTGCATTGCTCGTCCCCCCATCTCTTGAAAAATAATCTCCCCCACATTCACTTTAATACCCTGCATGATACAAGCAATGAGGAGGGCCTTCTCAATGGAAATGTCTGTCTCATGATTCGTTGGGATCAGTCTGGATGCAAGAAATGCAAGCCAGTATCTCCCTTCCCGTGAGAAGCTCTCCTTATAATTTTTTTCGCCCTGGTTGTATCCATGCAGGGGTCCCAATTGCTATGACGGAGGCAATCCAGCTCCTTTCACCCTCCCTGTTAGCAAATTTAGCTTTGTAATCTGTTGTGGAGGTGTCCTCGTCCCAGTATGGGACCAACATCCGGTTTATGGCTTTTGCGTTGAATTTGACTGGGAAGCCCCGAACATATACCTTGTCGAGGTACATCTTTGCCTCTTGTGATGCTTGGTCCGGGAAGCTCCGTAGTTGGCATAGAACTCCCGAACGATTGATTCATTGTATTTGGCCGGAGGTTCGGTGAAACCCATCCATTTTCTCCGCTTGAGGTTTGCAAGGATGTGCGGGTACTTGTCCTTAAGCCCATTGAGGCTCAATTGCTTCTCCGGAAGGAGTTTTCTCTGTTCAAGCCCATCTTTGTATTTCTCCCTTGATCCCTCAATGCCCCAGCGGAGATGATATGCAGTGCCTTCAGTAGCCTGCTTTCTCCGTGCTTCAGCATGTATGTTAACCCCAGGCCGGATATCTGCTTCCTCAGGTTGGGCACTTGCTTCTTGTGGCGGGTCCACTCGCTGTCTTTTAGCCACAGGAGGCATGGATGCAAGCCGTTGGTACCCGGGATCCATGTCTGCAAAAGAAGTACTGTTAGTACAGACAGTAGGGTAGAAGATAGGAAAAATCGAATTGAGAGAACAAATATGCGATGCACTATGCTATCGCAGAACCATTCTGCGGACCGCAAAGTCATCACAAAATTTCTTGTTGAAGATCAATGCCAATCTGCGATGATATATGCGGTCGCATAACCGTTATGCGAACCGCATACATATCGCAGAATGGACTTTTGTAAATCCAAAATTGCCCAGTTCTCTGTTTCTCTCTGCGGTGTGTTTGCGGACCGCAGATCAATTCTACGACCGCATACTCCATCACACATTTAGCCACTAAAAAGGGGTACCCAGGTGACAAATATGCGGTCACATTAGGACCGCAAAGCAAGAATGCGATCGCATAGTGGCCGCAGATGTTATCGTCCTCAGATGACCTAGGGTTAGGTCTGCGATGAAAATGCGGTCCACATTTTAGAAATACGGACCACAACACCAAGCATTTCAACGCAATAGTCCTATTTTGCATCCATGGGTGCCACATTCTTCTACCAATTCCTACCCCACAGTATGTTTAGATCCAAATCACTACTATTCTAGTCATGCAATTAAGCCAACGACAAGTCCCAAAATCAAAAATTGAAAAGACGGAAATGGAGGGAACCGTAACACATACCAGATGCAGGGCGATAATGCTAGTGGGGAATGGGGTGATTCGCCTGTTGTGCAGGTTCGATCTTGCCTCTCTTTTTTTTTTCTTTTTCTTTTTCTCTCCTTTTTTTCTTTTGTTTGTTTTTCTCTTTTTTTTGTTCTATACTGAAAGGTAATAGGAACGTACCTGGGGGGTTGCACAAATTCGCGATGGCCATTTTTCGGACCAATATGCGGTCGCAGATCTTACCTGCGGACCGCATAATGGTCGCACTTAATCACGATCTTGGACTTTTCTCAGAGTCAATTTGCGATCCAATCTGCGGTCGCAGAACTAACATGCGGACCGCAGAATGGATGCATTGTAGCTTCCAATTTAAAGGATTCTCTGTTTAAGTCTGCGGTAGATCTGCAAACCGCAAAGCGATTATGCGGCCGCATTTCTACCGCATGAGCACATCCACTAAATACCACAACCTTTTGGGCTCCTTGCACTTTAACAAATGTTAAGAAAACAAATGAATAAAGAAAATGCAAAAATTAAAGCGGTGTTACCACCCATGGGTTGCCTCCCATGCAGCGCTTGATTTAACGTCGCGGCACGACAGGACAGATTGCTCTAATTTCATCCTTTGGACGGGCAAGGAACATCCTTTAGAGCCAGCTGCTCTATCACTTTCCTTTCAGCATCAACACCCAAGTAATGTTTGATGCATTGTCCATTCACTCTAAATGTCCGGGATCCGTCAATCGTTTCCAATTCCACCGCACCATATGGGGAGACATTCACCACTTTGAAGGGGCCGGACCATTTTGATTTCAATTTGCCCGGAAACAATTTCAACCTTGAGTTGAAGAGTAAGACCAGGTCACCCGTCTTGAACTCTCTTTTCAGGATCTTTTTATCATGGACAAATTTCATCCTCTCCTTGTATACAGCTGCGCTCTCAAAGGCATGGAATCGGAATTCTTCCAGTTCATTTAATTGCATTAGCCCAAGTTCACAGCTTTAGCCCATTCTAGATTAAGCTTCTTCGGTGCCCACATGGCCTTGTGCTCTAGCTCAACTGGTAGATGACATGCCTTCCCAAAAATGAGACGGTAAGGAGAAGTGCCAATAGGAGTTTTGAAAGCCGTGCGATAAGCCCACAATGCATCATCTAATCATCTGGACCAGTCAGTCCTATTGGCATTCACAATCTTGGCTAGGATATTCTTGATCTCTGGTTTGAGACCTCCACTTGACCACTCGACTGCGAATGATATGGTGTAGCCACCTTGTGTTTCACCCCATACTTCTCAAGTAGCACCGCAAATGCTTTGTTGCAGAAGTGTGATCCCCCATCACTAAGAATGGCTCTAGGAGTGCCAAATCGAGTGAATATATTCTTTTTCAAAAAGGTGGTCACACTCCTCGCCTTATTGTTTGGTAAGGCAACGGCTTCAACCCATTTTGAGACGTAGTCCACGGCCACCAAAATGTACTTCATTCCATAAGAACTCACAAAGGGGCCCATGAAATCAATTCCCCACACATCAAAGATTTCTATCTCCATCACATATTGCATTGGCATTTCATGCCTTTTGGAGATTGAACCTTGCCGTTGACACTGCTCACAAGTTTTTTGCAAATTGGTTTGCGTCATGATAGATGGAAGGCCTGTAGTAACCACATTCAAGAATCTTGGCCGCCGACCTATTGCCTACATGATGGCCTCCAACCGGTGAGTCATGACATGCTTTGAGGATTGGCATAATTTCTTCCTCTGGTATGCACCTCCGGATGATGTTGTTAGTACACACTCGAAACAAATAGGGCTCCTCCCAATAGTATTGCCGACAATCCCTCAAGAACTTTTACTTTTGATGAGGTTCTAACCCTTCCGGAATGACATCGCTCACCAAGTAATTTGCAATGTCGGCATACCAAGGAGCAAAGGTGTTAGAAAGTGCCAAGATATGCTCATCGGGGAAATCATCATCTATGTCAAGCTCTTCTTTAGGTCTCCCTGCGTCCTCAAGCCTTGATAAGTGGTCTGCAACTTGGTTTTGTGTACCTTTGCGATCTTTGACTTCAAAGTCAAATTCCTGCAACAAGAGAACCCACCTAATTAGTCGAGGCTTTGCATCTTTCTTTGCCATGAGATATCAAAGAGCCGCATGATCTGTGTAGACCACCACCTTGGACCCCAACAAATAGGCCCGAAATTTTTCAAAAGCATACACAATGGAAAGAAGCTCTTGCTCGGTAACAGTGTAATTCATTTGCGCCCCATTGAGGGTTTTGCTTGCATAACAGAATGGATGAAGTATCTTGTTGTAGCATTGACCTAGCATTGCTCCAATTGCTACACCACTGGCGTCACACATGAGTTTAAAAGGAAGAGTCCAATCGGGAGTGACAATAATGGGTGTCGTGGTGAGCCTCAACTTCAATTCCTCAAATGCCTTGAGGTACTTGTCATCAAACACGAATTTTGCATCCTTCTCAAGAAGCTTGCACATTGGGTGTGCAATCTTAGAGAAATCCTTGATGAATCTCCGATAGAATCCGGCGTGGCCCAGGAAGCTTCGAACACCTTTTACTGAATTGGGTGGAGGAAGTTTAGAAATGATTTCTATCTTTGCCCGATCAACCTCAATGCCATGTTTAGAAATCTTGTGCCCCAACACAATACCTTCATCCACCATGAAGTGGCATTTTTCCCAATTGAGCACAAGATTCGTCTCTTCGCATCTCTTGAGCACTTGTCTAAGATTTGCAAGACAATGCTCAAAGGAATCACCGACAACTGAGAAGTCATCCATGAAGACCTCTAGAAAATCTTCCACCATATAAGAGAATATCGACATCATGCACCTTTGAAAGGTCGCCGGAGCATTACACAACCCAAATGGCATCCGGCTAAAAGCAAATGTCCCATAAAGACAAGTGAAAGTCATTTTCTCTTGATCTTCCAATACAATGTTGATTTGGTTGTAGCCGGAGTATCCATCAAGAAAGCAATATAATGCCCTTCCCGCTAGCCGATCAAGCATTTGATCAATAAAAGGCATAGGGAAATGATCCTTGCAAGTTGCACTATTGAGTATCCGATAATCCATGCACACTCTCCACCTGGTCACCGTTCTAGTAGGGATGAGCTCATTTTTTTCATTTTCGATCACGGTTATGCCCCCTTCTTTGGCACACATTGTACTAGGCTCACCCAGGAACTATCGGCAATTGGGTAAACAACTCCGGCGTCTAGCCACTTGATAATTTCCTTTTTCACCACCTCTTGCATTGAAGGATTTAGTCGCCTTTGATGCTCCACACTTGGCTTGGTGTCATTTTCCAATTGAATTTTGTGTTCACAAATACCCGCGGGAATGCCACAGATGTCGGCGATTGTCCACCCAGTTGGTTGCCTGTGCTCCCTTAAGACTTTCAGTAATTGCTCTACGTGCACATCATTCAACAAAGAAGACACAATTACGGGTAGAGTATCATTAGAGCCAAGAAATTTATACCTCAAGTGCGGAGGGAGTGGTTTGAGCTCTAGTTGTGGTGGCTCAATGATAGATGGCTTGGCGGGGGGAGTATCTCTATTCTCTAAGTCAAGAGAGAGCTTTGCCGGCGTGTAAGTGTAGGATCCAAGACCTTCCAATGCATTAACCGATTCGATGTACCCATCCATGTTTTCCCCATCAAAATTCACTAAGATCGCCGCCAATGCCTCACCAAGGCATTGTTCCTCCATTTTCAATTCCACGACATCTGCTACCTCATCAACCTCTTCTATCATAGAAATGCTCTCATATTCGTGGGGCAACTTCATGCCCTTGCTGGCTTGAAAAGTGCCCTCTTTATCATTCACCCGGAATTTTATCTCATTTCTCTCAGAATCCATGAGTGCTCGGCTCGTAGCTAAGAATGGTCTCCCAAAAATAATAGGGATCTTTTTATCCACAGCACAATCAAGAATCACAAAGTCCGCGGGTAAATGGAATTTCCCCACTTTCACTAGTACATCATCCATAATTCCCACTGGTCGCTTGATGGAACGATCGGCCATTTGCAATCTCATGCTTGTAGGTCTAGGCTTACCCAATCCCGCTTGCTCATAGATGGCAAGTGGCATTAAGTTGATGCTAGCTCCATTGTCACATAGGGTCCTTGCAAATTCACGTGCCCCAATAGTACAAGGTATGGTAAAAGCTCCCGGATCCTCTTTCTTTTGGACCGGAGTCGTGGCAATGATAGAGCTTACACTGTGAGTCATGCTTACCACCTCATGCTTTGAGGTCTTCTTTTTAGTGATCAAATCTTTCAAGTACTTAGCGAACCCCGGCATTTCTTGAAAAGCTTCTACAAAAGGAATGTTCACCGTCAATTGTTTGAGAATATTGTAGAACTTTTCAAGCTTGCTATCATCAATCCTTCTTGCTAGCCTTTGAGGGAACGGAGGAGGAGGTCTAGGAATAGGTGGAAGAGGTTTTGATGACTCTTTCCCATTTTCCTTTTCCTCTTCTGGATCTTCTTGTGGTGCTTTAGCCTTTTCCGGAATTATTTTAACTTCAACAACCTTTGGTTTATCAACCACGACAACCTTTTGTTTTTCAACTTCAATAACCTCTTGTTCTTCAACCTCAACCGTTTGCTTGGTCTCCACATCTTCAACTATGTGTTCATTCTCTCCAAGTAGCACTTTTCCACTCCTAGTGGTGATTGCCATGGCGTGAGAGGTTGGACCACTTCCACTACCTCTTGGGTTTGCAATCGTGTCACTAGGTAGTGTTCCCTTTTGCTCGGGGTTTTGTTCCTTGGAGAGGTCTCTCATTTGTATTTCCAATTTTGGATGGAAGCGGTATGAGAGCCAACGACCTCGGCCATGTTCCTTATTGAAGCACAAACTTTTCTTGACTTTTAGCACTCTCTCTAGCACAGCTTCCAATTTTGAATCATTTGAGGACCCTTGGTTCGAATGTTGTCCTTTTGGAGGAACATAAGGATTTTCACTCCGGTTAGAAAAGTTGTTGTTGTTGTTGCCCTAATTTATTTGTTGTGAAATACCTTGGTCATACCTCCATTGTTGGTTGCCTTGCCCTTGCGGGTTTGGCCTCCATTGGTTTTGTGCTCTTTGACCTTGATAGTATTGCCTTTGGTACCCTCCTTGAGGGTTGTTGAAGTAATTAGCCTCTTCAAAATCTTCATTCGGAATGGACGGCATATCCTCGACGACGTTGACCATCTTCATTTGATTTTCTCTGTAAACATCTTGGTCAACACATTAACATTAGTGGCCAACCCCGCAATGATTTGGTCTCTCTCTTGGTTTTCCTTGATCAAATTTGTCAAAGAAGGAGACCCATAAGCTATTCCACCAGATGTATCCTCAGAATGCCATGCTTGATTATGTTTGGCCATCTTGTCGAGGATTTGAGTTACTCTAGCAAAAGACTTATCCATAAAAGATCCATCCGCCGCATTCTTTGCAATGGCTTGGTTCATGGGATCAAGACCCATGTAAAACTTCTCAAGCAAAATTGAATCGGGGAATCCATGATTTGGCGACCTCACCAAATATAGTTTAAAGCGATCCCACGCCTCATGTAAATGCTCCACTTGTTGTTGCTTAAAGAAAAAGATTTTATCTCTAAGCTCAGATTTCTTGCTTTGTGGGAACTATTTTGCTAGGAATGCCCGGACAAGTTCGGGCCATGATCAGATTGAATTGGCTGGCAAGTTTTGAACTTATAGCATCACCGGCCAATGATTACTTGAAGACTCTCAACCTTAAAGCATCTTCCGAGACATTGGTTTGTTTGTGCATAGCGCACACTCCCAGAAAATTCCTTAAATGTTGAGTTGGGTCATCATCGGTGGAATTCTTCAAAAACCCTTCCGCTTTGAGCATGAGGATTAGACCATGATCCACCTTAAATGTTGAGGCACCAACAACAGGGGGTACAATTGCATTTGATTAATCAATATATTCATTGATATCCGCAAAAGGATTCTCTTCCCCTTCGTCCTCGTAGTCAGACATTGTAACCTATCACACGCCTCATGTAAATGCTCCCCTTGTTGTTGCTTAAAGAAAAAGATTTTATCTCTAAACTCAGACTTCCTGCTTTGTGGGAACCATTTTGCTAGGAATGCCCGGACAAGTTCGGGCCATGATCGGATTGAATTGGGTGGCAAGTTTTGAAGCCACCTTCTAGCATCACCGGCCAATGAGTACTTGAAGACTCTCAACCTTAAAGCATCTTCCGAGACATTGGTTTGTTTGTGCATAGCGCACACTCCCAGAAAATTCCTTAAATGTTGAGTTGGGTCGTCATCGGTGGAATTCCTGAAAAACCCTTCCGCTTTGAGCATGAGGATTAGACCATGATCCACCTTAAATGTTGAGGCACCAACAACAGGGGGTACAATTGCATTTGTGTCATCGATATATTCATCGATATCCGTAAAAGGATTCTCTTCCACTTCGTCCTCATAGTCAGACATTGTAACCTATCACACCAAGCAAAGCAAGAAAAGTGTGATGGAATAGAATTAGATATCAAGTAAAGTACACACTAATGAGTAATTTCAAAACCGTATTCCCCGGCAACGGCGCCAAAATTTGATACGATCAAATTACACTTTTATAATTAGTGTAAGGCGGTCGATGTCAAATATAGTAACCCAACTAGGTTGGGGTCGAATCCTATAGGGAATAGGTGTGAAATGATTACTTAAATTAGTGTGTTACCCGACTAGAATCTTAAATCTATTTCGTTAGGAGTAACATAGAAATGGTGTAGGAGTAGTAGTATGAGTGAAGGTTGTTTTAGAGTATTAACTAATGTGAATGCTTGATGTAGTAATTAATAAAGTTGATTAAACCAAGGTTGTGTTCCCATAAATGTAGTGTAATGCTATCGGTGTTAATATGATATATTTCTAATGGTTGATTATTGATATGCAATTGATTTCTATGCAACTACCCAATATTTCCCAATACTTGAATAGTATTTCCTCTCTTGCTTTTTCCCAAAAGTCTAAGAGTCACAATGTATCACAATCAATAGATGCCAAATAAAACCCACTTATCCCTAAGCGATTCTATTAAACGAGGTGTAAGGCCTCGAGTTTTTGTTCTTTACTTCTTCCAAAGTCTAACCCTCTTTCCCAAGCAAGGTAAGACTTTAGTTAATGTTTGCAACCACCAACAATAAATGAAGAATGAGAAGTAAAGAAATATCAACCAACCATTATGCATATATTCAATGTTAAACAATCATTTACATAACACCCATTTAGGGTTCACAACCTTAGTATTTAAGTTTAGCCACACATGCTAAAACACAAAATACAAGGTGTAATAAATGTCATAAATGCTTACAAAGTAAGAGAATCTTCAACCAAAAGCTTCCAAAAAGATGAAGTAACAAAGTCTTGGCGTGTAGTATAAAGTCTGCACAAGATATCCTTACATAAGATTCTAAAAAGCTATTTATAGAGGGACCAATTTCGGATAAAAAGTGGACAAGTTTACCCTTCCAAGTCAACTATGCGACCGCAGATCTGTCGCATAACAGGTCTGCGGTTCGCATCTTGAGTGGCGGTGTCACAGATAAGATCCCTAGCTGTTCATTCGCTCATCGCATTACCATTCTGCGGTCCGCATAAGGATTGTGCGACCGCAGATGGTACCACATAGTTGACTCTTAGGTTTCCTTCGTGTTCATTCTGCGGCAGAAATGCGCATCGCATGTTCACTGTGCGGTCGCAAATTACGTCGCATTCTTGACGTGGTTTTTAGCTCCATCCTCTGTTTAGCTCTGTGATTTGGTGTGCAACTCTGCGGTCCGCATATGCAATCTGCGACCGCATGTTGGTCCGCATATTTGCCTTTTTGCACAACTTTGCCCTTTTCTTGTCTTTTTGCTTCCATTTTTGCGTCCTTGGTCTTTTCTTCCTTTTTATCTGTAAAACCACAAAATCACATAAGTACAGACTACATTTTGCAATAAAATAAGCCAATATAAGAGCAAGTAGTATGTAAATGTACCAAATTTCTCCGGCACATCAACGACCTCCACCTTCCTCGGATCCACTCGAATGCCCTCACTCGACACTACGTGGCCTAGGAATGCCACAAAACTCAGTCAGAACTCACATTTGGAGAATTTGCATACAATCTCTTCTCCCTCAAAGTCTGAAGCACTACCCTCAGGTGCTGCTCATAATCTTCCTAACTCCAGGAATATACCAAAATATAATCAATAAAAACAATCATAAATGAATCAAGATATGTCCTGAATATGTTGTGCATTAAGTGCATAAAAGTTGCTGGGGGTATTAGTCATCCCAAAAGACACAACAAGGAACTCGTAATGACCATACCGAGTCTTGAAGGCAATCTTCAAGATATCTGGCTCCCAAATCTACAATGGATGGTAACCTGAGCGCCCTGAAGCTGATCAAACAGATCATCAATACGAGGTAAAGATATCGGTTCTCCACTGTAACTTTGTTCAACTGGCAATAGTCAATGCACATACGCATAGAACCGTCCTTCTTCTTCAGAAACAAAATAGGAGCACCCCACGGTGAAACACCGGGTCGAATGAAACCCTTACCCAACAACTCTTGTAACTGATCCTTGAACTCCTTCAACTCAGGAGGAGCCATGCGAAATGGGGGAATGGAAATGGGCTGAGTTCCCCACAATAGATCAATGCCAAAATTGATATCTCTCTCGGGCGGCATGCCCGGGAGATCAGCTGGAAACACATTGGGGAAATCCCGTACCACTAGGACTGAATCAACAGAAGGGGTGTCAACACTAACATCTCTCACATAAGCTAAATAAGTAGCACACCCCTTCTTAACCATACGTTGAGCTTTAAGGAAAGAGATAACCCTGCTGGGAGTATGATCTAAGGTACCACTCTACTCAATGCGTGGAATGCCTCGCATAGCCAGCGTCACAGTCATAGAATGACAATCAAGAATAGCATGATGGGATGACATCCGGTCCATGCTTAGAATAATATAAAAATAAACCATATCGAGTAATAATAGATCAGCTATGGTCTCAAAACCATAAATATTGACCAAACGCGACCGGTACACGTGGTTCACAATAAAATAATATTCCATAGGAGTAGAAACATAAACAGGGGCACTCAAATAATCCTGAGGCGCACCCAAATGCGAAGCAAAATAAGAGGACTCATATGAAAGTAGAGCCAGGATCTAATAAAACCGATGCCTCTCTATGACTAACTAATATAATACCTATGATAACAGAATGGGAGGCGACAGCTGTGTCATGATCAGGAATAGCATAAAATATGGCTTGGCCCCTCCCTCGAGGGAGACCTCTATCTCCCTGATCTCTGCCCCTAGCTGACTGGGCAGGTGGGATGGCAGCTGGAGCTGGAACAATGGTCTGCTGACCCTGTGGAACATGTTGAGGCTGTGGAGTCTGAGAAGGCGCACCCCTCTCACATCTGGGAACTCCCTAACCATGTGACGGGTATCCCCGCACCCATAACAAGCACTGGGATGGAGCGACGGCTATGACTAACTGGTCCCGCCCACACTAGAAAGATATCTGGAAGTACCCCGCGCAGGAGGCGCGCTAGAACTGAGGGAGCATAATAAGGCTCCTGAGGTGCTGGTGGAGCTAGAGTACTACCGGCTACTAGCAAGGCTAAATGAATAGGAAGACTAAAATAACCCCTACCATAATGATCGGCTACTGACGGGCACCAGAGTAGTGACCCGACTCTCGAGACCTCTTGTCCTCCCTCTCCCCTCGCTCCCTAGCGAGCATACCCTTAATCCGTCTAGCAATGCTCATTACCTGCTGATAAGGTATATCCATCTCTAACTCTCGTGCCATGTTGGACCCGATGGGCAAAGCCGGTGCATGTCTGGCCAACCAAGTGTAACAGATGTCGCACTCTGATACTGTCATAGCAACCTGGTGCAAATGCTCAAATTCTGTGCACCATGAATCCCTGAGGCTCTAGGGAACAAACTCCCTCATTAACATATCGGAGAACTGTGTCCAACTTAGTGAGGCAGACTCGACTGGACTATCTAACTCATAAGTACGCCACCAATCATAGGCAGCTCCCTGAAGCTGAAAGGCGAGTGAAAGAAACCCCATTGGACTCCACTATGCCTATAGTACAGAGAATATGATGACACTCCTCCAAAAATCCCATAGCGTCATCCGAAGCTAGGCCACTGAACACTGGGGAATCATATTTGTTGAACCTCTCTAGCCTGCGCTACTCGTCCTCGGAGGCAGCTGACCCATCCCCAGGCTGTACTGGTGCTGCAGGCGATACAGGAATAACCTCTAGAACATGCTCCATCAACCCTCTCTACTTAGTAGTGCAGGCTGCGGGAGTTTGCGCCTCTCCCCCGACCTGAGATGTGGCTGCAGCGAGGGGAATCAATCTTGCCTAAGCCAAAGTAGTGTAATGGGCACAACTGGTGTTTGAACATCCCCACTGGCTCAATCATATATGGTAGGATCTGCTGGCGCTGCTCTAGCTATTGTACGAGGTTCACCTCTACCTCTATCGCGGCCCCACCACAACCTCGGCCTTTCATGGCCCTAGCCGGTGATACTTGTGGTTGTCCGTCCTGTTCGGTAGTACGTGTCCTCACCATCTATGAGAGAATAGAACAACATAAGTTTAATTCCTGTCAAAATATCGCATGACAAGGAATTCAAAAGAAATGAAGATTTTCCTAAATAGTTACAAAGCCCCTCGTAGATAAATACGGACGTCTCTGTACCGATCAGCAAGACTCTAATAAACCAACATGTGTCCCGTAACTCATATGAAACTAGAACTCTAATACCAACTTGTCACGACCCTAGTTCACCAATTGTGAACACGTCATGTTGGCACCATGTCTTCTCGACCAGGTAAGCCTAACATGTTGCGGAAGTAATAACAATTGTGGAATTCATAATCAAAATTGAATAACATGAATAATGTGTATAATTTCCGCCTGGCACATACACTTTAACACTTAGCATTCTAAAACTCTCCCAAAGACTCGGAAACCCATAGTCAACATAGGCTAAGAGAAAACATAAGATACGACTCTAATATTCGGAAATATCTACGATAGTAGAATACATGAAATGGAACTGCTAACTATAAGATAGAGTAGAAGGAGACTCTTCGGTCAGCGAACGCGGCAGAATATATCTCAAGTCTTCGAATATAGCACCTGGATCACTGATAGTATGCCCGACCAGAAGTACCTGGATCTGCACATGAAAAACATGTGCAGAAGAGGCATGAGTACACCACAACGGTACTCAGTAAGTGCCAAGCCTAATCTCGGTTGAGTAGTGATGAGGAAGGTCAGGGTCCTACTGAGAATAAACATAATAACAATAATGAATAGTTCATATCTGAAATAATGATAAAATAGTATAGAAGCTACAAGTCAATGACAATTAAGCTAAGTAAGGAAAATAACACAAACAAGTATTCCTCAATATCAGGATGCCATGTGGACTTCCCAAGATACCGTCTTATAGTCCTTTTTTCCTCAACTGTCCAGTGGATCTCCGGGGAATTAAACATGTAGTTCATCACATTTAAATATCTAGGATCTCCTGGGAATCGAACCCGTAGTCTACCTTTTCAATAGCAAAGGATCTCCTGGGAATTGAACCCGTAGTCCATCATATCAACAACAAAGGATCTCCCAGGAATTGAACCCATAGTCCATCATATCAACATCAAAGGATCTCCCAGGAATTGAACCCATAGTCCATCATATCAACAACAAAGGATCTCCCGGAAATTGAACCCATAGTCCATCATATCAATAACAAAGGGATCTCCCAAGAATTGAACCCGTAATCCCAACGTAAAAGTGCAAACAAAACAGGAAATATTCAGAGAATGAAGTACACAAATACAAGTAACAATTAAATTCTGGCCTAACATGCTTCACGAAATTTCAATTAAGCAATTAATTCTATCTAGTCATGCTTTTCCAACTAACACAAATTAATTCTTGCATTGAAATCGGTCAATTAACGGAGAAACACAGTTTAACCAATTCAAGTAAAGTGGAATTTTCAATAATTAGCACAAGTACACTCTCGTCACCTCGCGTACAAGGCATTTAAATGATCACATAAGAATTCCTAAGGGGAGAGGTCCCCCACACAAGGTTAGACAAGCCACTTACCTCGAACCGATACAAAATTAACTAGGGAACGATGCCCTTGCCACGACTATCTGACTCCAAGTGGCCCGAATCTATTCAATTCAATTACAAATCGTAAATAATATTGCAAACAACTGATTCCACTATAAAAATTAAAGCTAGGGTGCAAAAATAGGTAACATGACAAAAATGCTCCTCCAGCCATCGTCTCGAAATCGAATATTTTACATTTTTTCAGAACCCTCGTACTCTTACAAATTCAACCATATAAAAATCTCTTATTGGAGGTCAAATGGCCCCTCAGATCCCCACAATTAGGTCTAAGAAATTTACCCTAAATTTTCATTCAAAATCCGAAATTAAAGGTTGAATTCAAGATTAGATTAGTGGGTTTTAGTCATAGAGGAGTAAGAAATCATTACCCAATCGTTGCCTCTGAAAAGCCCTCTGAAAATTCCCAAAACCGAGCTCTCTAGCTTTTGTTTTGATAAAAATGGAAGTACCCTCGTTTTGAAATTGTTAAGTACTGCCCAGGTCCTTTGTTCATCGTGAACACGGAGAATGGAACGCGTTCGTGGAGAAGGAACAAAAATGTTCTATGCGATCGCGAAGGGAAGACTGTGAATACGAAGGCTTGGGTTTTGAAGCTATGCGATCGCGACAAGGCTCACGCGGCCGTGTATAAGGAAATAGACGAGGTCCTGAAGTTGGCCTAAGCGAACGCATTGACTGGGACATGAACGCGGAAGATGGGATTGTTGAACTATGTAAACGCGTGATATGCGACAAGATCGCGATGAAGGGACAGCTACAGCTACGCGAAAGCGATCGCTTCTTCGCGATCGCGAAGAAGGACTTTTGACTGCAATTTTTTGCAACTTTTCCAAAACTCAAATTGCTCCGTTGAGCATCCGAAACACACTCGAGGCTCTCGGGACCTCAACCAAACCCACAGACATATCCCATAACATCATTCAAACTTTTATCAATCCTTAAATCACCCAAAACAACACCGGAAACACGGTTTAAGCCAAGAGTTAAGCCTATGAACTTCAAATTCTAACCAAACACACTTTTGATCAAAAACCTATCCAAACCTTGTCCGAATGATCTGAAATTTTGCACGTACATCCAAAATGGCATGACGAAGCTACAAAAACTTCTTGAATTCCAAACCGACCCCCGGATCAAAATTTTACTATCGGATCGGAACTTCAAAAATTCAAACTTCGGCATTTCAAGCCTAAATGAGCTACAGGCCTCCAAATTACATTCCGAACATGCTCCCAACCCCAAAATCAACTAACAGAGCTAACAAAACCATCAGATTTTCATTCTGAGGTCATCTTCACACTTCTCCGAATATGGACCATTTTTCAACTCTTAAGTTCTCATTTAGGGACTAAGTGTCCCAAAATACTCCAAATCCTAATACTGAACGTCCTGGCAAACCAAAATAGTAGAAATGAACTTAGGGAAAACAATTAATAGGGTATTGGGGCGTAAATTCCCAAAACAACCAGCCAGGACGTTACAACGTCTTTGGTCATTAAAAAGAGAATAATTTATTTCATTTTAAATCTTAAAATAATTGGCTTTGATTAATTAAAGAATTAAATTCAATTTATAGAAAATCGTGGACTACTACTTCCACTAAATATGCTACAATTTATAATTTAAATTTTTAATGTTTTCTAAAAATTGCCAAGTAAGGTTAAAAAAATCATATTAATGAAAAATAAGAGAAAATACCGAATCTCTCGGATTGTGGCGAAACTTGTTTTGCCGGCAGTGTGAGGATTTGTTAACTTTTTTTGATTCTCAGTATTAGTTTTTGAAGTTTGCTGCAACAAGTAAGCTTTTATGTTAAACATCAAAAGAATTACTTCAAAAGACAAGACAAGGAATGAACTTCAAAAGAATTACTCATTCTCTTTGTCCAAAATCAAGTTTACTGTGTCAATAACTTACCTGAGCTTTATCAGACTTCCAATATTCAAGAAGGTACTTAAACTCGGATTCTGAAACATATGAAGGCATTTTTACCATTTGAAGTTCATCATTGGCATAGGTCTCATAGTATTTTTTCTTCAACCAAAACTTATACATTCTCCAAGCATTTTGAATAGATTGAAAAACCCACTCTCTTCCATCATCATGAATGTCATATTTTGTCTACAGTTTGGCGTAGATGAGTTAGAGCAAAAATAAGAAATATTATAAACTAACAATTGAAACAATGAAAACGTCAAACCTTGATGTATGTCCGCATATCCTCTTTTGTATTTAGTTTCTTCCATATAGGACAAAAGGTTGAATTTCCTGCCAATGTACCGAGAAACTTCCCAACTCTTTTACAATTTCGTCAGTAGGACCAATGGGTTGGTTCAAATCACTTAGAACAACCAACTTGCGCTCACTCCGTCCATGTACACGTGGCATCTGTGTCCTTCCTCTTTTTCGCTTTACAGTGGAAGAGCCTGCAATAGTTACGAACAAGAGATAATTACCAAATCACTAATGCTAATTGAATTTACGATTGAAAAATATATATTCTTGCCTCGTTTTTCTGATTGTTCAATTACTTCATGAGATGTAGAATGTTGCGACACTTGCTGTATTTGTTCCAATACTACTTGTGCAGTAGAAGATGTATAATGTTGAGATACTTGCTGCATTTGTTCCTGTACTGCTTGTGCAGCAGAAGCTGTAGAGTGTAGTGTCGCTTGCTGCACTTGTTCCAGTGCTGCTTGTGCAGCAGAAGCTGTAGAGTGTAGTGTCGCTCGATGCACTTATTCTTGGCCTTTTGTTTCTACAGGAGAGCTAGAATCCAATGGTACTTGTTGTACTTGTTCTTGTACTTTTTGTGGTACATGAGAGGTAAGTGGCAATTGACGAACTGGTTTTTTCACTTGAGATCCTAACCTTGGATGCTTTGGTTGTCTATTTGAACAATTAGGTGGAATAGCTCTTTTGGTTGTCAAAAACGAAAACTTTTCTTTTGCCAAAGATGAAAGTGATCCAGCTGGAAGATACTGTAATTTTGTTTGTTTTTTGTTTTTCCTTGTACTCACTTCTTGATTCATAGTCATCTCGAAACTGTCAAGTTAAGAAAAAAAAGATTAGCATAAGTATAAAAAAAAGAACTGCAGGTTGTCAACTTAGGATTGCTGCAATTTCAGGACAGTGTAATACAAGGCAGGAACAGTCTAATGTTTAACAAATAGTAGGTAAAAACTAGTGTAGAAATCAGCAGTAGCAGGTGCACAATTTAGTAACGGCTATTGTCGATTCAGTGGTACAAGCAGCTAGTTTGGATGGGGATGGAGATATTGAATCACATGTTGAAGACTATGGAAAAACTCCTACTGACCAAAGAAAAGACAAGGATCAACAGGTTGTTAAAGGAACTCCTCAACATAGTAATGCTAACTAGAAAGAACAGGAAATTGCCAAAGGAGATGCTGTTACTGAAATTATTAGCAAACGAGGTTCTAGTGAAGTAGGTGGAGCATATGACAACAAGAATTCTACATATATGTTGGAAATAAGATCTCAACATGGGAAAAAATAACTTGCTAAGGGCTGGTCTGTAATACATCGTTCACCTAACAAGAAGGCAGCGTCAGCGTATAAAAAACTGGAGGCAACAGAAGAGTTTAAATGTTCTAACTCCTTTGATGCCTTGGTTGGTGCACATGAACACAGTGAGACAGAGCTGCAACATAAGGAGGTGAGTGCAAACTCAAAAATTATGCAAGAGAGGTCGTTAGGCAGAACAAAAACTCAACAGATTTCTGGTAGCAGACTCAATGCTTTAATCTGTTCTAATTGGCATGTTTAATTTTTCCAGATTATCGATGTCTTGCATCTTGGAATAGCCAATGTTCCTAAGGTTAGACAATCTATTTCGTCTGCCTTATTTCCTTTTGTTTAATTATTTTTGTTGAGTGCCTGCAATTTAGAGAGAGTGACGGACTACAACCTTTTAGTTGGTCTTCATTTTAGGGAAGCAACTATCACAGGAGACCAAACTCCTTCTGGTTGTAGAACACCTACTGGTTGGTGCTAATTTCATGACACTTGCATTTTTGTATTTCTACTTATTTCATTTGGCTCATTTCAGGGCTTTTAATCCTTTAACTGTCATGTTTCCTGCAACTTTGTAATGGATCATGTATAGAACAATTAAGAACATTTCCCCTTGCTTGGTATTCGGAAGAATAGTTGATATGTGTGCAAGCCAGAATACTCTTTTAATTAGAATATTTACATGGGCAATATACTTATAGATATAATTTGGACAATTCATAACTCAAGTTTTTCAGAAACATAAAAAATATCAAACATCTACAAGAGAAAAAGAAGGCTGAAAATTTCACTAGTATATCTAAATAAGAAAATAAGAACTTACAATTTCTTCAGCCAGATATTTCTCACAGTGTGCCTTTTGAAAAAATAATTTCTCGCGATTGAAGCAACTAAGAAATTAATTGTGTGAACACGGTCAAGGAATCGATCATTTCCGGAGAATCTGCCAACAGAAGAGTATGACCAACCCCTGCCATGGAAAAGACAATTGGAGGAGAAAAAACCAATTACAATCACCAACCCCTGTATTGCCCAGAAAATAAGAATATGACCATACCCATTTTCTTTAACCCATCAGAATCAATCTAATATAATTTGCAATCAAGAAGCTCAAAATCCAAGTTTTCATGAATTCAACTTCTTCGATTTTAGGTATGTTCACCAATCTTTTTTAACAACTGAAATATCACTCACATAGGCAGAAAAAGCATATTCACGATAAGAAACAAGAGCTCGAATCTTCTTTAGCAAACGAAAGTGACAAATAAATTGAAAATATGAAACTACCCTAAAATAGGGGAACTTACGCTGGTGGTAGAAAGAGATTCCACCTTTTTGTCTCTGCAAATACACCTTACAAAATCCCAACTATTGATTTCAAACTGATTTTGATACCCACGATTCTGCTACTTTGTGAATCTATTGGGTATTTAATTTTACAAAGCTAAATTCCACCCATGGCTAAGAACCCTAATTGCAGAGTTTATGTTACAAACATGGATGAGAGAGAGAACGCGACAAAATTGGAGGAGATGAAATTGGGGAAATATTTAGCGTGGGTTAGGGAGAGAGGAAATGGGTTTAAGGTCTGATATAGTACAATTACAGGGTTTCTAGGAAATGAAAAAGTGGGTTTTTATATTTTTAATAAAAATAAGAGTATAAAAATATTAAAGAAAAGATTTTGGCAAATAACGAGGGAATCCATAACCATCCCCATAGGTAAATTTTCACCAATATCGTGCCATAAGATACAAATATTGCAACATTTTTAACAACCGTTGCTATAGTAGGCTCTATGGCAACGGGTCCTGTACAATGGCAACGGCTTGATTATTAAAAGATAGGTAAATCCTCAAGCTCTTCTGGCAACGGCTAAAATCGTTGCTATATATAGTGTATGGCAACGGTTCTGTTTTCGTTGCATAAATTTTTGTTGCCACAGGCCCTTTTTCTGGTAGTGACATGCTTTACTTCTCTCCTTTTACACCCTGTTTGGATCATTGTTCCCCATTGGTTTATAATAATCGTATCTTTTTATGAATACAATGTTTGGATAGATTGTATTGTTTATTATTATTAAATAATATTTTACTGTTTGATTTAACTATATTGTAATGTATTGTAACTGATAAATTTATTAAAATGCCCTTAATTATTTAAATATTAAATTTATCAAAAAGTATGCATACAAATAATTTTAAAAAACAAACTAGAAGAAGACAAAACACCTTAAGAAAGTAGAACAGATGCCACAATCTATTTTCCATAATAGGTCATAATGGCGCCCAACACCATTGTTAGGCCAGCCAACGTGGAAATATAATCAAGTTCTCATTTTTACTCATACCCAAATCTAAGTATAACGGATTTCCAAAGTTAATGTAAGACCAGATATGACCAATAATATATCATAATGGACATACAACCCAAAAATATATGTCTACTAATATGTGTACCAGAACCTAGTGTCATAAGCTACGGGCGACTAGTAGAATATACACAAAAGAATAATATATTGTACTACTGTCTGAATCAAGATAGACATAAACAAAAGTACCAGGACAAACTTCTTTGGTTGCGGATTAGTATGAAAGAAGTAGCTCACCATTCAAGTCCAAAGGATGCTCACTGATGCACACCAGAATAGTATCCAGATCCACCTACCTCAGATCCAATACATTTAAGAATAGAAGCGTAGCATGAGAACATAAAAAACATGCACCCAGTAAGTATCCCATCTAATCTCGAAGAAGTAGAGACAAGAGATCGACTTGATACTTACTAAGGTCAAGTAATAGCGAGTATAATTCATAATAAGCAGGTATAACTCAAGTCATAAAATTTCCAATTATGAATAGAAATCCTTCCTTTAACCTTCCATAAAAAGTGTTCACTAAAAATATAGATATTCAAACAATTCTAAAGTTGGAACCACAAGTAGAAAGCTAGAAAATTTATGCACAAATAACCACCAAGGAACGTACGGCCCAATCCAACAGAAAAGTAAATGTGCACTGTCGAGGGTCAAACGGCTTGAACCAAAGATGCATCTATTACCTTACTCGCAAATCGTATGTGCGACATGGTAAAATTTAAATGAAAAACTACCCTTCCCGTGAATCATGCATGGGACACAGGTACACGTAAAATACATGCTCAAATAGCAGATTAAGAATTTATCGGAGAGGAATTATTCAAATAATGTCCAATCCTCTTCTAACAATTTAAAAAAAATGAAGTTTAAATCTTCTTAGAAATTTATTCACTAATTCACTTAAATTTAAGAATTCCAAAGTCTATAGGATTAAAGATATTCCAAGTATAAAATGATTTTGGGTCCTAGACTACCCGGGCTATAGTATAATAGTAGCTACGCACGGAATCTCGTCACCTCGTGCATACCTTTCCCCCACAAATAGGAGAACATAACCAATTAACTCACCTTAGCGGACAGTTTCCTCTTACAAGGTCAGAAAGGAGACTCACCGCGCTCTAAAGTGCACTTCCAATTTCCAAGAACGATTCCAAGTCCTTAATTCGAAGCCGGACAATCCCAAACTATTTAAAAGAAGTAAGAACTAATTAATGTAACCTCACAAGATCAAATCCTAGCTACGTAAGAAATTCCCCACCCATTAAAACAAGTTTCTTGAATTCTGACCCGGGCCTACGTGCCCGGATTCCGAGATTTTTCGAAGGAAATAGTTCTCTAAGCCCATAAGGATTGATAATGTATGATTTCTAGTTCATTACATAGTAAATTACATGATAAAATCTTAGTTTTATTAAAACCCTAGGTCTAGCTCTAACCCTTGATTTGTACTTAATTTCTAGTCTTTAATCTATCTAATGTTCATGTATATAAGCTAAAGGGGAGTGGAAATTACTTACCTTGTGATGATATGTGTAAACCCTCTTTTCAGAAGCCCCAATTTCGCCCAAGTGTGGAGAAGAATGTGAAATTAATGCACTTGAGTTTGAATTAAATCATAGCCAAAAGATTTTTGCTTCTGCGGTTTGGGGACCGCATCTGCGGTCCTGCACCTGCGAAAATAAAGTCGCATGTGCAGATCTGTGCTAAGGGAGGCTGGACCGCATCTGTGGTCTGAGAGGCGCTTATGCGGAATCGCTTTTGCGGTTCGTAGGCCGCTTCTGCGATCATTTGACCGCATCTGCGGTCCTTGAACCGCATGTGCAGTTATGACAGAATCAACATCCTTTAGCCTTTTTTCAACTTTCTAACTTCACTCAAGCCTCGGCTATTTGACGCTCGGGGCTCCCGATCCCTGCCCGAACATACTAGCATGTCTAAAATCATGAGGCAGACCTACTCGAACCCTCGAAACACTCAAAACAACGCTAAATCGAGGAATCAAACCCCAAAACGAAAAGAATCAAACCATTACACTCCAAGTTCTAAAATTTTCTTCTAACGGGTCAAAACATCCTTAAACTACTCAGATTGACGCCAAATTTTATATGTAAGCCTTAACTAATATTTTGGACCTGTACCAAGTATCAGAACCAAAATCTGAGCCCGATACCTAGGAAGTCAAAGAGCACTTAATTTTTTTAATTCATTAAATCTTCAATTTAACAATTTCACATAAAAATTCAGGCCAGGGACCTCGGAATTCGATCTCGGACATAAGTCCAGGTCCCATATTTTCCCACGGACCCTCAGAAATTGACAAATCATGAATTCGCGTCCGTTTTCCAGAAATGTTGACCAAAGTCAAACTTGGTCTTTTTAGGAGATCTTAAAGAAGCAAATGGGCATATTTTTACTCGAAACCCTTCCAATTCCCGAACCAATCACCCCCGCAAGTAATAAATTAGTAAAAGCAAGCACAAGAGGCTTTATTTAGGGGAATATGGTTCTAAAAGAAAAAACAACTGGTTGATCGTTACTTTCTCTACCTCTTAAAAAAACATTTGTGCTTGAACGAACATAGAGAAGTACCTGCACTACTGAATAAGTGGGGATATCTGCTTCGTATGTCCTCCTCAAATTCCCAAGTTGCCTCATCAACCGGTTGGCCACTCCACTGGACTCTCACTGCAGAAATCCTGTTGGACCTCAATTGGCGATCCTGTCTGTCAATAATGGCAACTAGCTCCCCCTCGTAGCCCAAGCTCCCATCTAGCTGAATGGTACGGAAGTCCAACATGTGTGGTAGGTCGGCATGATACTTTTAAAGCATTGATACATGAAAGACTGGATGAACTCCTGATAAACTGGGAGGTAAAGCAAGCTCATATGCAACCTCTCCAACTCGGCTTAACACCTCAAAGGGACCAATAAACCTTGGGTTTAGCTTGCCCTTCTTCCCGAACCTCATAATGCCCTTCATTGACGAACCTTCTCACCAATCATAATTGATACATCATGCACCTTTTGATCCGTGTAACTCTTCTGTCTGGACTGAGCTGTGCGGAGCCTCTCCTGAATCAACTTCACCTTATCCAAGGCATCCTGTACCAAGTAACTTAGCCCCACGAGGCTCAAACCACCCGATAGGAGAACGACAATGCCGGCCATATAATGCATCATACGGTGCCATCTCTATGATGGATTGATAGCTATTATTATATGCAAACTCCGCTAAGGTCAAGAACTGATCTCAGTACCTTCCAAAGTCAATCACACATGCTCTAAGCATATCCTCTAAATATGAACTGTCCACTCCGACTGCCCATAAGTTTGAGGATGGAATGCCATGCTAAGCTCCATACAGGTCCCCAACTCACTCTGATCATCTCTCTAGAAATAGGAAGTGAACTGAGGGCCTTTGTCTGATATGATGGAAATTGGCATACCGTGCAAGCCAACTATCTCCTGAATATAAATCTGAGCATATCTCTCCACTAAATAAATTGTTGTCACCGGAATAAAGTGGGCCGACTTGGTCAACCTATCCACAATAACCCATACCCAATCAACCTGCCGCAAAGTCTGCGGCAACCCGACCACGAAATCCATGGTGATGCGCTCCCACTTCCACTTCGGAATGGGCATCTGCTGAAATAGGCCACCTGGCCTCTAGTGCTCACATTTGACCTGCTGGCAATTCAAACATCTAGCTACATACTCCACGATGTCCTTTTTATCCTCCGCCACCAGTAATGCTACCTCAAGTCACGATACATCTTCGTGGCACTTGGATGAATGGAGTACCTCGAACTGTGGGCCTCCTCTAGAATCCTTTCTCTCAAGCCATCAACATTAGGAACACATACACGACCCCGAAGCCGTAATGCACCATCCTCGCAAATAGAAATCACCTTGGCACCTCTCTAAAGTATTGTCTCTCTAAGAATCGCCAACTGTGGATCATCAAACTATCCGGCCTTAATCTTCCCCAATAACGAAGTTTGAGCAACCACACATGCTAGAGCTTGGCTGGGCTCCGAAATGTCCAATATCACTAGTATGTTAGCCAAGGACTGAATGTCCAAAGTTAATGGTCTGTCTTCAGTAGGAATGAATGCCAAGCTACCCATACTCTCCGTTTTCTGCTCAAGGCATCTGCGACCGCATTCGCCTTATGTGGATGATAAAAAATGGTAATGTCATAATCATTTAGTAACTCAAGCCACCTACGCTGCCTCAAATTAAGATCCCTCTGCTTGAACAACTGTTGTAAGCTGCAACGGTCGGTGTAAACCTCACATGACACCCCATACAAATAATGCCCCCATAGCTTGAAAGCATGAACAATCGCCGCCAACTCTAAATCATGCACATGGTAATTCATCTCATGAACCTTCAGCTGATGTGAAGCGTAGGCAATAACTCATTTCCTCTACATCATACACATCCTAACCCAACACGAAAAGTATCACAATATACCGTATACATCCCTGAATCAGAAGGCAATACAAGAACTGGTGCCGTAGTCAAAGCCGTCTTGAGCTTCTGGAAGCTCTCCTCACAATCCTCGGACCAACGAAACGGAGCACCCTTTTAGGTCAATCTAGTTAGAGGTGATGCAATAGATGAAAATCCCTGCACAAATTGCCGATAGTAACATGCTAACCCCAGGAAACTCCTGATCTAGATCACTGAAGTAGGACGTGACCAACTCTGAACTACTTCAATCTTCTTGGGATCCAGTTTAATACCGTCTTCTGACACTACATGCCCCAAGAATGCCACTGAATCTAGCCAAAACTCACACTTGGAGAACTTAGAATAAAGCTTCTGCTATCGCAAGGCCTGAAGCACTACTCTCAAATGCTGCTCATGTTCCCCAGGCTACATGAGTATATCAAGATGTCATCAATGAAGATGATAACAAAAGAATCAATATAAGGCCTGAACACCCTGTTCATTAAGTCCAAAAATGACGTCGGAGCATTAATCAAGCCAAATGACATAACCAAAAACTCATAGTGGATATATCTAGTCCTGAATGCAATCTTTGGAAAGTCTGAATCCCGAATCTTCAGCTGATGATACCTTGACCTCAGGTTAATCTTAGAGAACACTTATCACCCTGTAGATGGTTAAACAAATCATCAATACGGAGCAATGGATACTTGTTCTTGATGGTGACTTTGTTCAAGTGGAGGTAATCAATGCACATCCATATAGTCCGATCGTTTTTCTTCATAAACAGCACTGGGGCACCCCAAGGCGATAAACTGGGCCAAAAAAACCCCTTCGCTAACAACTCGTCCAACTACTCTTTCAACTCCTTCAGATCCTCAAGAGTCATACGGTATGGTGGGATGGATATAGGCTGAGTGCCTAGAGCTAAATCAATACAAAAATCAATATCACAATCCGGAGGTATGCTAGGAAGATCAAAAGGAAAAACATCGACAAACTCTCGGACTACTGGCACTGAATCAGTTGTCTGAGACTCTACTGTGGTGTCTCGAACATAAGCCAAATAAGCCATGTCACACCTCTTTTTTACAAAATTACTACACCACTAGAAGGGATATAATAAAGAAGGAAAAATAGTTTTTCCAATTTAAGAACAATCGAAATGGGATTCGTTATTTAAATTTT
This sequence comes from Nicotiana noctiflora, assembly GCA_032618575.1. Classification (NCBI taxonomy): domain Eukaryota; kingdom Viridiplantae; phylum Streptophyta; class Magnoliopsida; order Solanales; family Solanaceae; genus Nicotiana; species Nicotiana noctiflora. Next base: position 132,078 of record JASVEL010000433.1, read on the forward strand.
CAGAGTCGCCACTTGAGAATATAATGGTGTCCCAAGTCACCGGTTTAATCCCGAACCAAGGAAAGTTTAACTCTGTTACAGTCTGCGAACTAGAAATCTGGATAAGAAATTCTGTTAATTCGGGAGAAGGTGTTAGGCACTCCCGAATTCCGTGGTTCTAGCACACTCAACTGTTGTATTTATTTTTATTTGATTTCCCTATATATTCCAATTATGTGCTTTATTAATATTCCTCTTTATCAATTTTTAGGAATTGCAACATCGTGAAAATGCATTTTTTGAACCACACCGTACCAGTACGCCCGTGGCTTAAAATATATTTTGACTTCGTTGAGAGCAAGATTTGGGTACATTAGAGCCAGTTTTTTATAAGTTCATCTCTCACGGGCACATTAGCCATCGCGATTGGATCTGGGCCTCTTTGCCTGATTAGGCCCAGGTTGTTAACAAACCTAAAACAGGCTCAAACGTTGTCATTGAACTAATCATGTATGTAAACGGTTATTATAACTACAATATCAAAAATTAACTAAAGCATTAACATTGATTTCTATTTACATATTACTGCCTGGTTTATTCTATGTTAATTACACATGTTTTTGAAGGATCCTTAGATTATCTCCCGTTATAGACATATTATCATTATTGATTAATTGGAGTGTTACATTTTCAAATGCAGAGTTGATTTACTTTTTTATTCAATTAAAAATGTTAAAATTACACTACAGAACACTTTACTCGAGCTGAAACACAAAATTGTTCATGCTGAAGCAATCATTTACTTATTACTGAAAACTCATTACAACTTCTTTTACATGAATTAACCTGAAGCTTAATGTGAGTTCATAACTAAACTAGTTTAAAAAGTAGAGGGCCATTAATGAAATTTAAATCTAACTGACTCATACTTTTTCAAATTAATAACCGTTGATACAGAATTTAAACTAACAAATGCATTTCAATTAGTTGTATTATATTTTTTGGTTTATTAACAAACGAATATCTAAAAATCTCAATCAAACAAGTTTTAACAAGTTTTCTAATCTATAATCTATGTGACTCGTTTTCTACTGATCTACTTCATCAATATCTAAACTAAACTACTTCAAGGAGTTATTAGTTCAAATCCACTGTCCGTATAGTCCACAGTCCAATTTATACATACAATAACCTAACAAATTACATATCAATCTATATAGTTCTACGTTTATAAAGTAAACAGGATTGAAAGCTAGTAAACTTGTCGAGTAGTTTTATATCTTCAAAAATTTTGATTACATCTTCAAAGTTCAGAAGTTTACCTGGACAAAGGTGAAATAAACCCAATGAGTCTAAGGCAAATAGAGGAAGAAGATAAGCAATTACAGGACTTCAGAAAGCAACAACCAACTGATTCACAACAGAATCGATACCAAAACTTAAACCAAACAGCTTCTTAAGGAAAACCACAGAGAAAACAGCTTCAGCAATCAATATCAGCACAGAACAATAGATGGAAACACCAGAACTCAAGATATTTCCACTCGAACTTGAATCAAAAAACCAATAGAACAATAGTAGTATTATGAAATTTAAACTATTAAACCCTTTCACAACTTTTCGAACCCTAGAGTTGCAAAACTTTTGAATTTTCAAACTTCTAAACTTCTGAACCTTTTCAAATGTGGCCTAAGGAGGCCTATTTATAGAACAAAATGGGAGGGAATTTTAAAATTAATATTCTGATTTCCCACCCCTTATCTTATGAATTATTTTCAAATTAATACACCTAGTTTAATCGTAAATGCACTAGAACCCCTACTAGAAGGTTCTAGTGGCATCTATATTATTCTAATAACCTTAGTGGTCCATATTACCCTCACTTGATTCCACTATTTACCCTTTCATTGTACCCAGAATACCTCTTATTCTTCAGTCATTTACCCATGAACCAGACAACATTGCCATTTATACCCTTAACCCCTAAGTTTATTTACAGTATACAAATTATCCTTTCCACCCTTAGCCCTGTATTTCCCTTTTATTTACCCTTTTAACCCCTTATCAATCAGAAATTTAAAAGTCAAAGTCAAAATCGAATTGCAAAAATAGCCAAAAATAGGCAGTTTTACAGATATAATCAAATAGGTCTAAGTACTCAATTAATGAGATTCAAAGGAACAAATTAATTATAGGTAGAATCTAATCAACAGAATACTTAATTACTAATTTCAATCTTATCAAGTAAAAACCCAAGAAAATCTAAGTGTGGCTATGAACAACAAAACATGCAATTTTTGACTAAGAACTTTTATCAGAAAAGTAAACTATAACCATGTGATTCCAAAGAAGAAAAGATCAGAAAACTACGAGGTTACAGGCATCCTTTTCACAACTAAGCAAGATCAGAAGGAAACTAGGCATGTAATAGAACAAATAGAATAATCATGAAGGCAATGAGACATGTAACAGAGAAATAGAAAAGATCAGGAAAACAAAGAGACATGCAAGTAGAAAAACCAAGACTAGAGCACTTAGCATTTTTTCGAGTCTTGTTTATTTTTTTCTTTCTTTCTTTCTTCTGTTTTCCTTTTCTTCATTATCTAGAACATCGGAAGTTCATGAGTCTTTTTTTTTTGGCTTTTTATTCTTCAATAAGACTCTTCGAGTCTTTTTGTGAGAAAGACTCTTAGGAAACATAGATATTAGGGTTATGGGTTTAACAGGGTAATTTTTGGACTAGGGGTGTTCGCCGGAGTAGGGTTTCGATAACACATTTTTTAATATTTGAAGGGTTTAGGGTTTCGACAACACATTTTTTAATATTTGAAGGGTTTGGGGCTTGTTCGAGGAAAACTACCTAGGTGGGGTTAAAGAGGATGGGAAGGCGGTCATGGGGTGTTAAAGACAGACCCTAGTTCATAAGTGGTGGTCGCCGGAGTAGGGTTCCGGCGACACCTTTTGGATTATTTGAGGTTTTCTAGGGGTTTTCTGGGGAAGTTGATAGGGTAGGGTGAAAGAGGAGAAGGAGACGGTGAAGGGGTGTTACTGGTGGACTGATTAGTGCAGGTGGTGAACCACCACTGGTAGAGTTCCGGCAATGGTGGAGAGGGTGTTATGGCGGCTAGGGTTTCTCATTTAAGGACGAAGGGGTATAATGAAATAATGTGTTATGTCTAGTGCATCCTTTTCGCATCTCCCTTTTGTGCGTGGGTGCGTTATTATTCTCCATAGTCGGTTGGAGGGATAGTGGCTGCAACGGGAGATGTAAGTGCAAGGTCATGTCCTCGGGGGGTGGGGGCGGTGGCGGGGGTGAGTAAGGGGCAGGGAGCGGTTCTGCGTGTAGGGCGGGAGGTAAGGATGGGAAGAGGGTAGCGGACACACGTAGGCTAAGGATTGTGTCGTGGAACATAGGCGCTCTGACGGGTAAGTCCATTGAGTTGGCGAAGATTCTTCAAAAGAAGAGGGTCAACATAGCCTGTGTCTAGGAGACTAGGTGGAAAGGGACGAAGGTGCGAGATGTTGACGGGTTTAATTTGTGGTACTCTGGGGTCGTGAGGGTTAAGAATTGAGTGGGAATTTTGGTGGATAAGGACCATAGGAAGTCTGTGGTAGAGGTTAGGCGAGCGAACGATAGGTTGATGTCTATTAAGTTCGTTATCGAGGGTTGCATCCTCAACATTATCAGTGCCTACGCACCGCATGCAGGCTTAGATGAGGAGGTCAAGAGGCATTTGTGGGACGACTTGGATGAGTTGGTGCGTAGTATTCCCTAATCTGAGAAGTTGGTCATTGGAGGGGACTTTAATGGCCATATTGGAGCAGATGCTAGTGGTTATGGTGAGGTGCATAGTGGCTTTGGCCTTGGGGTTAGGAACGGAAGAGGCTCTGCGCTGTTGGAGTTCGCTAGGGCTTCTGAGCTTCTTATTGCTAACTCGACATTTCGGAAGAGGGAGGAGCATTTGGTCACCTTCAAAAGTTCGACGGCGAGGACTCAGATCGATTACCTCCTTCTCAAAATGAGCGATACAGGTTTGTGCAGGGACTGCAAGGTTATTCCGGGAAAATCCCTTTCAACCTTTCATAGACTCCTAGTGATGGATGTTGAAATCTGGGTGAAGAAGAAGCAGAGGGGTGCTCGGGGCCAACCGCGAATTAGATGGGGTGCTCTGACTAAAGAGAAAGCCCAGGAGCTGGAGAGGAGGTTAGTTGATGGTGGAGCTTGGAGAAATTCTGGGGTAGCAGACGCAATGTGGTCAGAGATGGCGAAGCTGGTTAGGGAGGCAGCGCGGATGTGCTTGGGGTAACCAAAGGCTATCTAGGAAGACATCGGGGCGACTGGTGGTGGAATGACATAGTGCGAGGAAATGTAGAGGTGAAGAAAGCTTCTTTTGTGAAGTTGGCAGGGAGCACAAGCGAGGAAGAAAGGCGGGTGAACAGAGAGAGCTATAAGTTGGCAAGGAAGGAAACAAAATTGGCGGTAACGGAGGCTAAAAATGCAGCTTTTGGTCGCATGTACGAGGAATTGGGGGAGAAAGGCGGGGACAAGAAGTTATTCCAGTTTGCCAAAGTAAGGGAAAGGAAGGCGCGGGACCTGGACCAGATTAGGTGCATCAAGGATGAGGATGGTAGAGTCCTGATGGGGGAGACTCAAGTCAAACAGAGATGGCAGGCGTACTTCTGAGACCTTCTCAACAAGGACGGGGACCAAAACATAGAACTAGGGGGGCTAGGGCATTTAGAGCATCATAGAGACATAGGGTACCGCAGGCGCATTAGGGTAGAAGAGGTAGTGAGGGCTTTGCGTAGGATGAGTAGAGGTCGAGCGACCGGGCCAGGCGAAATCCTGGTGGAGTTCTGGAAATATATGGGTAAGCCAGGAGTGGAGTGGCTCACCAGGTTGTTCAATGCGATCTTCAGGTCCAAAAGGATGCTGGAGGAGTAGAGGTGGAGTACAATGGTGCCCTTGTATAAGAACAAATGGGATATCTAGTGTTGCAACAACTATAGGGGCATCAAATTAATAAGCCATACCATGAAGGTTTGGGAGCGGGTGATCGAGGCCAGGGTGAGGAAGTCGACATCTATTTTTGTGAACCAGTTCGGTTTCATGCCGAGTCGGTCCACTACAGAAGCTATCCACCTTGTCAGGAGATTGGTGGAACAGTTTAGGGATATGAAGAAGGACCTGCACATGGTGTTTATCGACTTGGAGAAGGCGTATGACAAGGTACCTAGGGAGGTACTATGGAGGTTCCTGGATGCTAAGAGTGTACCGGAAGCCTACATTAGAGTAATCAAGGACATGTACGATGGAGCTAAGTCCAGGGTCAAGACAGTGGGTGGCGACTCAGACTATTTCCCGATGGTTATGGGGCTCCATCAAGGATCTGCGCTTAGCCCCCTCTTGTTTGCCTTGGTGATGGATGCTTTGACGCGTCATATTCAAGGGGATGTACCTTGGTGTATGCTATTTGTTGATGAAATAGTCCTGGTAGATGAGACGAGGGTCGGTGTTAACGAGAGGCTAGAGGAATGGAGACAGACTCTCGAGTCTAAGGGGTTCAAACTAAGCAGGTCTAAGACAGAATATATGGAGTGCAAGTTTAGCGCTGAGCCGAGCGAAGTGGGAGGGAGCGTGATGATTGGATCTCGGGCCATAGCCAAGAAGGATAGTTTCAGATACCTTGGATCGGTGATCCAGGGGGACGAGGAGATCACTCACCGTATAGCGGCGGAGTGGACGAAGTGGAGGCTTGCATCAGGAGTCTTGTATGATAAGAAAGTGCCACAGAAACTCAAGGGAAAGTTTTATAGAGCTGTGGTTAGACCTGCCATGCTGTATGGGACGGAGTGTTGGCCGGTGAAGAAATCTCATGTTCAGAGGATGATGGTTGCGGAGATGAGGATGCTTAGGTGGATGTACGGGCTCACCAGGTTAGATAAGATTAGAACGAGGTTATTCAAGAGAAGGTGAGGGTGGCCCTAGTGGATGAGAAGATGCGAGAGGCGAGGCTTCGTTGGTTCGGGCATGTGCGGAGGAGAAGCCCTGATACCCCGGTGAGGAGTTGTGAGCGGCTAACGGTGGTAGGTATGAGGCGAGGCAGAGGGATGCCTAAGAGATACTGGGGAGAGGTAATTAGACAGGACATGGCCAGGATGTGAATTTCCGAGGACATGACCCTTGATAGGAAAGTCTGGAGGTCTAGTATCAGGGTTGTAGGATAGGGACTTCTAGATTTGTCGTACTCCTATCCCGGGGTGGGTGAGGCGTGGTAGGGCCGCCCATAGATGATTAGTTTGTGTTCTCTTATGTTAGTCATTTCTGGTAGTTACTGTTTTAATATCATTGCATGCCTGCTTATTTATAGTACATATGTCTCTTATGTTTAGATAATTTTATGCGATGTATGCTAGAGTAACTAATGCGATTTTTATTTTATTTTTGTTTTTGTTTGCCTTTCTTTTTCCCGCGCAGAGGGTCGATTGGAAACAGCCTCTTTACCCTCTCGGGTAGAGGTAAGGACTGTCTACATATTACCCTCCCCAGACCCTACCTTGTGGGAATATACTGGGTTGTTGTTGTTGTTGTTGCTGTTATTTTAAGTATTTAAAACCTTTGATTGATCTGAGACCGTTGGATTAAATGTACCAATGGCTCAGATTCAATTGGTCCATAAACGACATTGTTTTCATTAATTGGTCATTTAATTGTGACCCTTAGATTTAGGTTGCCAATGGTTCAGATTAATTCCATTAGACGACATCGTTTTACTTTTTAGACAATCGTTGCTTTGGACTGTTTGATTATATTTTCAACGGTCCAGATTCAATAACCCTGGACGGTGTCGTTTGGTCTGATGTGAAAGCAGACCGACTTGCCTTACATTTGGGCCTGGTCCATGTATTATACCACTTGGGCTAATGAATTGTATTTGGCCCAATTTTGTATATTGTATTTATATTCTGTATTTTTCATATTTTTCATATTTTAGTATTCTTTTCTTTTCTACATTTTTATTTTACTTTTTGTATTTATTTTCCATTTATTTTCCTTGTATTCTCTTTTAATTTTACTAAAATTAAAGAGTAATTAATTTCTATTTTTGGTATTTTCTAATTAATACAAATAGATGATATTTTGGTTTGTTTTTTCTTTCAAAATTTAGAAAATATCCTGGTATTTCCACACAATTATCAACAAATTTCCATAAGAAATTCAAAAATCATTTTTGCATGTATTTTGGAATACTTTGCTTAGGGAAAAAATCACGTACTCACAAGCCAAACACCCCTTCTCAACCATGCATTGAGACTTCAGGAAAGAATAACCCTACTAGGTATATCAACTGTGGAACCCTTCCACTCCAATCTCGGCAATCCTGGCATCACTAGTGAAATAGTCTTGGCATGGCAATCAAGGACGACATGATATAGATATAGCCAATCCATGCCCAAGATGACCTCAAAATCAATCATATCGACCAACAGAGAACCACTCTAGTCTCGTAACCACATAAAGTAACCACACAAGACCGGTAGATCCGATCCACAACCACAGAATCACCCACAAGAGTGGACACATGAAAATGAACACCCAAACGCTCAGGAGAAATAACCAGGAAAAGAGTAAATAGAGACAATACATATGAATAAGTAGACCCTGGATCAAATAATACCGATACATCCCTACCGCTAACTAAAATAACACTTGTGATGACGGCATTCGAGGCTAATGCATCTGGCCTGGCTGAAAGAGCATAGAATATAGCTGGAGCACCGGTTGTCTAGCCTCTACCTAACAGAGTAGTAGCTGGTTGACCACTCCATGTCCGGCCTCCACCCCTGGGACGGCCTCTACCAGTCTGTCCGGCACCTGGTGCTGGAAACTGTGACGACCCAAAGGGTGATTGTCACGACCCAGATTTTCCCCCAACATCGGGATCGCGCTGGCGCCTACTCGTGGTAGCTAGGCAAGCCAACGTATTTAACATTATCCTGTTTTTAGCAATATTTATCAACAAGAACCATAACCTTAATTAAATAAGTGCGGAAGATATCATTAAAATAGAGATAAGCAGTTATTTTAATGAGATAAGCAGTTTCAAGGTAAAACAATACTGAAATCCTCTACCCAAGACGTGGAGTCACCAACTCATGAACTACTACTGAATACTACACATAAAGGTCTGAAAGAAAATAACATAATCTGTTTGTCTCGGAACAAAGAGACTATAACTAATAACATAAATAAGAGGAAGAGATGTCGGGCCTGCGGACGCCTGCAAGCTACCTCGGTCTCGATATGCTCAACTCCCACGCAAGGCTCTACTGCTGCAACTCTTGATCAAAACCTGGACCTGTGAAAAAATGCACAGAAGTGTAGTATCAGCACAATCCGACCCCATGTGCCAATCCCGGCGAAGTAGTGACATGCCTAGGACCAGACACCCACATAAACCTGTGCAGTTCTATATGGATATGTTCACCACAAGATAACGAGAAATAATCAAGTAACAACTCAACAAGGAATATCATAGAGGAACTGAACAGTTAACAACAGTTATTAAGTCAACAAGGAAACCAATGTATAATGGAAAACAAGTAATATCAAGTCAAGGACTAGCAAATAGTTGCACAGCATCACCCTTCGTGCTTTTACTCTCATCCTCACCAAATAAGCAAATAAAGTGAACGGCATCACCCTTCGTGCTTTTACTCTCCTCCTCACATCCATAATACGGCATGATCCTTCATGCATAATCAATAACAAGGCACGACATTAACCTTCGTGCATAATCCCTAACAAGGCATGACATTAACCTTTGTGCAATAACAGTAAAACAAGGCACGACATCACCCTTCGTGCATTATCACTCTTCCTCACCCAAATAACAATCACAGTTAAGGGCAGAGAATGAAAACAATAATCATGAACCGTCCCGACAAGGGACACAAGTAATCATCACAACAACTCCCAGCAAGGGAAAATAATATCTCACTTCACAATAAGTCCCGGCAAGGGAAAACAAAGTACAATTTCACCCCGACAAGGGTTCAACAATTCATCTTTAAGATATGTCACAATAAGTATTAACAAAGACTCACGGTCATGCAAGATGCCAGTGTATGGATGCTCGTCACCACAACCCATACACCGCACTCGATCACATAGCACATAGCACATAATCCTATTCCCTCAAGCTAGGATAGAACAAACACTTACCTCTAGCCTTGAAGTCCAAATTACTCTTCAAATATAGCTTTTTCCCGAATATCCGCTTTCATCTAGCTCGAATCTAATCACAATTGATTACATGATATTAAGAAATACTAATTAACTTGGTTTGAATGCTTAAAGATGGTTTTTCTCAAAGTTTTTCCCAAAATTTCCCAAAACGCCCCTGGCCCACGTGGTCGGAACTCGGGGTTCGGACCAAAATCCGGTTACCCATTCCCCCATGAGTTCAAATATATGATTTGTTTCATAATCGGACCTCAATTCGAGGTCCAATTACCCAATTCATGAAAACCCTAGGTTCTACCCAAAAACATGAATTTCTACCATGAAAACCTTTGATTTCTATTGAAAAACATGTTTAATGTTATTAGGAATTGAAAGAATTAAGTAAAAGGTGACTTACAATTGCTTTGGAGTGAAATTGCTCTTGAGAGTTCGTGTGTGGTGTGTGGGTTTTTGAAAGAATGAAGAATGAACTGAAAAATTCGTTTAAGTATAAAATTGCACAGTTGCGGGTATCGCAATTGCGAACATTTGTTCGCAATTGTGAACACTACATGTCTGGGGACTGTCATCGTCGCATTTGCGACATTTTGTTCGCATTTGCGAACAAGGCTGGGTCAAGAGGCCTTCGCATTTGTGACAAATGCTTCGCATTTGCGAAGCCAGGCTAAACACTGAAGGCCTCGCATTTGCGAGGTTAACCTCGCATTTGCGAACCAATACTCAACCCTGCCAACTTCGCATTTGCGAAGTATGGTTCGCATTTGCGAACCAAGGCCAGTCTGGGACTTCTCGCAATTGCGAGAAAATCTTGTCATTTGCGAAGATACCAGCTTGGTGAAAAACCAGCTGTGTAAAAATTCAGAATTTGAACCAACAGCCTATCAAATCTTTACCCGAGCCCTCGGGCTCAAAACCAAACATGTACACAACACCAAAAACACATTACAAACTTGTTCGTGCGATCACATTGCCAAGATAACATCGTTTTCATCAAATCAAGTCTCAAGTTCATGATTTTCATAATTTTGGTTTTCAAAACTTTCACACTTGGAACTCAATGTCCAAAACATATCAAACGACATCCAAATGTCACCAAACTTTGCAGAAAGAGCATATATAATTTTTAAGACTTGTACCGGGCGTCGGAACCAAAATACGAGCCCGATACCAAGATCATTTAATTCATTTTCCTTTAATAATTACAGCAAAAACAATTTCACAGAAAAATCCATAACTTAGGCTCTAGGCCTCAGAATTCGACTCCAGACGCATGTCGGAGTCCCATATTTTCCTACGGACCTTTCGGGACCATCCGATCTCGGGTCCGGGTCCGTTTACCAAAAATGTTGACCAAAGTCAACTATATCAATGTTAATATCATTTTTCTTCAAATTTCTCATAGAATCCATATATTCTATCACAAAATCTTTCCGGCTACATGCCCAGATCATGCACGTAAATCGAGGCAACATAGAATGAGGTTTTCAAGGCCTCGGAAAGTGCGAAACAAGTGAGGAAAACAGGTGATGACCCTTGGGGTCATCACATCCTCCACCTCTAAAATAACCGTTCGTCATCAAACAGACAACAGAAGGAAATACCTGAGTCGGGGAACAAATGTGGGTAGCGGCTCCGCATATTAGACTCGGACTCCTAGGTCGATGCCTCAGGAGGCTGACCTCTCCACTGAACACGAACATAAGGATAACTCTTCGACCTCAACTGTCGAACCTGCTGTGAGCACGTGATTTTTGCCCTACATGAGAATCACTCCCAGAAAATTCAAAATAAAATAGTTTTATGTTGAGCATGATTTTTGTGATTTTTGTGTTATTTTTATCTTACATTTGCATTTTTGTGTGTGCGTGTTTATTTATTTAAATTAGTAAAATACAGAATACATACATCATGTTTTGCATTTTTTTAGTGTTTAATATCAAAATTATACGGTTTACATTTAAGTGATATGTAATTATGTGGGATGATCGTAGTAAAAATTAATTGTGTTATGAGTTAGTATATATATATATATATATATATATATATATATATATACACACATGTATATGATACACCATGGAATGTAGTATGGAAATCGGAATTGGGCCATAGCAAAACCAGGCCCAATGTAATTCAATACACAACCCAATTCCCTATCCAGCCAGCCCAACACCCCACCCCAAATACCCGACCCGGCCCAACTCACACATAACCAAATGAACCCCCATTCAATTTCCTCCCCCATTTCTCTTGAACACCCAAACGAAAAACCCTAAGGAGACTGACCCTTTTCAGAGAGCCGCCCCCATCCTCATCTCCTCCATGACCAAGCTCGCCAGCCCCTCCATCTCCGCCTGCCACTTCGCCGCCGACCAAGCAGCACCCTCAAACTTCACTGCCGCCGTCAGACCACACAACGCAAGCCTCCAACGACGAGCTCCGTCACCACTACAAGCGAGAAACACATACACACAGCGGATTTCATGGCTACTCTCAAATTTCTGGTCTTAGCTTCACAGCTCCTAAGAATTTGAAGCGATTGAATCGTTGTTTGCTGCTGCCGAGTCGAGCTCGCTTGGTCGCTGTTGCCGTTCGAGTTCGAGTTCCGTCAAGGTCTTGGCCGTTCATCCCTTCGCGCACACAAACGCAACCCTTCGATTGAAGCGATTGAATCGCTGTTTGCTAATTTCTAGCCGCTGGATAACACACAAACGCATTTGGAATCATTTTCGAGTCCCGATTCCGATATGAAGCTTAGCTTCAGTTGAGGGCACGTCTGGACTGTTTTGAGTTGCCGATGCCCATTCGAGGTTCCATTTGAGGCTTTGTTGGTGGCTGTTGTTTCTCGTCGGATCGTCGGAATCAAGATTAGTGCATTTTTTGGCTCAGCAGGTTCATTTCCGTATCGCTCTTCCTTATTTGAACTTGTTTGGATAATTTGAACTTTAGAATAGTTGTTTTGCTTAATTTTCTCTCGAGTAAGTTCATATTCTGTGTCGATTGAATGCATCGAGCTTCTCCTGTTGAAATCTTCATGTGAGTTTAAGGTGGTTGAAGATTCGGATTATCGTTGTGTTTAGTGCCTCCATATTATTGTTAGTCGTCTGTTTCTAGTTGTTAATGAAAATCAATTAGGATGTTTGGTTTGGATAGTCATGGGAATATACAGTTTTGAAGAATTCAAGTAATCCGGTCTCGAGTTCAACTTTGACGAATATGTTTTGTTCCTTTCGAGTTTGTTTTAAGGAGAGTAGATGGGATTCCTTCATTATTTGCTTGCTGTTAATTTTGTTTCAAATCGTCTTCAGTCTATTCACTACTCGTCGTTTGTTTAAAACGATCGCTAGACCACATTATGTTTACGTCAAAGGTAAAGCCTTCGTCTGAGATTTTGGTTCGATGTTGTTGATTTCGTATAAAGTCGTTTAAAGTTTGCTTCGCTCTTGGCTAGATTTTTGTGGTGATAGGCAGGATGTTCGCCCATTTGTGTGTATCTGATAATTGGAAAACTAGATAATTAAATTGCTAGAGTTGATATTAATCAATGATTATGTCTTGGGTATACCTGTAATGGTTTGGGTCGGTTTGATTCGAATGGTTTCACTTGGGGTATTGTTTGCTTTGCTTTGCTTGGTTGTTCCTCATATGAATTCGGTTTACATTTCGATTCGGTTAATTGTGATTCATACTGTTTCAACTTGTTGATTCATCATACTATGGAATTCCTGCTCATTCATTTGTGTCTAAGTTAACCGGGATTGGTTTCGAATATAGTTATCTTATTTATTTATGATCTGATGCTGTATGATTCAATTTGAGTTCATGGAATTTATTGGTTCAATTTTATTAGGAGCTTGGTTACAGCTATAGTGATTTGGTGTTTAAATTAGGAATTAATTTTGGTCAGTTGTTAGTGTTGTTACAAATGAAGGTTTGGGGAAAAATAGTAATTTCAGTAATTTTAGGGGTAATATGAAAATTGAAAACTTAAAGAATTATTTATGTTAAAGTATTTTATCCACTAAGCACCAATAATATTAAAATAGGGTATTGTTTAATACTTAGTGAAGAACAAGACATAGTGGCTTTGGAAGATGTTAAAAGAAGTAATTAAATATGTTGCCCATAACTTTTGAATTAATTAAGGAAAAGACAAGTGTTAGTGGGGAACCAAACAATAGGCATGGGAGTTAATATTAATACTATAATACACCCATGACTTTTGGTTGAAACAAGAAGGGACAAGCATGTAAGCATGGGGAACCATTTAACTTGAATCAAGAAGTCATTTAGGGGGAGGGGTCTGTTTTGAGCTATAAAGATAGCATTAATCTGAAACAATAGACAGGGTAGGATATTCGAAAACATAGACAGAAATATTCCTACACACACAGAGATATCTGGAGAAAGAATTTTGAACTAAAAAATACAGTGAGAGTAGGGAAGATAGACAGACGAATAAACAAAATACACACACACATACACATTGTGTCACGGTTGCATTGTTGGTTTGTTGCCGTTGCTCCTGTGTTTGCTGCCAGTGTTGTTGTTGTTGCTGTGGTTTGGTTGAGTCCTTTTACTATTGTTGGTATTGCTGTTTTGTGCTATTGCTGGGTGTATACTACTGCTGCTGTGGTTTCTACTATGTCACTGCTGCTGAGTGTTGCTGTTGTTGTATTGCTACTGCATTACTACTGCTGATCGCTCCTTTCCTTCTTCTTTGTCATCATCCAGGTACTTCTCCTGTCCATGTTGAACTAGAGAGACAGTGTAAACACTGCTCTGAAATCAAATGATGAACTGCAGTTTGGAGAGTTATACGAGTTTCTGTTGTTGCCGTGTAATTCGAATTGATTGATAATTGTATTCATTTGAAATTGTTGTAGTATGTTTAATCGAAAAGCTAAAGTCAAGTTAATCGAACATTCTAGTTTCGACCTTCTGATAGCCTAGGATTTTAATCTCTGTTATTGGTTTAGTTCTGCCATGTTTAGCTAGATTAACACTAGTTTGTAGTAAAAGCATATATTATGTTAACAATTTTCTTAATAAGCCTGTGTTCCAGGTACAATTTAAAGAACCCTACAATTGAACTAAACAAGGCATAGCTATAAAACATAAAATACATCATTATGAGCAAAGAACCGAATTGGCGATTTAGATCAAATAATTAGAGTAATCACTCGAGGCATAGATTATTAAAAGAGCAAAGTTAATAGATAGCTTTAGTTAGTTCATTTGCATCCTTGACCATGGGTAAGCAATACATTAGTGTAACTGTAAACAAAGCCATAGTAACTTGTATAAAGAGTTAGATTGTGTATTTAAGTTTCATGCAATTCCTTTTATATTGGATTCGAATTTAGGACCAAAAAGAAAAGGCCATGCTGATAAAGAATCAGGTATAATGACAATTTAAAATAAAAGCTCTGATATATAAACTTAATTGGTAAATGTGATACTGGACTTTAAAGTAAATAGCAAGGTCCAAGCTAAATAGTTTTTGCTCTTCTCACTCAAACTAGAAATTGAATTCGGAATTTAAACTTGTATTCGTGAATTAATCAATCATTAGAGACAAAATAAATAGAAAATTTAGCTACTTAGGTATGACCTTTAATAAAAGTGAGATGAGCCTCGCCGCATGGAATACACAATTGCGGGGCCCTCAAATTAATTGTTATAAAAATCTTAGACTCGGGAAGACCGTTTAGCAAATTTCACGGTCTTTTTTCCAAAATTAATAAAGGCGATAGATTCGTTAGGCACGATTTGTAAATAAATTATTTTCCTAAACACGGGTGTGCATTTATGTGACCCAAACCTTATTCTCGGCGAAACTGAAATACATTAAAGTCACAGGCGTACTGGTTGCGGTGTGACTTGAAATGTGTTTTCGTGGCGTCGCAATTCTTCTAAAAATAAAAGCGGAGCATTAAAAATACATAGTTAAAATATATAAAGAAATCAGATAAAAGCAAAAATCGCAATTGAGCGACCGTGCTAAAACCACGGAACTCGGGAGTGCCTAACACCTTCTCCCGGGTTAATAGAATTCCTTATCCGGATTTCTGGTACACAGACTGTAATACAGAGTCATAAATTTCCTCGGTTCGGGATTAAACTGGTGACTTGGGACACCATTATTTTCCCAAGTGGCGACTCTAAGTTAAATAAACATATCCCGTTCCGATTGTCTTTTAATTGGAAAAACTCCTTGTGCCCTCACGGGTGCGGAAAAAGGAGGTGTGACAGCTCTGGCGACTCTGCTGGGGACAATTGTAACCCAAAACTTCGGTTCAGGGTTTAAGAATTCGAGCTCAGTTAAATTGTTGTTTTTGTCTATATCTGATTTTATTATATGTTTAATTAATGTGCTATATGTTTACCGCTTTGATACTATCTGAACTGTATATACAAACTGCGCCGAAACCCTTCTCTTCTCACCTATGGGGATGTGCTCACTGGTTGAGACTCCCTATTCTGTTAGTGTCATACCCCGAAATAATAAAGAGGCTCGGAAAGTTTCTAAGCCGGTTGGCCTTTTGGTTCCCGGAAAGGAGCTCCTTCCTCAGCCCGAGTTGTCCACTTGGGTACACAGTCTAGATCACATACCGAGGTTCCGAGCTTAGAATAACATGACTTCATGCCGGATCCCTAGTAGGAAACGCTTATTTGCATCACGTTGCATTTGACTTAGGGGACTCAACACAGGGGTTGGGTCCGTCTAGGACAGGTGACCCGGTAATCAAAAGACCGAGCATGTTATATGTTGCATTTATTTGTTCTAGATTATTATGCTGATTGGCCAAATTCCCGAAAAACAAAAAGAGAGAAATTTTAGATATCGAAATACTGTCGAAAGTTTGAAAAGAATGTTTGAAAAATAGGAGGGATAATTTTGTTGAAATATTTGGTCATAAATTAATCTGACCGAACTACGCAGGTTTGATTCTCACCGTTAGGTGGGATACGTAGGCAACCCTCATCGGGTCGAACCACCCCTATCAAAAATTCAAAAAAAAATGTGTATTTAGTTTTAAATAAATCAAAAGTGATGCTGTTTTTTTAAAATAGCCGAATGTTCCGAAAGGACGCCGGAAGGCCGTTTTTGCAAAAATAGCCACTTTGAATCATTTTTAATAATTTGCAGCCGCAGCCTTGAAATATTCCTTGTGGAAATGTTGCAAGGCCATAGCCGCAAAATCAAGTCCGGGTTCACACCCTTTTTGCAAAAATAACCAAAAATGTCAAATTTTTTATTTTTGTTATAAATAAGTCGGGTAATGCTATTCTTGCTCAAAATAGTTGAAAGGTTGTATCCGCAAAATTAAGCTTGAGTCATCACTCAACCTTTCAAAAAATAATCACCTTATCAAATAAGCCATTACATGGCCGGTCCTTGCATAAATAGCCACTTTTGGCATTTGAACTTCTTCAGTCTCGTATTGGCCTGTGTCGGTGCTGAATGATGCCCCACAGGCCCCAGGATTAAATTTTGAATTTATATCTTCTTGATAAAATTTTGCAAAAAGAGCCACTTTGTCTAAATAAGCCATTATATGGCCAATTTATGAAAAATATTCTTGTATTGGTTTATGGTGATACCGAACGATGCCCCATGAGCCACGGGATAAAAAAAAAAAAAAAAACAATTAAGTTTATCTTTCTTGAATAAATTTTGCAAAAATAGTCATTTTGTCAATAAGCCATTATGTGGCCAATTTTGTAGAAATAGTCATAAGTGACACCAAAATATGCTTATTCTTGTAGAAATCTCCTACACAAGTTTGTAGTTGGAGTCGGCTTGTACAATTTTTAAATCAAAAAAAAAAATCAAATAAACATTTCTTTATTTCTTGCATTAATTTGCAAGAACTACGCTCGGTCTGATTCATGCGGGGTCATGATACGTAGGCAATCTCCATAAGATTCGACCACAACTGTATATGTATATATATATATATAAAAAAAAATGAAAAAATAATAAAAAAATAAAAATAAAAAATGGAAGTTAATGACAAGAGAGGTTTTCAAGGATAATGGAAAAGGAAAAGCTGGAATGATGCATGTAGCGAATACATATATGGTTAACCGACTAGGTGCATTACATCCAATGTGCGATAACATATCTGTTAAACTCTGTGAACTTACCAGTTTGTTGCATTTTCAGAAAGTTTAGCGGTTGGCTTGACAGAATATTCTGGCCAATCACCATTACCATACTAGATCAAAAGGGCCAATTCTAGCAAGCATGTCTAGTTCCGGCAAAAGTCTCGATGGAGAGAAAACAGAGATACGGATAATGAAAGATGAGGTGGATCGGTTGAGACAGCAAATAACAGAGATGCACCTAGCCTGGGCTAGGGGACAGTCACCACCAAACCTTCCTACTCTTACGCCAGTTCCAGAGCGTCCGCCTATTGATCCCTCGACAAGTGCACCAATCTATCCATATTATCAAGGGGAAAACCCTTATACATCCCAGGTTCCACCAGCTAGACAAAACACTCCTCCTCCGGTCACCCCTGTTTTCATGGCACTTCCACCTGCTACTTTACATAAGTCGTCCGGTGAACCGCTTTTTCAAATACATGACAATCATTGTTATGATCCTGAGCCTACCTTTAAGGCTCCTGAACCGCATTCACACACCCCTCATTGGGATAACCCTGCAGAACCGGAAAAACACTTCAAAAGTTTGGAGCATGAGGAAGTTATTCGGAAAGTCAAAAGCCTGGAGCAATCCTTCAGGAATATGCATGGTTTAGGCAACCAAGTCAGCGTTGCTTACAAAGATCTGTGCCCATTTCCAGATGTCCAGTTGCCCGTTGGGTTCAAAATGCCCAAGTTTGATCTATACGAGGGGCATGGTGACCCAGTAGCCCATCTCCGAGGTTTCTGCAGCAAAATGCGAGGAGCCGGAGGGTGAGATAAAATTCTGATAGATTACTTCGGTCAGAGTTTGGGAGGATCTGCATTAGAGTGGTACACCAGGCAGGATCCCAGCAGATGGTTTACATGGGATGACCTGGCCCAAGCATTCATCGGCCAGTTTCAATATAATCTTGAAATAATCCCCGATCGCTTATCATTGCTCAAG
Organism: Nicotiana noctiflora; assembly: GCA_032618575.1. NCBI lineage: Eukaryota > Viridiplantae > Streptophyta > Magnoliopsida > Solanales > Solanaceae > Nicotiana > Nicotiana noctiflora. The sequence goes on from JASVEL010000433.1 coordinate 150,407, forward strand.
CTAGAGAAGAAACCCGCTGAAAGCTTCAGAGAATTTGGGTTCCGCTGGAGGGAACAGGCAGCAAGGGTGGATTCCCCCGATGAGAGAGAATGAAATGGTAGACTACTTCTTGCAGACACTGGAGCCAACCTACTTTAGTCACCTGGTGACATCGGTTGGTAAATCTTTCAATGAGGTGGTCAAAATGGGCGGAATGATAGAAGAGGGACTTAAGTCCAATAAGATATTGAGCTATTCCGCGTTGAAAGCAACAACTCAAGCTATTCGGAATGGCACAGGGGTTGCATTCGGGAAGAAGAGAAAAGAAGAAGTTGCAACAGTAGAGGAGGGTACTTGGTCTAGATCGAAAGGTCCTTCACCTCACTACCAAGCCAAACCCTACTACCCAAATCACCCTAATCACCCTCCCCGAAACACATATCCACCACCAAGGGCTTACAATAACCCTCCAGGACCAGGTTTCCGAGGGAATCATGCCTTCAGAAAGGAAAAGACACAAAGAACATTCACCGAGTTGGGAGAAACTTATACTGCTCTGTTCCACAAATTGAAGCAGATAGGTTTGTTGAGTCCTGTTGAGACAAGATTGCCAAATCCCCTACCCCCAAATGTGGATCGCTCAGTAAGCTGTGAGTATTGTTCAGGAGCTCCCGGACATGATACCGAGAAATGTTGGAAACTGAAACATGCAGTGCAAAATCTTATTGACACCAATAAGATCGAGGTTCAGACACCAGAGGCACCCAACATTAATCAGAATCCATTGCCAGCTCACCATTAGACCCAACATATAAGAAGTCATGCTTGGTAATCGGGAGGAGTTTCGGTGGTTTGTTTTGTTGTCATTTCTTTTGTCCGAGTTATTTTCGGGGTTGTGACCCGGATCTTGTTTTGAAGTGAAACCCTCTTATCTTTCCATTTTTGGTCATTGCAGCTTGCTTAGTCGTTGCAAGTTTCGTTTCAGTTTTGTATTTTTGTTTGCTTGATTGTATTGGAACCTTTTCTCCGTTTAATGGAACTTTCGGTCTTTTATTACCCAGTCGTCTTTTGTTTAGTTCTTCTGTATTTAGATTTGTCATCTGTTCGAACGCCGATTCTAGTGACATGACATGCACGCATAATTGTGGCCTAATCTTAAAAGTGAATCATGAAGGAATTGGAAGATAGTCATGGCATTTTAAAAGAAATAATGATTTGAGATTATTTGGAACCCGAGTGACGTGAAATTTGGGGCGGGTAAAATACAAAGAAAGCCTTAAGGACAAAATGGCCATGCTGACATGGGGTTCGCTCGTGATACTAAAATGGAAGTGTCGTCCAGCAATACTTTAAAATGATGGATGAAAAAGGCGAATGGACGACATGGTTATCACTCCTAGCACAACCAAAAGATGTCCCGAATGTGTTGTTTGTACTTGGCATGTTTTGAAGATTGGAATGACGAAGGCATTTTGTTCTGCTACCCAAACACTTTATCCTTCGTTAACCCTTCGAGCCTTATTTTGATTTCTTTCATACCCCTCCTTCGGAGTTAGTTGCAAAGACTAGAAACACAGGTTTGAAAGACAAGAGAAAAAGGGAAGAAAAGAAAACAACAAAAGGAGATAAAGAAAAGAAAAGAAAAAGAAAATGAATGAAAAAGAGCAACTTGAAAAAAAAGGGAATTGGGAACTACGTTTGACCTGATTCCTTAAAAAGGATACGTAGGCGCTTCACAGCTCGGTCATAGTGTAAATAAAGAAATAAAAATCCCCAAGTAAAAAAACCGGGGCAAAGAAAAATTGTGTTTATTGTAAATAAATTTAGGTCCGAAGGTTGTAAATTTTGAACCCAAAATTGATTTTGCTTTGAGCCTTTAATACCCTTTCTTTCTAGCCCTATCCAAATCCCACATTACGGTCCAAAGAAAGACCTTCCGATCAGTCTTCAAAAGATGCCACGTCAGGCGAGGGAGAGAGTCCTATCAGAATGTAACACGCTGATTCCCATTAGAAAGGAAACACGAGAGAGTCTTAGCAGTGACACCCCAGCCCCCAACTAAAAGTAATACAAATGAGAGAGACTTACCGGTGAAAACCTCCACAGGCACCATAAGGCGATGAAAGCTGAGAGAAAACAAAAATGAGAGAGGCTTGAAAGTTAAAACCCTTCGGGCACTTCAAGTCGAATAAGGGTGACAGTCAGATGGAAATTGTGAAAGGCGATTAACGACAGAGGATAGGCCATATGTGCATGTCATGACCAGTAGAATTGGTATTCGCGTTTGATAAGTTTTATAGTTATTTCTTGTTAGGGAGTCATTTTTTCCTTTGTCTTCTATTTTGTTTCTTTTTATCTTTATCATTTTATCAAAAATTCCCCATCAAAGTATGTCTAGTCAAAACATAGTGAGAAATGACTTCAAAACTTGCCACCAACTTTCCAATTATTATGCAAGGCAAGGAAATGCCATTGACGACAGAGAAGTATGGTGCAAAGAAGATTATTAAACTGGGGCAGAAAATTTTCTTTTCAGTTTGAAAATTTTCTGGAAGTCAATACCCACTTGGGGAAGAAGGAAAGTCTTAAGAGAAATGGTCTGCGAACCAGTGTCATCCTCAACAGCCTTCGAGAAGAATGAAACACCAATTTTGAGGAGATCAGTATCCCCCATCAATGCTATCTACAGCAAGTTCCGAGGTGGTCGGACAACACAGAGTGGTAAAGGAAGAAAGGAAAGTCCATCTTCAACAAAATAACCCCCAACAAGTTGAGAAGCACAAAATGGAGAAGTGATAAATGGAAAAACCCATCCCCAGTAGGAATATCATCTCCAGCAAATGAAATCATTCCCCAACAAGTTTTGGGAACCCCGAGCGAGGGAAAGGAGAAAAGGAAAAACCACCCCACAGGAGCGGCACAACCGCTCACAATGTTTTGAACTAACAAATTTTCTTTGATTTGAAACGGGGAAAGAAAGTGCTATTGATAGCAGAAAGTCATGCCACAAGGAAGAACACTAATACTGGGGCAGAAAATTTTCTGCCGTTGTTGAAAATTTTCTCGGAGAAACGAGGAAGGCATTTCGAGATGACATGTCAGGTTTGTCCACCTTCAAATAGGATGTTTCAGGTTTGTCCACCTTCGAACAGGACGTCTCAGGTTTGTTCACTTTCATACATTGATACAATGGGAGTATTCGCCCTCGAATAGGATACAATGGGAGTATTCGCCCTCGAATAAGATACAATGGGAGTATTCGCCCTCGAATAGGATACAATGGGAGTATTCGCCCTCGAATAGGATACGATGGGAGTATTCGCCCTCGAATAGGATACAATGGGAGTATTCGCCCTCGAATAGGATACAATGGGAGTGTTCGCCCTCGAATAGAATACGATGGGAGTATTCGCCCTCGAATAGGATACAATGGGAGTATTCGCCCTCGAATAGAATACGATGGGACTATCCGCCCTCGAATAGGATATTTTACGTTTGATTTTATTTTACATTGTCCTTTGCATATTTCATAAATTATTGCCAGAATGCATTTTTAATTCAAAAGTTGCTACTAAAAGCAGGCGCCTACCTGTATAACAAAAGGCAAGTCTTCAGTCTTTACATTGCAGGTCTTGAAACCAGTAACCCACCATAAAGCAGAGAGTTACAACAAGAGCTCCCAACGCAAATTCAAGCGCACGAGTCAAAGGAAGGGAGGGAATGAAGGAAAATTTTCCCAGCATCATTATCCCCAGTAGGTAAGTAAACAATTCCAAAGATATCCCCGGCAGTCAAGGGAAAAATAACACGACCTAGGAGGAAAGCAATTCCGAAACAAGGTAATTTAGAAGAAAGGATGGGATGGAGTTAGTGAGGTTGTAGTTGAAGTCAGAGAGCCCGCCTGAAGAATGGAGTGGCGATTTTATTTTGAAGTTATAGTTGAAGTCGGGGAGCCCGCTTGAAGAATGGAGTGGCGATTTTATTCTGGAGTTGTAGTTGAAGTGTAAGGCCCTGTAAAATTTTTGTGCATAAAATTTTGAAGTTGTAATTGAAGTCAGGGAGCCCGCCTGAAGAATGGAGTGGCGATTTTATTTTGGAGTTGTAATCGAAGTCAGGGAGCCCGCCTGAAGAATGGAGTGGCGATCTTATTTTGGAGTTGTAGTTGAAGTCAGGGAGCCCGCCTGAAGAATGGAGTGGCGATTTTATTTTGGAGCTATAGTTGAAGTCAGGGAGCCCGCCCGAAGTGGAGTGGCGATTTTAAGAGGCAATGGTACAAAAGGCAAAGGAAGGTGATCAGGATAGGATGAAATTAGTGAGTAGTAGTTGAAGTCAGGGAGCCCGCCTGAAGAATGGAGTGGCGATTTTAGTTTTGAAGTAGTAGTTGAAGTCAGGGAGCCCGCCTTGAGAATGGAGTGGCGATTTAGTTTTGAAGTAGTAGTTGAAGACAGGGAGCTCGCCTGGAGAATGGAGTGGCGATTTAGTTTTGAAGTTGTAATTGAAGTCGGGGAGCCCGCTTGAAGAATGGAGTGGCGATTTAGTTTTGAAGTAGTAGTTGAAGTCAGGGAGCCCGCCTGAAGAATGGAGTGGCGATCTTATTTTGGAGTTAGTTGAAGTCAGGGAGCCCGCCTGAAGAATGGAGTGGCGATTTAGTTTGAAATTGTTTGAGGAAAGTAGTAGAGTATAACAGAAATCCCCAGCATGAATCCAAGTTCAAAATCAGAAGGAAGGCAACAAGGATCAGAAAGATAGATTCAGACTTCGAAGGAGAATAGTTCGAAGATCACAAGGAAGGGACCAACGGTCGGAGTTCGGCAATCAAGATAGGCCGAAATGAAAGAAACATCAGAAGGAACAATCAAGCCAACAAAAAGCAAGGTGGCAAAAGCAAGTTGAAGATAGATAGGATCATGTGATCCGTAGGCTAGCCTAGCTTCTTGATTTATTTTAGCACGATGTAATGAGGATATCAGTTAAGCAGTGAAAACAGCAGCAACAACAGTAACAGCAAGATCACAGCAGTCATGGTAGACCCAGCTACCAAAATTTCCCGAACTACACTGACCTGATTCCCTTTTAGCCAGGGATATGTAGGAGACCTTTGAAGCGAAGGTTCGGTCAAACTTTTCCAAAAAATGCTTCACACGGGGTGCTCGAATAAGCAAAAATCGCTCGTATCCGCTCACTTATTTTTGCACGAAAACTCTTCATGTTTACGCGCAAAGAGGGGCAGCTGTGAGCACGTGATTTTTGCCCTACATGAGAATCATTCCCAGAAAATTCAAAATAAAATAGTTTTATGTTGAGCATGATTTTTGTGATTTTTGTGTTATTTTTATCTTACATTTGCATTTTTGTGTGTGCGTGTTTATTTATTTAAATTAGTAAAATACAGAATACATACATCATGTTTTGCATTTTTTTTAGTGTTTAATATCAAAATTATACGGTTTACATTTAAGTGATATGTAATTATGTGGGATGATCGTAGTAAAAATTAATTGTGTTATGAGTTAGTATATATATATATATATATATATATATATATATATATATATACACACATGTATATGATACACCATGGAATGTAGTATGGAAATCGGAATTGGGCCATAGCAAAACCAGGCCCAATGTAATTCAATACACAACCCAATTCCCTACCCAGCCAGCCCAACACCCCACCCCAAATACCCGACCCGGCCCAACTCACACATAACCAAATGAACCCCCATTCAATTTCCTCCCCCATTTCTCTTGAACACCCAAACGAAAAACCCTAAGGAGACTGACCCTTTTCAGAGAGCCGCCCCCATCCTCATCTCCTCCATGACCAAGCTCGCCAGCCCCTCCATCTCCGCCTGCCACTTCGCCGCCGACCAAGCAGCACCCTCAAACTTCACTGCCGCCGTCAGACCACACAACGCAAGCCTCCAGCGACGAGCTCCGTCACCACTACAAGCGAGAAACACACACACACAGCGGATTTCATGGCTACTCTCAAATTTCTGGTCTTAGCTTCACAGCTCCTAAGAATTTGAAGCGATTGAATCGTTGTTTGCTGCTGCCGAGTCGAGCTCGCTTGGTCGCTGTTGCCGTTCGAGTTCGAGTTCCGTCAAGGTCTTGGCCGTTCATCCCTTCGCACACACAAACGCATCCCTTCGATTGAAGCGATTGAATCGCTGTTTGCTAATTTCTAGCCGCTGGATAACACACAAATGCATTTGGAATCATTTTCGAGTCCCGATTCTGATACGAAGCTTAGCTTCAGTTGAGGGCACGTCTGGACTGTTTTGAGTTGCCGATGCCCATTTGAGGTTCCATTTGAGGCTTTGTTGGTGGCTGTTGTTTCTCGTCGGATCGTCGGAATCAAGATTAGTGCATTTTTTGGCTCAGCAGGTTCATTTCCGTATCGCTCTTCCTTATTTGAACTTGTTTGGATAATTTGAACTTTAGAATAGTTGTTTTGCTTAATTTTCTCTCGAGTAAGTTCATATTCTGTGTCGATTGAATGCATCGAGCTTCTCCTGTTGAAATCTTCATGTGAGTTTAAGGTGGTTGAAGATTCGGATTATCGTTGTGTTTAGTGCCTCCATATTATTGTTAGTCGTCTATTTCTAGTTGTTAATGAAAATCAATTAGGATGTTTGGTTTGGATAGTCATGGGAATATACAGTTTTGAAGAATTCAAGTAATCCGGTCTCGAGTTCAACTTTGACGAATATGTTTTGTTCCTTTCGAGTTTGTTTTAAGGAGAGTAGATGAGATTCCTTCAGTATTTGCTTGCTGTTAATTTTGTTTCAAATCGTCTTCAGTCTATTCACTGCTCGTCGTTTGTTTAAAACGATCGCTAGACCACATTATGTTTACGTCAAAGGTAAAGCCTTCGTCTGAGATTTTGGTTCGATGTTGTTGATTTCGTATAAAGTCGTTTAAAGTTTGCTTCGCTCTTGGCTGGATTTTTGTGGTGATAGGCAGGATGTTCGCCCATTTGTGTGTATCTGATAATTGGAAAACTAGATAATTAAATTGCTAGAGTTGATATTAATCAATGATTATGTCTTGGGTATACCTGTAATGGTTTGGGTCGGTTAGATTCGAATGGTTTCACTTGGGGTATTGTTTGCTTTGCTTTGCTTGGTTGTTCCTCATATGAATTCGGTTTACATTTCGATTCGGTTAATTGTGATTCATACTGTTTCAACTTGTTGATTCATCATACTATGGAATTCCTGCTCATTCATTTGTGTCTAAGTTAACCGGGATTGGTTTCGAATATAGTTATCTTATTCATTTTTGATCTGATGCTGTATGATTCAATTTGAGTTCATGGAATTTATTGGTTCAATTTTATTAGGAGCTTGGTTACATCTATAGTGATTTGGTGTTTAAATTAGGAATTAATTTTGGTCAGTTGTTAGTGTTGTTACAAATGAAGGTTTGGGGAAAAATAGTAATTTCAGAAATTTTAGGGGTAATATGAAAATTGAAAACTTAAAGAATTATTTATGTTAAAGTATTTTATCCACTAAGCACCAATAATATTAAAATAGGGTATTGTTTAATACTTAGTGAAGAACAAGACATAGTGGCTTTGGAAGATGTTAAAAGAAGTAATTAAATATGTTGCCCATAACTTTTGAATTAATTAAGGAAAAGACAAGTGTTAGTGGGGAACCAAACAATAGGCATGTGAGTTAATATTAATACTATAATACACCCATGACTTTTGGTTGAAACAAGAAGGGACAAGCATGTAAGCATGGGGAACCATTTAACTTGAATCAAGAAGTCATTTAGGGGGAGGGGTCTGTTTTGAGCTATAAAGATAGCATTAATCTGAAACAATAGACAGAGAATTTCAAAAGACATAGACATTGATACTTAACTTAAAGTTGAAAGGAAAAACAGAAAAAGGACTTTCGGGAGAGCATTCTGAAAGATACAAATAGATACGCACATCCACAACATAGACACCCACGTACACTCATAAAAATAGCCACAAGCATTCACTGTTTGCTTGGCTCTTCTGTTGCCTCCGTTGGTTGTCCAGATTGTCGTTTGTTGTTGGTTTGTTGTTGTGGTGTCTGTTCTGTCCGGTTCCTGCTTGTTTGCTGTGGTATTTTGCTGTTGCTGCTGTGTTTGTTTCGGCTGCTGCACACTGTTGCTGCCATCGTTGCTGCACACTGTTGCTGCTGTGTTTTTCGCGGTTGCTGCACACTGTTGCTGCCCTCGGCTGCTGCACACTGTTGCGGCTGTCGTTGTTGTGTTTGTTTTTCTTGCTGTGTTTGTTGCGGCTGCTGCACATTGCTGTTGCTGCCATCGTTGTTGTGCTGTACTGCTGTAGTTGTTGCTGCCATACTGATTTTTTCTCTCATCTTGCTTCCCTATACCAGGTACCACCTTGATCTCTTATGAACTATGAAGGATCAGGCAACTCTGGTTTGAAGAATAAATGACATAGTATTGTCCGAACGTTTGTTTGAATTTATGCTATCTCTATTTTTGGTTTAAGGGTTAAGCAGTCAAACATTTTGAAATTTGTATAAATTGAACTGTTAAAGTTTAAGTTATCTGAATTTGTTTCATCATTTTAGGATTAGGGTAGCTTAATGCTAGTCCATATGTAATCAAATTGGGAATGTGTAAATGGACGGGAATTATCTCGAATTAGTTTAATTGATTAACTGTTAGGCCTCGAACGTATGCGAGTTTCTTTTTTTTGAATTTGAGTATTAGTTACAACTAGTCTCGTGATAGGTTAATAGAATAATGGTGATTACGGATCATGAAGTATAGTGTAGTTAACGCATTTCCGGTTAGACGTAAAAAATAGTTTCAAATAGTTTGCGGGTTCAAATAATTCAAATAGAAATCAAAATGTTAGTTCAATGCATATAGTTCTGAATTCTCGAGGTCGCCTGAATAAATAATATCTTCTTAAATAACAACTCGAATAATATTAGTAACTAATGTTAGGGATGAACGTTAGCATGAAGTTCAGAAATGGCTTTTGTATTACACATAGTTGACTTCAACGGTTCGATTTATCTAACATCGGTAGTTTAAGTTAATTAAAGAATGGTTAGTTTGCTCTAATATTTTTATCAAACTCGCATGCTATTTATAATTTTAGTTTTAGCATTATTCGCTCGTAGAATAAGGCATAGAACCATCTCCCTTATGCAAGCTCGAGTGCGACTTCCGTTCGCATTGTTCTAATAGTTAATAAGAGGCCCTGGCTCATAAACATGTAACAAAAATTAGGATCTTTTTCTCGTTTACTTTAGAGACAAAATCACTAGAAAATAATAGTCACTTTTAGGATGGCCTTTAAAAATAAAAATGAGGCACTCCATGCCAACTAAAACTCATAAATTGCGTGGCCCTCTTTAAATGTTCATATTAAAATACTTAGACACGGGACATGCCGTTTAGCAAATTTTCACGGCCTCCCGCAAAGTTATCAACACGTTAGATGCTTTATGCGCGCTTTTAATAATTTTACCTTCCTAAACTCGAGTGCACATTTATGTGACTCAAACCCAAATCTCAACGGAGTCGAAGTGTGTTGACAACCCCGGGTGCACTGGTGCGACGTGGTTCGAGATGCATTTTCACGACGTTGCAATTCTTTTGTTAAAATAATAATAATAATAATAATCAAAAGCGGTCGAAAGTTAAAATTTGCATAGAGGTTAAAGCACATTATAAAATCAGATAAAGAGGCCAAATACGATGATTGAGCGACCGTGCTAGAACCACGGAACCCGGGAATGCCTAACACCTTCTCCCGGGTTAACATAATTCCTTATCCGGATTTCTGGTTCGCGGACCGTAATATAGAGTCAAACCTTTCCTCGGTTCGGGATCAAACCGGTGACTTGGGACACCATTACTTTTCCAAGTGGCGACTCTGAATTAATTAAATAAATCCCGTTTCGATTGTCCTTTAATTGGAAAAACTCCCTCGCGCTCCCGCGGGTGCGGAAAATGGAGGTGTGACAGCTCTGGCGACTCTGCTGGGGACTAAACCTCTGAACTTCGGTTCGGGGTCTAAGAATTCGAGCTCGGTTAAATTGTTGTTTTGTCTATATCTGATTTTATTACATGTTAAATTAATGTGCTATATGTTTACCGCTTTGATACTAGTTGCACTGTATATACAAATATATGTTTACCGCTTTGATATTACGTGAACTGTATATAAAACTGTGACGCAAACCCTTCACTTCTCACCCCCCGGGGATGTGCTCACTGGTTGAGACTCCTTATTCTGTTAGTGTCATACCCGAAAATAATGAAGAGGCTCGGAAAGTTTCTAAGCCGGTTGGCCTTTTGGTTCCCGGAAAGGAGCTCCTTCCTCAGCCCGAGTTGTCCGCTTGGGTACACAGTCTAGATCATGCACCGAGGTTTTTAACTTAGAATAACATAACCGCATACCGGATCCCTAGTAGGAAACGCTTATTTGCATCACGTTGCATTTGACTTAGGGGACTCGACACAGGGGTTGGGTCCGTCTAGGACAGGCAACCTGAAATGAAAGACCATCCTGCTATGCCATGTTTGTTTCAAGCATTTATTCGAACTTGCATGCTGACCGGCTTTTTAAATACTGAGGAGAAACGAAAAACAAAAGGAAACAGTGTGGGTAAATAGATATTTTCAGAAAATACAAAAATGGGTCTTACCAACAAAATCAATAGTTTGTTAATAAGAGACAATGGAAGGTTGACTTTGCCGACAATGGGTTTCTTAACGAAATGTGTTTTCTTGGTCGGTCAATAAAAGAATAGGTGTTTCTTAACAAAATGTGTTTTCTTTGTCGGTCAATAAAAGAAAATGTGTTTTCTTAACAAAATGTGTTTTCTTTGTCGGTCAATAAAAGAAAATGTGCTTCTTAACAAAGTGTGTTTTCTTTGTCGGTCAATAAAAGAAATAGTTTGTCTTGACGGACCGAACTACGCGAGTTTGATTCTCACCGGATGTGAGATACGTAGGCAACCCCCGTCGGGTCCAACTTGCCATTTTTCAAAAAAAATATACCAAAATCTGTAAATTTTGAAAAAATCATTGCCAGCCAAAATGATCGTTTTCTTTAAATAAATGTGCAGGATGAGCACGATTCAAAATGAACCCTTTTCACTCATGACTAAAATCCCGGTACAAATACGGCTATGGTGGGATGATCTAGGCCAAGAAGGGCAGGATGAGGTTAAAAAGTATTTGAAAGGTCTCACGGGTCTGCTTGAAATAAAACCTCGTGGGGACATCATAAGAGCCTTAGTCACATATTGGGACTCCGCGCACAATGTCTTTCACTTCTCGGACTTCGAGCTCACCCCAACTGTCGAGGAAATGACCGGATACATTGGAAACACTGATATACCATTGGGGCATCAATATCTAATCGCCCCCAGGGTTGTCGCCGTACACCGGTTTTTAGACTCACTGAAGACGGCCAGAACGGTACGTAACCCGGATCTAGCACGAGGGTTTTGTACTTTAAACTTCATCTATCAAAGGTACGGGCATGCGGGAGGTTTCGACGACCCAGAAAACAAATTATGCAGCAAGGGTAATCGCCAGAAATGGGAGGAGCACAGACGAGTTGCTTTCATGATAGCCTTTTTAGGACTCGTGGTATTCCCAAGGAAAGACGGGAACATTGATATAAAGGTAGCCGGAGTCGTCAGTACTTTGCTTGACCAAAGCGAAAGTACTCTTGCTCCTATGATACTATCGGACATATATCGAGCCCTCACAATCTGCAAAGCCGGGGGAGATTTTTTCGAAGGCTGTAATTTACTGCTGCAAATGTGGATGATCGAGCACCTGTGTCGCCGCACCCAATTCTTGAGATATGGGTTGGTTGAGAAAACTTGCATAAGCGAATTCTATACAAGGATTGATAGGGCCGTCTTGCCTGAAGGAACATTGGCATGGAGGGCATACTTTCAGGCTCTCAACGCAAGCCAAATACAATGGACGTTGGGTTGGTTGCGGATAGACCGAATCGTGTACATGCCAGCAGCTAAGTCCCCCTTTCTCTTAATGGGACTTAAAAGCATTCAACCTTATGCGCCCCATCGGGTGTTGAGACAGCTCGGGAGGTGCCAGATAGTACCCAAAGAAGAAGACCTGAGTACCCAGGTTATTGAAATTGGTCCCGATGGTCAATTCCCAGAAGCAAGGGTCCGCCAGATCTGGAGCAAATGCCAATATCTAGAGGCAAACACTTGTGTGCATGATCGAGCTAGAGGAGAGGTTGCACCTAGATATCTTACTTGGTACAAAGGAGAAACATCGGGGGAAAGACCAGCCAAGAGACCTCACCTCAGGGAATTTGCTGAAGCGTCCCAAGACCAATGGGACTGGTTGGCTAAGGAAGAGGTTTACAGAACAAGGATCGGCAAGATAGAGCAACGGGTCCAAAATCTCCAATTTGAAAAAGATATGCAAGCCGCCGCCGACGAAGGAGATAAAAAGAAGTTGGCACAGGAAAATGACTTTTTGAGGGCTCAAATTCAGCAAATGAAAAGGGATGCTGACAGACAATTGAGGAGTCGAGCAGACGAAAAATTGATAAAGGGTTTGAGAAGCCAAGTTGCCGATGTCCAAAGAGAATTGGAAGAATCGAAGGCCCAAACAATGAGGGTCCGTGCTAGCTGGAGAAAGGAGGCACATCAACATGCACTTCACCTGCAACGGATAGAAGAAGATTACACTGAGATCATCACTAGTCTAAGGGAAGCAAATGTTATCCTCAGGGAGCGGGTTTTCAAGCAAGCCCGAGATGCCAGGACGGACCTCGACCGTTGTCACGATCTGATGGCCCGACTACAAGAACAAGTAGATAGGCTCCTAGACCAAGTCACCAACAATGCTCGAAGATTGGGGGCGAAAAACCAGCAGATAGAGCAGCTACTCAGAGAAAGGGACATGATCAAGGATAGAATTGGAGAAATATGGCACTATGTCACTATGTAGTGTTTAGCTTGCGAACAGATGCCCCGCCCTGCCCTTTTCGCTTCGGTTATGGGCTATGTTCATCAGATCATGAGGGATTTAAGGGGACTGCACAAGGACCTCACACCGAGACCCGCGGCAAGGCCGAATGATGCCTCGCAGGCTCCCAGGAATTTTAGAGCATTAGACTTCTGATTTAAAAATGTATTTCGAAATATCGAGTCAAGTTGGTTGGCATTTTATTTTTCATTTTTCGAGTCAAGCATTCCTCTATTTTGTCGATTATTGTAAGCCATGTTTTGTAACTTTAAGGTTTTATTTGATATAAAAGTTACTTGAATTTTGCCACAATCTTGTTACCAGAACTACGCTCGGTCTGATTCACGCGAGAACGTGATACGTAGGCAATCCACATAAGATTCGACCACCACTAAAAAGAAAGGAAAAGAATCCAAAGGTTAAATAACAATAAGGCTTGCAAAGATAGTCGAAAAAGAAAAAAAAGAAGAAAAAGAAAAAGAAAAAGAAAAAGGGGCGGAATGACGCATGTTAAGAGTACATTTAGAAAGGGTTATTTGGTTAGGTGCATTGCATCCAACGTGCTATAACATATCTGTCAAACTCGGTAAACTAACAAGTTTGTTGCATTTCCGGAAAAGTTTAGCAGTTGGTTTGACAGAATATACTGGCCAGCCATCATTACCGTACTAGATCCAAAGGACCGATTACAGTAAGCATGTCTAGTTCTGGCAAGAGTCTCGAGGAAGAAAAATCGGAGTTACAAATCATGAAAGAAGAGGTAGACCGGTTAAAACAACAGATAACAGAGATGCACCTGGCCTGGGCCAGGGAACAGTCTTCACCAAACCGCCCTACCCTCGCCTCAGCTCCGGAACATCCGCCCGTCGATCCTTCGACAAGCGCCCCGAGCTATCCATACTTTCAGGGGGAAAACCCATATGCCACCCACATTCCACCAGCCAAACCAAATCCTCCTCCAGCCACCCCTGTTTTTGTGGCACCTCCACCTGCTCCTCTGCAAAGGCCGGCCAGCGAGCCGTATGTTCAGATCCATGACAACTCTTACTATCCTCCAGAGCCTACCTTCAGGGCCCCTGAACCACAATCACATACACCTCACTGGGATAATCCGGAAGAACCGGAAAAGCACTTCCAAAGTTCGGAACACGAGGAAGTTATCAGAAAAGTTAAAAGCCTGGAGCAGTCCTTCAGGAATATGCACGGTTTGGGCAACCAGGTCAGCGTCGCCTACAAGGATCTGTGTCCATTTCCGGACGTCCAGTTGCCAGCAGGGTTTAAAATGCCCAAATTCGACCTATACGAGGGGCATGGTGACCCAGTAGCCCACCTGCGAGGGTTTTGCAGTAAAATGCGAGGAGCTGGAGGACGGGACGAAATTCTGATAGCTTACTTTGGTCAGAGTTTGGGAGGATCTGCGCTAGAGTGGTACACTAGACAGGACCCCAGTAGATGGTTTACGTGGGATGATTTGGCTCAAGCTTTTATCAGCCAGTTCCAGTACAATCTTGAAATAATCCCCGACCGCTTGTCATTGCTAAAATTAGAGAAGAAACCCGCTGAAAGTTTCAGGGAATTTGGTTTCCGCTGGAGGGAACAGGCAGCCAGGGTAGATCCGCCGATGAGGGAGAGCGAGATGGTGGATTACTTCTTGCAGACATTAGAGCCAACCTATTTCGGACATCTGGTAACGTCCGTAGGTAAATCATTCACCGAGGTGATAAAAATGGGGGTATGATCGAGGAAGGTTTGAAGGCCAACAAGATCATGAGTTACTCAGCACTGAAAGCCACCACTCAGGCTATCCAAAGTGGTACTGGAGGAGTACCGGGGAAAAAGAGGAGAGAGGAAGTTGCGGCCGTCGAGTCCGGGGCATGGTTCAGAAATAGAGGCCCCGCACCCCAATATAGCCCGCCCCAGCCTCACCACCAAAATTACTCCCACAATCCATATAACCACCCGCAACATTACTATCCCGCACCTGATCCCCATTTTACTATCCACCACGCACAGTCCTATTCTGCACCTCCCGTCCATGCACCGTGGCGTGCACCAAACCCGCAGAACAATCATCCACCCCCAAGAGCTTACAGAAACCCCTCGGGCGCGAGTTTTCGTCCGAACCAGGCATTCAGGGGCGACAGGGCGCCGAGGCCAAAGACTTTCACTCCCTTGGGAGAGTCTTACACCAGTCTGTTCCACCGGTTAAAGCAAGTAGGGTTGCTGAATCCAGTTGAAGCTAAGCTGCCAAACCCTCTTCCGAAGAACCTGGACCATTCAGTAAATTGTGCCTACTGCTCGGGATGTCCGGGGCACGATACAGAAAAGTGTTGGAGGCTAAAGACGACCATCCAGGAGCTCATTGACACTCGCAGGATTGAGGTCCAGACTCCAACAGAGCCCAACATCAACCAAAACCCGCTTCCAACTCATCATGAGACCAACATGATCGAGTTGGTACGGGCAGAAGAAGGAAAGGAGAAAGCCTCTCAGATTGTAATGATGATCAAGTCTAGCGGGGTAGGAATGAGAAGAGGGCCAAGCCTTGATGAGTCGCCCAGTTGCAAGAAGGACATACCAGGAGGGTCGGAAGCAGGAAAGGGAAGTGTGAGCGGAGTACCGGTGAGGCCGAGGGAAGCAAAGATAGTTGTACCAGGGGCAGCAATCAAGCCCATCTTGACAGTAGCGGGCGTTCGAATGGATCCTTTCATCATCAAGCCAGCAATACAGTTGCCAATAACGGATAGCCGGGCTGTTCCATGGAATTATGCTCGGATTACAACGACCTACAAAGGAAAGGAAGTGAAAGAGGAAGTTTGTGAAGCTCAAGGGTTGACCCGCTCGGGGAGATGTTTTGCCCCTGCGGAATTGAGGAAGACCACTCCGGCAGCATTGAAAAAGCCGGTAACTGATGAAGAGGCAGAAGAATTCCTCAAAAAGATGAAGCTGCATGACTACTCTGTCTTAGAGCAGTTGAAGAAGACTCCTGCACAAATATCATTGCTATCCTTGCTGATACATTCTGAAGAACACCGGCAAGCTTTGATGAAAGTCTTGAATGAGGCACATGTACCGGATAAAATCTCAGTGAGCCATTTGGAGAAGATCACCAATAGGATCTTCGAAGCAAATCGGATCACCTTCACCGATGATGAGTTGCCCGAGGAAGGCACCGAGCACAACAAGGCTTTATATCTTACGGTGAAGTGTGAGGAGGCGGTGGTTACCAAAGTCCTTGTCGATAATGGGTCCAGTGCTAACATTTGTCCTCTCTCTACACTGGACAAGTTGAAAGTGGACATCGGCAGGATACGCAAGAACAGCATATGTGTTCGAGGGTTTGACGGAGGAGGCAAAGCGTCGGTTGGTGACATAGTGCTAATCTTGACAATTGGGCCAGTGGAGTTCACCATGGAATTCCAGGTGCTGGACATGGTAGTGTCATATAACCTTCTGATAGGGCGACCGTGGATCCATGCCGCAAGAGCAGTTCCATCCAGCTTACACCAACTCGTCAAGTTTGAGTGGGACCAACGGGAGATCGTCGTCCATGGAGAGAATGATCTACAACCAGGCACCATCGTCCCCTTTGTTGAGACAGAAGAAGATGTTGGGCCGTGGGTATACCAGATCTGCGATGTGGTATCCGCCAACCGAGTTCCAGAAGGGGAATGCATTCCCAATGACAGAATAATTACTGCAGACGTCATGGTGGCGCATGAAATGTTGAGACATGGTTTCATACCCGGCAAAGGTCTAGGTGCATCTCTGCAAGGAATCATACAACCGGTATCTGTGGTCGAAAACGTGGGAACCTTCGGCTTGGGATTCAAGCCAACATCAGAGGACATCCGGCGAGCCAAGAGGAGTAAGCAGAAGACATGGGTGCTCCCGAAGCCTGTTCCACGCCTTTCCCAATCTTTCGTCAGGTCCGGAGCAAGAGGACATCCAACGACAAAGATTCCGGGTCCTACGATCAGGCCAGACGAAGAGTTCTTCAGGAAGTTCGAGGACCTATTCACAGATGTATGTATGCTCGAGGACGGTGAAGGATCCAGTCACGCCGAGATACAGTTTGTGGGACCAAAGGCAAAACTGAATAACTGGAAGGCTACTCCTCTCCTGTCCGGAAGGAGTCTTGGTAGTTTGTCTTGGATTGTTTTTCTTTCGAAATTTTGTGTTGGGGGTTTGTCCCCGGAGTAAAATCCAGTTGTTTTTAGTTCATTTTTGATTTAAGTTTGCAGTTTGTTTTTCCTTGTACAGTTCCCATTTAATGAAATTTGATTCCCTTCGTGTCTAATTTTGTTTATTTTTCCTTCTTTTTACTTTTATGAACAGCCTTCTTGCAACTGATCTTAATGATATGGCGTGCTTAAAGATTAATCAACCCAGTCTAGAAAGTCAATCGGGTTTGGAAATAATAACGCATGAAATAAGAAGTGACGAGAGTGAGTCCGAGTACGGCGATGATGAAGCCGTAGAAGAAATCGGTGAAGAATTAAGTCACTTCGAGGAAAAACCCAAACCGAATTTAAATGATACTGAGGCCGTTAATCTAGGGAATGCGGATGACGTCAAAGAAACCCGAATAAGTGTCCATATTGAACCCAATCTGAGGGAAGAGTTGATCAAAACACTCATGGAGTTTAAAGACATTTTCGCATGGTCGTACGACGACATGCCAGGACTCAGCACTGATCTAGTGGTTCATAAATTACCCACTGATCCGGCATATCCTCCCGTCAAGCAAAAGCTGCGGAAATTCAAGACGGAGATGAGTGTGAAGATTAAGGAGGAAGTAACCAAGCAGTTGCAGGCGAAAGTCATTCGTGTCACTCGATACCCTGAATGGTTGGCTAACATAGTACCGGTGCCAAAGAAAGACGGAAAGATCAGAGTATGCGTGGACTATCGCAATCTCAACAAGGCGAGTCCTAAGGATAATTTCCCGCTTCCCAATATCCATATCCCGATTGATAATTGCGCCGGACGCGAAATCGGATCCTTTGTGGACTGTTATGCGGGATATCATCAGATTTTGATGGATGAAGAGGACGCGGAAAAGACGGCTTTTATCACACCGTGGGGAACTTATTGCTACCGAGTGATGCCGTTCGGTTTGAAGAATGCAGGGGCAACATATATGAGGGCGATGACTACGGTATTCCATGACATGATACACAAGGAAATTGAGGTGTACGTGGATGATGTGATCGTAAAATCCAGACGTCAAGAAGACCATGTTGCCGACCTCAGGAAGTTCTTTCAAAGACTTCGAAGGTACGACATCAAGCTCAATCCGGCCAAATGCGCATTCGGAGTTCCATAAGGAAAGTTGCTAGGATTCATCGTCAGCCGACGGGGCATTGAGTTGGACCCATCCAAAATCAAGTCCATTCAGGAGTTACCCCCGCCAAAGAATAAAACAGAGGTAATGAGTCTGTTGGGAAGGTTGAATTACATCGGTAGGTTTATTGCCCAACTTACGGCAACCTGTGAACCCATATTCCGTCTATTGAAAAAAGACGTGGCGATAGAATGGACGGCAGAATGTCAGGAAGCGTTTGACCGGATCAAAGGGTATCTGTCAAATCCACCCGTACTAGTTCCGCCTGAACCGGGCAGACCCCTGATTCTTTATCTGACGGTTCTGGAGAATTCGTTCGGCTGCGTACTGGGGCAGCATGATCTTACTGGCAGGAAGGAACGGGCCATTTACTACCTCAGTAAGAAATTTACAGTCCACGAGGTCAAGTACACTCATCTAGAAAAGACATGTTGCGCCCTGACTTGGGTAGCCCAAAAGTTGAAACACTATTTGTCTTCTTACACCACTTACCTCATTTCGCGTTTGGATCCGTTGAAGTATATTTTCCAGAAACCTATGCCTACGGGGAGGTTAGCAAAATGGCAAATATTACTTACGGAGTTCGACATCATATACGTGACAAGGACGGCTATGAAAGCTCAAGCCCTGGCCGATCACTTAGCTGAAAATCCTGTTGATGACGAATACGAACCCTTGAGGACGTATTTTCCAGACGAAGAAGTGTTGCAAATTGAGGGGTTAGAACTAACCAAGGATCCGGGGTGGAAGCTCTTCTTCGACGGAGCGGCGAACGCAAAAGGAGTCGGAGTAGGGGCTGTGCTCATATCTGAAACAGGACATCATTATCCTGTTACTGCTCAACTGCGTTTTCATTGTACCAATAATATGGCTGAGTACGAGGCATGTATCTTGGGGTTGCGTTTAGCGGTGGACATGGATGTACAGGACGTCTTGGTCTTGGGGGACTCGGACCTTCTGGTACATCAGATTCAGGGAGAATGGGAAACCAGAGATTTAAAGCTTATCCCATATCGTCAGTGTTTGCATGATTTGACCAAACGCTTTCGATCAGTAGAATTCAGACACATCCCAAGGATGCATAATGAGGTTGCCGACGCGTTGGCTACTTTAGCGTCAATGCTACACCACCCGGACAAGGTTCGTGTCGATCCGTTACATATCCAGATCCGGAATCAACATGCTTATTGTAATGTGATAGAGGAAGAGGTGGATGGTGAGCCGTGGTTTCATGATGTCAAGGAATACCTCGGGTTAGGAGTATACCCAGAGCAAGCAACCGGAGATCAAAAGCGAGCTATTCGGCGGTTGGCGAACGGATTTTTCCTTAGTGGAGGGGTGCTGTACAAAAGAACCCCGGATTTGGGATTATTGAGATGTATAGATGCAAGTCAAGCCACAACAGTGATGACAGATATACACTCGGGAGTTTGTGGACCACACATGAGCGGATACGTATTGGCAAAGAAGATTCTTCGAGCGGGATATTACTGGCTCACGATGGAGCGTGATTGTATAAGTTTCGTGCGAAGATGCCATCAGTGTCAGATACACGGAGATTTGATTCATTCTCCGCCGACTGAATTGCATACAATGTCGGCACCATGGCCGTTTGTTGCATGGGGTATGGATGTTATTGGGCCTATTGAGCCTGCGGCTTCCAATGGTCATAGGTTCATTCTGGTAACGATCGATTATTTTACCAAGTGGGTGGAGGCCAAAACATTCAAATCGGTGACCAAAAAGGCGGTGGTGGATTTCGTACACTCCCACATCATCTGCAGGTTTGGAATTCCAAAGATAATTATCACGGATAACGGTGCCAATCTTAACAGTGGATTGATGAAAGAAGTATGTCAACAGTTCAAGATTACACATCGAAATTCCACATCGTATCGCCCAAAAGCAAACGGTGCGGTCGAGGCAGCAAACAAGAACATAAAGAAGATATTGAGGAAGATGGTAGAAGGGTCTAGGCAGTGGCATGAAAAGTTACCATTTGCGTTGTTGGGTTATCGCACTACCGTCCGGACTTCGGTAGGTGCAACTCCTTACTTGCTGGTATACGGGACTGAAGCGGTAATACCAGCAGAAGTTGAAATCCCATCCCTCCGAATTGTCGCTGAAGCTGAGATTGATGACGACGAGTGGGTCAAAACCCGATTAGAGCAATTGAGCTTGATCGACGAAAAGAGATTGACAGCAGTATGTCACGGCCAATTGTATCAAAAGAGAATGGCGAGAGCATATAACAAGAAGGTACGTCCCGGGAAATTTGAAGTGGGACAGCATGTGCTGAGGAGAGTTCTACCACATCAGGCCGAAGCGAAAGGCAAGTTCGCTCCAAATTGGCAGGGACCATTTGTGGTGACTAGAGTATTATCCAACGGCGCTCTATGTCTAACCGATGTTGAGGGAAGATGCACCGATATGGCTATCAATTCTGATGCAAGTCAAGAGATATTATGTGTAATTCTTTAATGCATTTGTCAACGTTTGGTTTCGTTTGTGTGTATTTGGTATTTTTCGGAGAATGAAATGACAGAGGCAATTTTTCTACTACCCAAACACTTTACCTTTGTTTCCCCCTTTGAGCCTTAATTATTCTTTCATATACCCTCTTTCGGAATCATCAAGGAAGATGTGTAACAGAATAGAAAAAGAAACAAAGAAAAATACAAGAAAAGTTCGACCTAATTCCTCAAGAAGGATACGTAGGCGCCACACGGCTCGGTCATAATAAAATAAAAATCAAAAATCCCCCAAGCAACAAAACTGGGGCAGAAGTCATTGTTTCGTTGGAAAGATAGTGTGGATTCCGAAAGTTGTAATAAGCTAACCGTTGAGGCTAAACCCCTTTCTTCGGCCTCACGCGCAGAAACCATATTAAGAACCAGAAAGACCTCTCGATCAGTATTTGAGAAGTGCCAAGTCATGTGAACGAAAGCCAAGAGTGACATCCCGACCCTCGATTGAATCCAGGATGCACAAGCCGAAAGGGGATAACGCTCTAGAGGGAATCTCAGGGGTGATACCCCGCCGCAGGGAAAGAAAGCGTAAATGAGAGAGTCTTAACGGTGAAAACCCTCGAGGGCACCTTAAGGCGAAGGAAGTTGAGAGAAATAAAATGAGAGAGTCTTACGGTGAAAACCTTTACGGGCACGCTAAGGCGACGGGAGATAGAGAGAAATGAGAGAATCTCATTAGTGAAAACCCTTGGAAGGGCACTGTGAGGTGACAGGACGAGATGGTTACAAGATGTCTGCATGAGACAAGGTTTGGACATCCGTTTACCTCTAGCAGAACGCGGTATCAGAAAGTGATTGACATGAATAGACTGGGTAGTTTAATCTCGAAGGCGCGGCATAACCATTGGATCAGGCACACATTCAGATAAGTTTTCCTATTTTTGAGTTCAGAAAAGTTTTTCTCTTCTTTTGTCATTTGCGGTCGGTATTCTTTTCTTTTCTTTCATTTTTCGAAAATTGATTTTGCAAAGCTTACTACCAAGTCTCCCAAAGCAGTATAATGAAAATGAATAGGCGTGGAACGAGGCAATAAGGCAGAAGTCGTTACGATAGTAAGATTGGGACGACGGGCTGATTGGAAGGTTCGCAGGAATTATGGAGTATGATGGACACATGTGGCACGTCCGAAAGATGATTTCACGCAACAGATCACCGGCTAAAAAGAGTCGGATCAAACCAAAGATTGGAATAAAAGGAAAGATGAGAAACCATTCGTGGGAGGAGCATCGCCCCCAGCAAGCGTCAACGTCGTCTTTAAAGTTCGAGAGAGGCCGAGCAGCTGAAAGAGAAAAGAGAATAGCCCCAACAAGAGTGGCACGACCACTCACTGCGTTTTGAAACTAACAATTTTTCTTTGATTTAAAGCAGGAAAAGAGGGTTCGTTGGCGGAAAAGCATACCGTCCGGAAGTTTATCAAACTGGGGCAGAAAATTTTCTCCTGTTGCGAAAATTTTCTTGAAAGCGAAGACTCAGTGGATAAGGCTAGAAAGCAACACAAGATTTCGGAAAATACCAGCTCCGAGCAGAATAGTTTTGAGAAAGGCCAGACAACACGTTGGGGTAATCTTTGAGCATGGTATCATCCCCAGCAGTTGTTGGAAAATAAAACAATGGCTTCGAGATTCCCCCAGCAGTATTACATCCCATAATTTGCTCTAGGAAGCAAAAGCGTGAGTCCCAGAGGAGGTATGGGAAGAAGGAAGAGAATGAGAGGTGAAGGAAACAAAGAATACTTCCTCAGCAGCATCATCCCCAGCAGCCAGAAGAAAAATAATACGACCCAGGAGAAGGCAATTCCAAGACAGGATAATTCAGAAGAGAAGGTGGCCCGAGAGGCAATGCAGGAAGAAGGAAATGGTACAAAAGGCAAAGGAAGGTAATCAAGATAGGATGAAATCAGTGAAGTAGTAGTTGAAGTCAGGGAGCCCGCCTGGAGAATGGAGTGGCGATTTTATTTGAAAGTAGTAGTTGAAGTCAGGGAGCCCGCCTGGAGAATGGAGTGGCAATTTTATTTGAAAGTAGTAGTTGAAGTCAGGGAGCCCGCCTGGAGAATGGAGTGGCGATTTTATTTCGAAGTAGTAGTTGAAGTCAGGGAGCCCGCCCGGAGAATGGAGTGGCGATTTTATTTGAAAGTAGTAGTTGAAGTCAGGGAGCCCGCCTGGAGAATGGAGTGGCGATTTTATTTCGAAGTAGTAGTTGAAGTCAGGGAGCCCGCCCGGAGAATGGAGTGGCGATTTTATTTGAAAGTAGTAGTTGAAGTCGGGGAGCCCGCCTGGAGAATGGAGTGGCGATTTTATCTTGAAGTAGTAGTTGAAGTCGGGGAGCCCGCTTGGAGAATAGAGTGGCGATTTTATTTGAAAGTAGTAGTTGAAGTCGGGGAGCCCGCCCTGGAGAATGGAGTGGCGATGTTATTTGAAAGTAGTAGTTGAAGTCGGGGAGCCCGCCCGGAGAATGGAGTGGCGATTTTATTTGAAAGTAGTAGTTGAAGTCGGGGAGCCCGCCCGGAGAATGGAGTGGCGATTTTATTTGAAAGTAGTAGTTGAAGTCGGGGAGCCCGCCTCTGGAGAATGGAGTGGCGATTTTATTTGAAAGTAGTAGTTGAAGTCGGGGAGCCCGCCCTGGAGAATGGAGTGGCGATTTTATTTTGAAGTTAGTAGTTGAAGTCAGGGAGCCCGCTCTGGAGAATGGAGTGGCGATTTTATTTTGAAATTGTAGTGGAAGTCAGGGAGCCCGCCTGGAGAATGGAGTGGCGATTTTATCTTGAAGTAGTAGTTGAAGTCAGGGAGCCCGCCTGGAGAATGGAGTGGCGATTTTATTTGAAAGTAGTAGTTGAAGTCAGGGAGCCCGCCTGGAGAATGGAGTGGCAATTTTATTTGAAAGTAGTAGTTGAAGTCAGGGAGCCCGCCTGGAGAATGGAGTGGCGATTTTATTTTGAAGTAGTAGTTGAAGTCAGGGAGCCCGCCTGGAGAATGGAGTGGCGATTTTACTTTGAAGTAGTAGTTGAAGTCAGGGAGCCCGCCTGGAGAATGGAGTGGCGATTTTATTTTGAAGTAGTAGTTGAAGTCAGGGAGCCCGCCTGGAGAATGGAGTGGCGATCTATTTTAATTTGGTTGAGAAAAGCGGTTGAACGTAACAGAAATCTCCGGCATGAATCCGAGTTAGTAAGCAGGGAGAGGCAACAAGGGTCAGAAAAGATAGATTCGGATTGCAAAGGAGAATAGTTCAAAAATCATAAAGAAAGAAGCAATGGTCGGGTTTCGGCAATCAAGATAGACCGAAATAACAACTGGCAGAAGAGAAGAAACATCAGAAGGAACGTCAAGTCAGACAGGATGGCAAGGAGCCTGACAAGACCAAGTTAAAAGAGATAGATAAGAATTTGTAGTACTGTAACTTAGTCTAGCTTCTTATTTTGTTTAGCACGGTGTAATAAGGGGATCAGTTAAGCATTGGCAACAACAGCAACAGCAGTAACAGCAGTAACAGCAAGGTCACAGCAGTCACGGTAGTCCCAGCTACCAAAACTTCCCGAACTACATTGACCTGATTCCTTTTTAGCCAGGGATATGTAGGAGACCTTTGAAGCGAAGGTTCGGTCAAACTTTTCCAAAAAATGCTTCACACGGGGTGCTCGAACAGGCAAAAATCGCTCGTATCCGCTCACTTATCTTTGCACGAAAACTCTTCATGTTTACGCGCAAAGAGGGGCAGCTGTGAGCACGTGATTTTTGCCCTACATGAGAATCACTCCCAGAAAATTCAAAATAAAATAGTTTTATGTTGAGCATGATTTTTGTGATTTTTGTGTTATTTTTATCTTACATTTGCATTTTTGTGTGTGCGTGTTTATTTATTTAAATTAGTAAAATACAGAATACATACATCATGTTTTGCATTTTTTTTTAGTGTTTAATATCAAAATTATACGGTTTACATTTAAGTGATATGTAATTATGTGGGATGATCGTAGTAAAAATTAATTGTGTTATGAGTTAGTATATATATATATATATATATATATATATATATATATATATATATATATATATATATATATATATATATATATATATATATATATACATATATATACACACATATGTATATGATACACCATGGAATGTAGTATGGAAATCGGAATTGGGCCATAGCAAAACCAGGCCCAATGTAATTCAATACACAACCCAATTCCCTACCCAGCCAGCCCTTACCCGACCCTGTACCGCCCCGACCCGGCCCAACTCACACATAACCAAATGAACCCCCATTCAATTTCCTCCCCCATTTCTCTTGAACACCCAAACGAAAAACCCTAAGGCACCTCCATAGCCGCCCCCATCCTCTTCTTCTCCAAAGGCGCCTGCCACTTCGCCGCCGACCAAGCAGCACCCTCAAACTTCACTGCCGCCGCCAGACCACACAACGCAAGCCTCCAGCGACGAGCTCCGTCACCACTACAAGCGAGAAACACACACACAAATTTCTGGTCTTAGCTTCACAGCTCCTAAGAATTTGAAGCGATTGAATCGCTGTTTGCTGCTGCCGAGTCGAGCTCGCTTGGTCGCTGTTGCCGTTCGAGTTCGAGTTCCGTCAAGGGCTTGGCCGTTCATCCCTTCGCGCACACAAACGCATCCCTTCGATTGAAGCGATTGAATCGCTGTTTGCTAATTTCTAGCCGCTGGATAACACACAAACGCATTTGGAATCATTTTCGAGTCCCGATTCTGATATGAAGCTTAGCTTCGGTTGAAGGCACGTCTGGACTGTTTTGAGTTGCCGATGCCCATTCGAGGTTCCATTTGAGGCTTTGTTGGTTGCTGTTGTTTCTCGTCGGATCGTCGGAATCAAGATTAGTGCATTTTTTGGCTCAGCAGGTTCATTTCCGTATCGCTCTTCCTTATTTGAACTTGTTTGGATAATTTGAACTTTAGAATAGTTGTTTTTGCTTAATTTTCTCTCGAGTAAGTTCATATTCTGTGTCGATTGAATGCATCGAGCTTCTCTTGTTGAAATCTTCATGTGAGTTTAAGGTGGTTGAAGATTCGGATTATCATTGTGTTTAGTGCCTCCATATTATTGTTAGTCGTCTGTTTCTAGTTGTTAATGAAAATCAATTAGGATGTTTGGTTTGGATAGTCATGGGAATATACAGTTTTGAAGAATTCAAGTAATCCGGTCTCGAGTTCAACTTTGACGAATATGTTTTGTTCCTTTCGAGTTTGTTTTAAGAAGAGTAGATGGGATTCCTTCAGTATTTGCTTGCTGTTAATTTTGTTTCAAATCGTCTTCAGTCTATTCACTGCTCGTCGTTTGTTTAAAACGATCGCTAGACCACATTATGTTTACGTCAAAGGTAAAGCCTTCGTCTGAGATTTTGGTTCGATGTTGTTGATTTCGTATAAAGTCGTTTAAAGTTTGCTTCGCTCTTGGCTGGATTTTTGTGGTGATAGGCAGGATGTTCGCCCATTTGTGTGTATCTAATAATTGGAAAACTAGATAATTAAATTGCTAGAGTTGATATTAATCAATGATTATGTCTTGGGTATACCTGTAATGGTTTGGGTCGGTTTGATTCGAATGGTTTCACTTGGGATATTGTTTGCTTTGCTTTGCTTGGTTGTTCCTCATATGAATTCAGTTTACATTTCGATTCGGTTAATTGTGATTCATACTGTTTCAACTTGTTGATTCATCATACTATGGAATTCCTGCTCATTCATTTGTGTCTAAGTTAACCGGGATTGGTTTCGAATATGGTTATCTTATTCATTTTTGATCTGATACTGTATGATTCAATTTGAGTTCATGGAATTTATTGGTTCAATTTTATTAGGAGCTTGGTTACAGCTATAGTGATTTGGTGTTTAAATTAGGAATTAATTGTGGTCAGTTGTTAGTGTTGTTACAAATGAAGGTGTGGGGAAAAATAGTAATTTCAGTAATTTTAGGGGTAATATGAAAATTGAAAACTTAAAGAATTATTTATGTTAAAGTATTTTATCCACTAAGCACCAATAATATTAAAATAGGGTATTGTTTAATACTTAGTGAGGAACAAGACATAGTGGCTTTGGAAGATGTTAAAAGAAGTAATTAAATATGTTGCCCATAACTTTTGAATTAATTAAGGAAAAGACAAGTGTTAGTGGGGAACCAAACAATAGGCATGGGAGTTAATATTAATACTATAATACACCCATGACTTTTGATTGAAACAAGAGGGGACAAACATGTAAGCATGGGAAACCATTTAACTTGAATCAAGAAATCATTTAGGGGGAGGGGTCTGTTTTGAGCTATAAAGATAGCATTAATCTGAAACAAAGGAAAGAATTCAAAAAAGGACATAGACATTGATACTTAACTTAAAGTTGAAAGGAAAAACAGAAAAAGGATTTTCGGGAGAGCATTCTGAAAGATACAAATAGATACACACATCCACAACATAGACACCCACGTACACTCATAAAAATAGCCACAAGCATTCACTGTTTGCTTGGCTTTTCTGTTGCCTCCGTTGGTTGTCCAGATTGTCGTTTGTTGTTGGTTTGTTGTTGTGGTGTCTGTTCTGTCCGGTTCCTGCTTGTTTGCTGTGGTATTTTGATGTTGCTGCTGTGTTTGTTTCGGCTGCTGCACACTGTTGCTGCCATCGTTGCTGCACACTGTTGCTACTGTGTTTGTTTCGGATGCTGCACACTGTTGCTACCCTCGGCTGCTGCACACTGTTGCGGCTGTCGTTGTTGTGTTTGTTTTTCTTGCTGTGTTTGTTGCGGCTGCTGCACACTGCTGTTGCTGCCATCGTTGTTGTGCTGTACTGCTGTAGTTGCTACTGCCATACTGATTTTTCTCTCATCTTGCTTCCCTATACCAGGTACCACCTTGATCTCTTATGAACTATGAAGGATCAGGCAACTCTGGTTTGAAGAATAAATGACATAGTATTGTCCGAACGTTTGTTTGAATCTATGCTATCTCTATTTTTGGTTTAAGGGTTAAGCAGTCAAACATTTTGAAATTTGTATAAATTGAACTGTTAAAGTTTAAGTTATCTGAATTTGTTTCATCATTTTAGGATTAGGGTAGCTTAATGCTAGTCCATGTGTAATCAAATTGGGAATGTGTAAATGGACGGGAATTATCTCGAATTAGTCAATTGATTAACTGTTAGGCCTCGAACGTATGCGAGTTTCTTTTTTTGAATTTGAGTATTAGTTACAACTAGTCTCGTGATAGGTTAATAGAATAATGGTGATTACGGATCATGAAGTATAGTGCAGTTAACGCATTTCCGATTAGACGTAAAAAATAGTTTCAAATAGTTTGCAGGTTCAAATAATTCAAATAGAAATCAAAATGTTAGTTCAATGCATATAGTTCTGAATTTTCGAGGTCGCCTGAATAAATAATATCTTCTTAAATAACAACTCGAATAATATTAGTAACTAATGTTAGGGATGAACGTTAGCATGAAGTTCAGAAATGGCTTTTGTATTACACATAGTTGACTTCAACGGTTCGATTTATCTAACATCGGTAGTTTAAGTTAATTAAAGAATGGTTAGTTTGCTCTAATATTTTTATCAAACTCGCATGCTATTTATAATTTTAGTTTTAGCATTATTTGCTCGTAGAATAAGGCATAGAACCATCTCCCTTATGCAAGCTCGAGTGCGACTTCCGTTCGCATTGTTCTAATAGTTAATAGGAGGCCCTGGCTCATAAACATGTAACAAAAATTAGGATCTTTTTCTCGTTTACTTTAGAGACAAAATCACTAGAAAATAATAGTCACTTTTAGGATGGCCTTTAAAAATAAAAATGAGGCACTCCATGCCAACTAAAACTCATAAATTGCGTGGCCCTCTTTAAATGTTCATATTAAAATACTTAGACAACGGGACATGCCGTTTAGCAAATTTTCACGGCCTCCCGCAAAGTTATCAACACGTTAGATGCTTTATGCGCGCTTTTAATAATTTTACCTTCCTAAACTCGAGTGCACATTTATGTGACTCAAACCCAAATCTCAACGGAGTCGAAGTGTGTTGACAATCCCGGGTGCACTGGTGCGACGTGGTTCGAGATGCATTTTCACGACGTTGCAATTCTTTTGTTAAAATAATAATAATAATAATAATCAAAAGCGGTCGAAAGTTAAAATTTGCATAGAGGTTAAAGCACATTATAAAATCAGATAAAGAGGCCAAATACGACGGTTGAGCGACCGCGCTAGAACCACGGAACCCGGGAATGCCTAACACCTTCTCCCGGGTTAACAGAATTCCTTATCCGGATTTCTGGTTCGCGGACCGTAATATAGAGTCAAACCTTTCCTCGGTTCGGGATCAAACCGGTGACTTGGGACACCATTACTTTTCCAAGTGGCGACTCTGAATTAATTAAATAAATCCCGTTTCGATTGTCCTTTAATTGGAAAAACTCCCTCGCGCTCCCGCGGGTGCGGAAAATGGAGGTGTGACAAGTAGATTGATGGCCGAACCACTCCCAAGGTGAATAATAATTTAGGGGCTGAACTGGAATCGACTAGCTGAGATTCCCGCGCAATAGGAGCGGACTGAGTCGTTATTCATCTACGAGAAGCGCACTCGTGTGCCTTTCAAGGCTTCCCCCTTGTAAATCGTATATACTGTTGTTGACTATATTTCACTTGTAGCTTATATTTTGAATTTGGTTCCAATTTTATAGGATTTTGTTGTTTAGCTCCTCGATTTATGGTTTGTTCCACTATACGAGGAGTATTATCTTAGTAACTCTGTATGGGCTTGTATATGCATTCACTTCAAAGTCATTCAGTAAAATCATCTTTTCTTTCATCTTGCTTATTCATTATATAGTATTGGAGCAGTCTCATTGTCTCTCAGGAGCTTCTTTTTTTATCCTCTAACTACCACGACATGCTCACACTTAAAATGGCCCCTAATGTAACAAATATTGACTCCACTAGTAGCAACTAGTGTTATTTTTTAGTTCAATCTGTGTTGCAACTGCCAAAAAAGCTTGTTGACAGCAATAACTTTGCGACATGGAAAACCCAGATTTGCATGCTCATGCATGGGTACAATCTGTTTGGTCTGTTACAGGCATGTGTATGTATTTTCTTAAGTCATTCAATATAATCATCTTTTCTTTCATCTTGCTTATTCATTATATGGTATCAGAGCAGTCTCCTTAACTCTTACAAGCTTCTTTTTTGATCCTTTTACTACAACCACAGTCTCACACTTAAAATGGCCCCTAACGTAATAAATGTTGACTCCACTAGTAGCAACTAGTGTTATTGTTCAGTTCAAATCCGGTGTTGCAACTGCCAATAAAGCTTGTTGGCAGCAATAACTTTGCGACATGGAAAGCCCAAATTTTCATGTTCATGCATGGGTACAATCTGTTTGGTCATCTTGATGGTTATTCTCCATTCCTTCGACAACTATCACACAGAATGATAGGAAAATGGAGAATCCAAACTACAACACTTGGTTCTGTCAACATTAGTTGATCCAGAATGCCATAATGGCTTTTTCCGATCCAACAATTGATGCAATTGTAGCTGCTGCCTCCACTGCTAAACTTGCTTGGGACTCCCTCCACATGGCTTACGCCAACAAGTCCCAAATGCGAGTCTTTAGCTTTCATGATCAACTCATACGACTATTCAAGGACTCCCCCAGAATATCTCCATGAAGTGTGCTCTCTCTACAACAAGCTTGCCATTGCCGGTGCTTCAATCTCCAATGATGAGTTAATTGTGAAAAATCTGAGTGATCTAGCGCCAAATTTTGTGAGATTTCTACTACAATTCGAGCAAGAGATTCCATCATCTCTTACAAGGTGTTGTATACCAAACTGATTGATCATGAGATCTTTCTCAAACATGAGTAATTGAATAAGGAAACCACACCAATTGCTGATGCTATGGTTCCAATAACTGTAGTGCTCGTCGACCAAATAACAACTCACAATGGCGTTACAATAATCGTACTAATGCTCCTGCTCAAGGACTTCACAGCGATAACCTTGTTTGCTATCAGTTGTGCAACAGACAAGGTCATACTGCAAATGTTTGCAGGCCACAATCTTATAATCATTTAGAGCCAAAGTTTCTTCAGGTACACAAGCTGCGTCTAACCAATGGATTATTGACTTTGGTGCTACTCGTTATGTCACTACATAACCTACTAATCTTGAAGAATATAATGGTTCGGAAGGCAAAGCTATTGGCAATGGTAAAATAATTCCAATTACTCATCTTCATCTAATGAATTAATAGCATCAAATAATGCTTTTAAACTAAGTGACACTTTGTGTGTACCTGCTATCAAATATTTGTTTTTATCAAAATTTTGTCAAGGTACTTTGACCTCAATTGAATTTTTTTCGATTTCTTTGCGAAGGACTTGAAATTGCAGATTCCGCCAACATACAAGGAGTAGAAAAGTAACTAGCTAACCAAGGAGCGGCTCGACCAATTTAGGGGCCTTAATTTTATTTATTTATTTATTATTATTATTATTTATTTATTTATTTATTTAAAGTCTATTTTCTTAGCTTTTTATCTAAAATCACAAGGCGGGGTAAGATATGCATACACACTATACTCCTCAGACCGCACAATGTGGGATAATACTAGGTATATCGTTGTTGTACTTTTTTTAGCTTTTCTTAAATACAAAGTTATTAATAATTTTCTTATAATCAATAACTCCAAATAAGTTTTTTCAATTGACAATATACTAATCCATTTAACCTTTCTTTTGAGTTGTGACGTTATTGTTCTTAGGTAAGATTTTTTCAATTTTAATTTTAAAAATTTCTTTTTGCTAAAATAACGGTAATACGAGTTATGAACATTATTCCATAAGCAATTTAGGCATTTGGAAAAAAAATTAAATTTTTTTATTTGATTAAGTGTA